>CM062807.1:261392605-261707372 GCA_031772625.1 Pinus tabuliformis | reverse complement strand
ATCTTACGATCAAAAATCTGGCATTGTGTCATTTTCGACCGTCGTAAAGATATCTTTAAGTAAAGACGGCCAGAAGTATCTAGCGCGCAATATCTTTTGGAGGCTGTGGCAAACCCAACATATGACTGCCACACACGCTCCAGAGTGACAGTCATTTAGAACCCTTTCAGCTTCCTTGTGTGTTAAGCAATGTCGAAAAACAGAATCCGCCCCACGGCGATAAAGAGTATCTCCAATAATCCTGAATTGTTGGACTGAATCGAATCTTTTCGACGTTCTGACCTTGAAATTTCTGGCCGAAAGGATTGGGTCTGGAGATAAATGATGATATCCCCATACCACGGATCTAAAGTGCTGATTAGAAACAAGGATTCATCCACAATGGCTCGTCCGCCACAGTTTCCGTGTCAGCACGCGGGAAGTCACACATTAACTCCGCAAAAAACTAAAGATTTCTTAGACTTAGATTTCTCAAATTCCAAGTCGAACTCCTGCAGGATAACGATCCATTTAGAGTACTTGCCCCTTAGAAATTGCTTGGTCAAAATGTAGATCATAGGGTTGCAATCGAAATTACCTTTAGTTTTACATAGTAGAATGTAGTGACGAAAACGTTGGACAGCTTGAACAACTGTCAATGCCAATTTCTCCACATGTGAGTATTTTAGCTCAGTTGGATTTAAAGTTTGACTAAGGTAATATATCACATTTCAGTTCCGAATTCATCTTCCTGAACTAAAACCATTCCAATGGTGGAATGAGAGGCGGCGAGATACAAGAAGTAATCCTGGTTGTAGTTGGGAGGATGCAACAACGGTGCATGGGTCAACGCGTGTTTGAGTGCATCAAAAGATTTCTGAGCTATCTCATCCCAATAGAATGGAGTATTTTGCTTCAACAACCGGGTAAAACCCTTTGTGACCTCGCACTAGTTAGGAATGAATCGTCGTAAAAAGTTTGCTTTCCCTTGCAAACTTTGGAGTTGGCGAAGACTCGAAGGAGGAGGCAATTTGATAATAACTTCGACCTTCGAGGGATCAACGCGAATGCCGGCTTTCGAAACTAAAAACCCCAGAAATCGACCCATTTCTATACAGAAGACACATTTGTGTGGGTTCAACCGAATACGATAATGCCTACACCTCATAAAGATTTCTCGTAAATGGACGAGGTGATCAGCTCGATGTAATGAATGAGCAGGCAAGTCATCGAGATAGGGTTGCACAATGTGCTTGATGTCATGAAACGCATAAGACATCGCCCTTCGAAAAGTTGCTCCAGCATTCTTAAGCCCAAAGGTAACTTTCAATAAGAAAATGTCCCCCATGGACAAATGAAAGCCGTTTTTGGTTGATCGGCAGGTAGAATATTGATTTGATTGTATCCGGAAAAACCGTCCATGAAGGAGAATATTTCGCTACACGGCACAATCATCAATGATTTGATCGATCGATATAGGGAGTTGGGTAATTGTCCTTTGGACAGGCTTGATTAATATCCCTATAGTTGATGCATATTCTTATTGTTCCCTGCTTTTTGTTAACTGGAACAATATTCGATACCCAATCCGTTAACAGGATCGGATAAATGAAACCTGCTTTCAATAATTTTTTCAACTTCTGCTTTAATTGCAGCAGCTTTTCGTGGGTGAATCTGACGCAAACGTTGCCGGACGGGTTTAGCGTCCGGGTAAGTCTTGATCTCATGAACAACAATCGTGGGATCAATTCCTTTTTCTCATAGGACCAGGCAAACACGTCGCGGAATTCTTGAAATAGGGTCTTATATAGTTGAATTTCGTCATCTGTACATGAGGCACCTATATGAATGTTCTCAACAATTCCGAGCTTAACTGAAATATCAATAGGAATAGTTCGAGAGATGTTTCCCAAATTTAACTCTGAATCGGGATGTTTCATTGGATTCTGAGGTTCCTTGACATATTCAGTTGTAAAAATTGATGAGAAATCATTTTCAAAACGATCATCCTTAGGTAAAAACGAAGATCTGTGATGGAGATCTTCCCATGGTAAATCATCTACACATAGGATTTCACGAATTTGCTCATCAGAGTGAACAAGTTCAGAAAACGTAGTTAAATCCGAGGTTGATGTGAAAAGTGATTCCTCACGGACCACATTCATTAAGTCATTTTCGGTTGAACGTGGGTCGGCAAACGACTGCACAGCTTCATAGGCAATTTCATATGGACTCAAAGGCATGGCATTACCAAATGAGTCTATCTCAGATTCAGAAGGGACAATCCAAGGATCATCGTAAATAAAGGTGTTTGATGTAATCATATGAATGGTTGCAAATGAAGATGATGCGTTGATTGGAGGAAAAGGAAAATTTCCCAGTAAACCGACATCTTTAACTAGTCCTACTCCAACATCCTTATATGGGATAGTTGTTTTACCAACATGCTGAATACTCTCTGAAGAGGCTGGTTGGATGAAAAATAAGCTAGCTGGTCTATTGTTATGATCTTTCCATTATGTGGAAACTTTATTACTTGAAAGACCGATGAAACGACCGCTGGCATAGCGTAAGACCAACTTCGACCCAAGAGAAGGTTGTAATCTAGAGGGGCATCAACCACCTCCACGTCTAGACTAACGTTTTTCCTTCAACCCCTATAGGAAAATCCTATAGAATGCCAAAAGGATGAAACCCACGGCCATCAAAGGCCTTTAGAATCGTCGAGGATTGATTTAGCGAAGGAGAACCAAGCGATCTCCAACACTGTATCGACATAATACACGTTGAGGCTCCCTCATCAATTACAGTCCGATGAATAGGTCTGTTTTTTACTATCACTGGTATCTAGAAAGCCATTTGATGAGGCAAACGCGATGTACTATTTTCTAGATCAAAATTATTAGGTTCGGGTCCTGAACGTCAACAGCTCCTATAGCCGACAAAAGTAATTTACGTTGTGCTAGACATGATTGCAACACTTCCAAAGCCGACATTGCTGAGGGTGAAACAGCTAAATCCTCAACAATGTTATAATTCTGAGCCGCTCTCGCATGTGGATTGAAAGCTGACTTTCGAAGTATACCCTTGGCAGGCGATTTGATTACCAAGTCTGGATTAGGTTCTCTCTGATCTGTAGGGATCGGAACCGAGTTGAGGTTGATGGATTAGAATGAGAAGATTCTGCTTCTTTACCATCAACAGGACATTTACTACCATAATCTTGCGATCGAGTCGCAATCCGAACATGGGACATCATCAATATGGGTTCTTCATTGGCATTCGAGGATGAACCTATCATCTTACTGTCTTGAGCTGGAAAAGGATCCTTCAAAACAGCAGGAGTTTGGGAACCCTTGACAATCTTCGCAACCTCTGCACGATGAGGGCAGTCTCTTGTAAAATGTTCATCGTCACAAATGAGACAAGGATAACGAGGTTTGCGCTTTTCATCATTGGATTCCGCCTTTTCAAGTTTCTCCTTTGAACTTTTGTCCGTTTTATTCTTCTTCTTTCCTTTCTTCTTCCCACCAGATTTTGATTTGGCTGTAGATGACTCTACAACGTGAATATCGGCGGAGATCTCTACAGAAGAATCTCCTATTGGGGAATCAGGCAAGGTTATGATAGGCGAAGAATTCTTGGAAGACTTCTTCTTACTTTTAGTGTTAACCATGCCAATCATACCATTGGCGGCATGAGCTCCCGAAGGAGCTACAGTGATTTGATTTTGCTTGGGAAGATCGGGGATTTTTTCGTGTAACGTACCCAACTGAGTATAGACCAAGTCAAGGTACTGTTCTTGAGCAATTACTTGCTCCTCAGTAACAACTCCGGATTTCGCAACATCTTCAGTGATCTTTGGCAACAAAGATTTTACAAACCACTCGCCAAGATCTGATCCGGAATAAATACCTTCACTAAACGCCGTCACGTCTCCACTCATGAATATGATCTGAAATGTAAGTGGATGTCGATTGTTTTAGTGCGAAGTTAACAATTTCGTGCCATTGTCATATCGGACTGGCAACTGAAAATGAGTTAAAAACGAGGTAGCTAACTGACTAAAATTATAAAAAGTGCCTCGCGGTAACTCAATGTACCACTTGGCCGCAAGACCAATTAGAGTGCGCTGGAAAAGTCTAAGACAGATTGAATCATCTGTAATGGAGTTAGACGCACACCAGAGGTGTTAAGTCATCACATGGTTTGACGGGTCCTCTCCTGATTTACCTTCGAACTTGGGAATGTCACTGGGCAACTTATTCGGCATTGGCGGCCAAAACGAAAGATAATTAATGGGATCGTTCATTAGGCACGACAAGTCAGGTAAGTCCAAAGTTGCGATAAACGGTAACTGCCGATTAGGATCCCTAAAACTATGGGTCATGAGACCAGCCCCAAGAGGAGGATATCCAGGATAACTAGGAATAGGAATCACTTTGGGATATTGTATCCTCCTAAAAACCAGGATTAACCGGACCGTACTGGGTTGTTGAGGTTGTTGATAAGTGTACCTAGGGTACGGTTGATACTGATAGACTGGCTGCTGCATAGTAGGACCGAATTGGTACTGTCCCTGGTACGGTTGATAAGTGAATTGTGGTTGACTTGTGACAATCGTACTTAAACCAGGTTGTCCTATAGGCATCTGAACCGAAGTTTGAATCGTAGATCCAGACGGTGGTAAAGATGTCTGAGGAGTAGATACAGGAACAGTAGAAACCGGAGCTGTCGATACTCCAGAAGTAGGTGGGGTAGATTGAACAGATGTTGCGGTAGTTGTAGCAGTCGTTTGACGCAGAGTACGAGGTGTACTAGGCCTAGGCTGAGAAACTACCGAAGGTACAAAAGTTTGAATGTTAGACTGGACTGGTTGCTGGGGTGAACCAGAAACTAAGGGTTGTCCAGTTTGAGATGACAACTATACACTTGGCTGCAATACCTGTTGAGCTTGCGATGGATCCCACACTATATTCATTCCGGGGTACTGACCCATAACTGGTTGAGAATACTGAGGACCATAACCGGATTGAGGGTAGGATTGATAATTGAAAGGTACATTTCTCGTTCCTTGAACATACGTTTGACCGGAGGGTGGTTGGAAACCTTAGTTCGAGTATTGACCTTGGGGTTGATACCCTTGAGGCACATACTGATACTGGGGTTGCCTTGAGGTATAAATTGATACTGGGGTTGACCTTGGGGTACATATTGAGTCTGGGGTTAACCTTGAGGAACGTACTGTCCCATAGGTATGTATTGTCCTTAAGGTTGCCCCCCAGATGCAAACTGTGTACCTTGAGGTTGCCCCCAGGTGTTAATTGAGGCTGCCCCCCAGGCGGTAACTGGCCACCTTGAGGTTGAAGATTGAGAATAGAACCTGACATCATGAGAATGTCTTCTACGCTCAACAGCTTAGTACCATTGTTTCCAGTTAGTAACCCTTGCTCAATGGGTTGAGGAGATGCTCCCGAAAAAGTACCAGAAAGTGACTGATACCCAGAGGGAACAGAAGGACCACCGTACAAAAAGGATTCAGGCAATTGAGTAAACATGGATGACTGTCCTGACATATTTACGGGAGTATAAAAACCTCTAGGTGTTGGGTGATAAGGAGCACGAGGTGGTGAAAAACTTAACCCTGAGTTTTCTAAGAAATTAGTCAAAGAAAGATACCAAGAACTACTCCTAGGTGGATTGTAAAAAATTGATTCACGCTCCCTTAGTTCAATAACAGGTTGATTTTCAGGGATAGGGATGCCTACTTCTTCTTCCGGAGCAAGTTCTTCAATAGCAATAAGTCCAGAAGGAAGATCTTGGGTGATTACTCTTTCTACCCTAGGTGAACCAGGACCACTAGAAGTTGGAGAAACAAACCCCGATGTCGAAGTAGCAGCAAATTCACTTTCAGGCTCGGATATTTCAGGTTCCTCACCTATATCACTAGTATATGAAAAGCTACTAGCAATTTCGGAAACAGACACTGACTGTGGATTATAATCTGCTACTAATGGTTGAAAATCAGGATGTACTATCAAAGAAGATTCTCCTTCCTCAGGTGACCCTACTCTACTGTCTCTAGGAGTTATGAGGACTTTCAAGCCTTCAAGCTGGCTTGGTACTTCCTCAGGAGGTTGGCCCCGAAGTCTACGGGACTTCCTCAGTAACTCAGCCACATTTACAAACTCAGGAGACTGGCCCCGAAGTCTATGGGACTGTCTTGGTAATTCAGCCACAGTTGAAAACTTTTAACTACTTCACACGCAAAAAAAGTAAAATCTCAATGAAAAGCACCTAAAGTCTCTAAAGAAACAAAAAAATTTGAATCACACGCCTAAAGAATCTAGGAGATCAAACACACACAAACAATAACTTTCCGTACTGAAAACACTAGTTGGTGATGAAATCCAACGTCGCAGAGTTCAATACAGAAATGGCGGTTGGAACAGTTACCCCGGCAACCTGCTTAATGAATAGATTGGCACAATTTCCTCCACTTAACCGTCTCGAGTGAAGTGAACCCCCCAGAAAATCCAAGTGAGTCTAGCCGACGTCTGCTCCAGGTACAGCGGGATCTTCCCACCAATGTCACCTCAGGAAGAGTCCTAAAGAATATGACCACTAAGGTTACCAATTGAGACAAATATACCTGGGGGAATAGTCTACGATCCGATACGCACGCAAGGGCAGAGTAGCAAGCTCAATCCCCTTGAAGGCTCCTTGACATAATCCAAGGTTTACCAACAAGTGACCCAGGCTCCTCAACAATGGTTAATCCGAGGTTTACCATTTTTAATACGTGAATATCTGGCGTCGTTCCCAATGAGGAAGGATTGATTCCCACACTGGTTCGGACACGATCTCGTGCTTCTCCTTTAAGAGGAGCTTTCCCAGAGCATAAATGCAACAATTGGATTTCTTCCCTACCACAAGATACAACTACTTGTTTGTTTTTACTGTCTTGGGAGTTAATTACTCTCCTACTCCAAGACACTAGCCTAAGCTAAGTTGGTGTATCAGAGCCCTAGAAATAAAAATGTTACTAGGTGAATTTTACTTTAAGCATTAATTTTAGTGGTTTTTGTTTAAGTCCAAAGGTGCGGAGATGAAACTCGTGGTATGAAGACTTGACTCAAAATCACTAAAAATGCACCTAAGATGATTTAAACAATCTTTTTCTCTTCGATGAACTTCTAAACTAAGAAAGAGTTTGAGAATGCAAATACTTTGTAAACACAAATCTTTCTCAATTCAACAAATTAAAAGAAGAGTTTTTTCCTTTTCCAATGCACTCAAAACGAGACAACTAGTTATTTCACAAAAATTTCCCTTTTTCGTTCCAAAGCACTCAATCACTACAAAACAAAACTTTTTCCAAAAGAGATTTTTTTACTTTTTATTTAATAAAACACTCAAAACTATGAAAATGACTAACTTTGAGATCTACAAATTATAAAAACCTATTTGAAGTCAAAGCCTACTAAAAGTCTTTTTTAAGGATGTTTTACTTAGCTAGATGTAAGCTAAGGACCAATTTATGCAGAATCACAAATAAGTCAAGAACAACCAATTTTGTTTTCTTTTTGAAAATGAAAATCCAAACTTTTAAATACAAGCTTTTCGAAGTTTTGTAAAGAGAAAACTCAAAGCGGATTCCTCAAACAAGGGGAGATTTCATAAATGGTGAGATTCATAAGAAGGTTGGTAGACACTAAGGTGATCTGAAGTCCCTACAGCTTCTAAGCTCATAGCCACTACACAACCAAAATGAAAAACAAACCCAACAAGCAAAATTCCTAGGAATTTCACTTAAAACCCTAACACTAACGAAATCAAACTAAGGAAAGCTTCTGACAAGTTATATGCAGGTCTGGGCAGTGGATAACAATTTCTAAACAAACACTAAGCTGACTAACAGAGGAAATCTTAGGGTTTTTCAAAATTTTGACAGGGTCCGCAGGCCCACAGTTGACATAGGTGCGGTCCCGCTCTATGCTAAAAGCCAAGATGCGGATAGGTACGCACTGTGTCAAACGGCTAGGGTGCGGTCCGCTCCCAAAGCTATGAAAAACAAAAAATAACTTTGGATCTACAAACTCTACCCAATTTTACACACAACAAGCCAAAAACAGAAACAAAAACACAGTTTCTCAGGTCAAAGTAAAAACAAGGAAAACAATCAAGTCCCCAGTATGGTCGCCATTTTGTCACACGGAATAAGTCGATCTTGCGGACAAGATAGACCTTCCTAGAATCTAAAGAAGACCTAATGACAAGCAAACCAACCAGACACTATCTTTCTCTAAGTATGCTTTGATTAACAATAGCAAACAAGTGTTTTTAGGGCCTACCTTAGGTCCAACGCAAGCTTGTGGATTCCCTCGCTCCTTCGATCCAAATGAGCTCCTTTGTCACGAATCTGCAAACACAAACAAGGTAAACAAATTAAATAGCACCTGGAAAGCCAATTGCATAAAACATATTTAACATGAAAGTCAAGGAGTCCATGAAACAAGTAACATGAGATACTTGTTGAGAAAAATGAGTTTGATTGTATTAATTCAAAAGAAGAAGAACTTTACAACCTTTGCCTTGACGCTGTACAAGCTCCTCCCAGGGTCCAGCAAGAAGTCTCCTCTACTTTGACAAGTTTCACTCACTCCCCAATGAAGCCAAAAAGGTATGTCATCTCTCCTCTTAAGCTCAACTAGGAAGTCTTGATTTCATCAGCATTTACCCTCAAAAATGTTCAGCTTCTAACCTCCTCAGCAACCAGCCCAATGCCTGTATTTATAGTGCAATGGAGGGAGGTTACTAGGTCCTCCTTCAAAGGGATAAAGCCCTCCTTCAAAGGGATAGCTCCTCTCATCAAGGATTAGCTCCTTCTCTTTTGGGATGCATGAACCACCTCAGAGACGAACCATCAACAAAAATCCTCTAGAAACCTCTAGAATTGAAAAGTGAGTTTTTTAAGATAAAACTTGCACCTTTTGACTTTCACAGGGGTCCGCACCTACACCGTTAGGGACAGAGTGGGCAGGTCCGCATTTTTTGTACACAGAAGGTGCGGGACTGCAAGTGACGGTGAGAGAAAGTGCGGAACCAGAGTTACATTGATTTTTAATGTCTTTCTCTCATTTTCAAAGCTTGATTTGAAGAGCTGAGGTCTGAGACTTGCTTAGGAGGACAGTACAAGTGATGATAGACCCATACTGACTGCAAATAATCATGGTGACGATATTTTTGTGTAACACCTCATGCCACAAATGCCAAATATTTGAGGGCAAAAGAAAGTTACTGCCCTTGCCCCTTAAGCCATCTCAACCGAAAAGCCTTTTCAACAATGGGGTCTTGACTTCATTGGAGAAATCCATCCCTCTTCCTCAGGCCAGCACAAATGGATTCTAACAGCCACAGACTATTTCACCAAGTGGATTGAGGCCATCCCATGTAGGTAAGCTAATGACACCACCATTATCCAATTCCTAGAATGCAACATCCTTTCTAGATTTGGCTTCCCTGAGAAGATCATCACTAACAATGCTGTTGCCTTCAAATCCAAAAAGATGATCAATTTTTGCCATAAATTTGATATCAACTTAGGCCACTCCACAGCCTATTACCCTCAAGGTAATGGCTTGGCCGAATCATCCAACAAGAGCCTGATTAATATTATCAAAAAGATCTTAGAAGAAACAAGAAGAACTGGCATAAAAAGCTCACAAATGCCCTTTGGGCAGACAGACTTTCAACAAAGAGATCCATTGGGATGAGCCCTTTTGAGCTGGTGTATGGCATGGAGGCCAGGTTTCCATCTTCTTTGGGCATTTCCATTATGAAGCTGTTACAAGAGATTCAGCCAAAACCAAATAATATTCGACGAAGAATAAATCAGACCATTCATCTCCAGCAAACCAGAGAGCAAGTGTATGACAGAGCTCAAATTGTGCTAGAGAGGCTAAAGAAAGCATTTGACAAAAGGACTAAGGCTGAGGATTTATTTATTGGCGATAAAGTGTTAAGGTGGGACTCACGAAGAGAAGACAAGGAAAGCATGCCAAGTTTGATTTTCTTTGGAAAGGCCCATTTGTCATCACCGTTGTGCAAGGCAATAACACCTATTTTGTCAAACCTGAAGATGGCAGCGCAATTGAAGAAGGCCCTGTGAATGGCCGAATGTTGAAACATTATCGAGATCCCTTTTAAGGGATACAATATTCTTGTGCATATATCTCTACATTAGTGTTTGTATATATCAGAGCTTTCCTTTTATTCTTTATAAGCAATTCGATTGCTAGTAACCACGCAACATAGTATGGGGACAGAACAGCGCAGCAAATTTTGAAGGCGCAGCCCACACGAATCCTCCATTTCAAAGCTCTGTCTTTGCGTTGATTTTGGAAAAAGAGCGCAGTTCTGAAGAGAAGAGCCAAAGGAGCGCAACATTCGAAGCCTCTATTCTTTTGAAGTTAATTTCAAAAAGCACCTCAATTTTGCTCCCGGTTATAAAGTTGCTTCAAAGGGTGCGCAAGGCAGGTTTAGATATATTTTAAATGCACTCAATGGCAAGGGGTAACGCTGTTGTTATAACAACAAATTCAATTAAATATGTTTCACTTAGGCTTCCAGCTCTTCAGTCAATAGTATTAAAACAGAGGAGCGGTTTTGGTGTTACATCTACAACCTGTTCAAAGATAAAATTAAGAGGAGTTGCTCCAGTTTATTCCCTTTTTGTGTTTATTTCAAAAGGCAGTTCTCAAGAAAAAGTGTATGTAATATCAAGCACACAGAGGAAAGCAGGCAGTGCTTCATATTCGCAGTGATTCAGTTGAGGGAAAGTGTTGTTCTTATTCCAAAGTTTCAATTATCTAACAGTCAGCACAAAGAAGTGTTTCTAGTCCACAACAACAATAGAAGATCAAGGCAGTCTGACCTGCTGTTCTTGGCTTTTCACAAGGGAAAGCCATCCCCAAGTTGAGCTACTGTTAGCCTCCTGCTGTAGCAGATATTCATCTTTCATGATCGACATTTTTACATGCCAAATATGTCATACTTTGCATGCTGCAACGTTCCATATTTGCTACAGAGGCCAAAGAAGTGTCCATGAGAGTGTGCTAGTCTAAGTGCCACTGCTATGTTCCATTTTTGATGAGTTGATCCATTTTTGATGAGTTTTCAGTTAAGGGAGGGCCAAACAGCTTAATCTTGGTCTCCCTAGGTTTCAATTTCCCGTTGTAGAATATAGAGAATCATTATCTGTCCAAACAGCTTAATCTTGGCAGATTTGTAGATAGGTAGTGAAACAAGGGTGCTCAACAGCTTAATCTGAGCCCCTGGATGAAATAAGTGTAGATGTAGATAGGAGGGCAGTCAAAAGAAAAGAAGATAAACAGGGTCTGCAAGTCTAAGTGCACCCAAACCAAAAAGAAGAAAAAATGTTAGGTAAGTAGGCTGGGTAAGTAGTTTTTGAGGTTGCAGAATGAATAAGTGTGATCAATTTTGTATCTCAAAGTGTTATTTCACTTCAGATCACAAGTGCAAGGCAATTTTCCCTTGGAGCAGCTCAAGCAAGGCATGACTAACTCCCCCTTCTTCTTGTTCCCCAAATCATTCACTAACCTCCCCAAAGAGGTCAAGATCTGCTTGATATCTCTTAAGTTTCATCATTTGTCATATCATTGCCTAAGTAAAGATCTGCTTTGCTTAAAGATGCTTATATTTCTTATACAGGTCCTGTTTCCCCTTTAAAGCCTAAGATTTCTATCCTTAGCGCTTTCTTCACAAAATTCATATTAACTCCTAACTCTATTACGTAAATCCCTCCTTATTTTCCCCCTTCCCATACTAAAAATATATGGTAAAAATCCCCATTATTTACATATCCCCTCCTCTGGTTGAAATATAACCATAAATATCGCTTGGGAATTACTAAGTTTACTTGAAACTTAGTAAGAACCCTCATTTCGCTCAAAAACCATCTTCCTAAGGTGTTTGGACTCCTTCCAAAACACAAAAACCCCCTTCAAATGCTATCGGACTCCTTCCGATGCATTAAGGATCCTTCCAAAGCTTTAAAAGGCCTTTTCCGATCACATAAATCATCCTCCGATCGCATTAACCCTCTTCCGATTGAGTGTTTCCTCCTCCGATGAGTTTTCCTCCCCTCCGACGCGATATCGTTGTCAGAGGTCACAGAATTCAGCCATCGGCCCCCCTTTTATAACTCCCCGATATCAATTCGCCGATACGATTTCGCGATCGGCAGTCGCAAGGTTCTGTACCTACATATATATCCCCCCCTCATCCGCCGACGCAATATTGCTGTCGCACCCGAAAGCATATCACATCGCGATCCACTCATTTCCGCAATATTTCCCATTTTGGCACAACCGCATGCCTTATCGCTTTTCCGATATCGGCAATCACTCCCATTGCCTCGCACATGTAAAAGCCATTGCCCCCTGTCCCCGCCAATTGCCGATCGCCGATTTAACCCCGGCCATACTCCCACGTCACCCTGCCACGTCACTACCGTACTGGGACCCACTGCTGGCGTCATACTGACGTCATCATTAAAAGAAGGCGCGAAGGGCGAAAATTGCAGCAAAGAGAGCCCGAAATGTAAAACAGAGGTAGTTTTCGATGCGCGATTAGCGCTTAGCACTAATTGCGCATCGCTAAGAAAAAATGACCAAAATGGAAGGCTTCATATCGCTCGGCTACCAGCAGGCCCGAAAATTCGCAGTTTTGACAGGATTTCTTCATTTATGTTCGTATTCAAATCGGCCAGCGCCGGTAGCATTCCAGAGGCCACGGAAATCATTTGCAGTAGCCATTTTTGCCTTGAAAGGGCAGAAAAGGGGCGATTTGACAGTTTCAAACACGTCAAGGGAGAGAAAGTGGCCCGATTCAAGTGTAAAAGAGTATCAGAGGAAAGATGAAGCCTCGATTAAATTGAAGAGTATCAGCAAGCGACAAAGAGTATCAGATCGAAGCGGGTGAACATTAAAGGCCCCCAAGCAAAGTCAAAGAAAGCGGTAAAGCCATTTAAAGGCTCTCAGATCACAGTTAATGCACATCAAAACCACTCAAGAGCAGGGGATCAAAGCCCAAAGCACAGTTATGGCTAAATGAATAGCACAGAGCCATAAGGACAGATTTCGACTCATTTTTGAGGCGGCTGCCCCAGCGCAGCACTTAGATATCTTCTTGCATTAATTCCACGACAAGATTAGATTAAAGAACTCACTTCCCTCAGATCTGTTTAAGATCTTCTGTAATGGATATTTTTAGATATTTTCCCTATATAAACCACCCTAATTCATTGTTTAAAGGGTTGGTTGGTTGATAATCCTCATGCTGGACTCGCACTGTATGTTTTGAGAATTTCTATAATCAAAGACTGCTGAAAAGTTTGGAGGATGGACTGTCTGTTGTGTTATTAATGGTTGAAGAGTGAAATATAGAATTCTTGCACTACTACATGGCCCAATAAGTGTTTCTTACCTATGTTTTAAATTCATATATGTTTATATCATACATATATCACCATCTAAGTTACAGAAAGAAAGATTAGCTTAGAATTTTCTTGGCTGCACTCTATGCTCAGTTTCTGTGACTTCTATATGTTTTCTTCTGATTTAGGCATAAATATGAATTCCTCATGGCTCATATTTGCTCTATTTCATTCATGTACGAATGTTATTTAGGAATTCTTGACTGCTCCTAGATATAGTTCACTCACCTTCCCTCTGTTAAGCTGAATGAAAGATTCTTAGTTGCCTTTCATTCCTTAGCCTTCATTTCATCCTTTTAACTTGAAAGATTGTTTCATGTGTAGCTATCCTGCTCTATATTCCTCTTGTGACCAAGAAAACGCACCAACAGCCCTACTCCACGACTCCATGCCCAATGGTTTGAACCTCTCACACGATGCATGCCTCCCTACTTGAAAACATCAATCATCCCACCAAAACTTAAACAAAATCCAAAGAAGTCCATAACTAGCCTAAAATCAACCCAAAAACAAAGTTAAATCAGAAAGAGAGAGCCCTCTCTGATTGCAGGTAGGCTAGGACCTGCAGTCCAAAGATTGGTTTGTGGTTACCTCGGCCGTATCCCTTAAGGAGCCAAGGGACAACCTGAGTGATAACAGATTCGATTCTAAATATAAAGATGCAATATGTACCTTTTGTAAAAGTTGCACCTCATATAGATCAAAATATTGCTCCATATGTAGTATCCAATTTACCAGATCCTTGCCATCAAACTTCCTCATATCGCTTTTTCTTGATTTTACTATCTTCACCTTGAAACAACTGTAACTCTGTAATTTCATATCTTTAAGTTCTGAAATTTCTGCCTGTGATAGACCTTTGACTCCAATTTCTAACCCCACAATTCTGATCGCAATTTGATTTCTGAAGAAAGAGTTATTCCAAATCTCTTGCAATGACCTGATTATAGAATGGTTCAGTAGAGTGAACTTGTACGACATGCCACACGTCATTTTTTCAACCTTAGGTTTTGAAAATGATAGCCAACAAACTAAATTTCGTCTACTTTCTGTCAATGTTTACGTAATTTGAATCATATGCTCAAAGAGAGAGTTATGATGATTTTCCCAAGGTCACATGTTTGGAATGTAATTCGAGATCTTGCAGAAACCCTAAATGTCTTAGATCGTATCGCCGACAATATAGCAAACCAAGGTTTGAAATTCGGGCCCGAGATTCACCACAATTTCAGTTCAAATGGGTTCTAATTTAAGAATCCAAAACTTCGTAGAAAACAAATTATAGATAAAATTCCACAATGACCTATTTGAGATGGAATTCTGGAGCTTGCAAAAACTCTAACTTCCTCAAGTCATACCTCCAAAAATAAAGAGAGACAAGATCAAAAATTCGGACCTGAGGTTCAGAGAGATTTCAACTCAAATGGGTTTTTTTGAAGCTTCTGAAATGTCGCGGCAAAATATTTATAACAAAAATTCCACAATGGCCTGTTTAGAGCAGCGAAACAGTAGAATCCAAATCTCTAATACCAAATGTTATGAAACCAGCTCACAGAAAGATAGAAAAGATAGATCAACGACTTCAAAATCAGCCTCTTTGAGGGGGAAAACTCCTTTACGTTACACAAATGAACAATTCTTGGATGATACAAATGACAAGACCTCCTTTCTATATATAGGAGTCTAAGGGGTCATAATATAATCAGCCGACATAACAATAATAATGTAAGGGCACAACAATAACAATAGTGGGCTTCTATGGGGAACAATAATAACAATATGGGTACTACATGGGCACAACAATATAATAAGGGGGTTGCACTAATAACAATAAGGGGTTACACTAGTAGTATAGGGACCTAACATATAAAGTCAAACATGGAGTATCTAATGGCCGAGAACAAACAGTTGGCAAAGAAATTACAAGCTGTGAAGCAAGAAGTTGAACAAATCCCAGCAAAGGTTTTGAATGCAGCTCCTGCCCAAGTTTATTTGGAAGAACTTAAGGAAACCATACTTGGTAAAGTATTAGCATTGGGAGAAGCTATGCAAAGCTTGTATGAAGAGTTTGTCACTATGCATAATGTAGTTGTCTACTTGCACATCATGCAACATAAGTGTAAGGATAATGATAAATCTCTTAAGGTTTTCGATATAGCCATCATTGTCATGCATGAATGGTCAATGCAGTACAAAGGGGCATTTCTCGAGTTGGTGAAGAAAACAAGGCAACATGCAGAGTTGGAGAAAGCAAAGCTTTGGATGTTCATCCATAATAACAAAGAACTTGCCTTGTTCATTGCCAACATTGAGGCCTCATATGCACGATTATACAACAATGTGGATTTCATGGTGAAATCACACAGGATCCCATTAGTTGGCTCACTCACTAAGGCCAATCGTAGGAATCAGGTTAGGAAAGAGGTTGAAGAATACTTGGAACAATTTAGACAAATCGATACCAAGGAAGATCTTGAAGTGAACATGCATAATATGTAGAAGTATATTGGTGACCCTATCCAAATCAATATTATATATCTCCTACTCAAGAAGGAAATACACACTAGTTCCAAATCCATGTACCTAGATGCCATGGAGGCTTGAGTCCACTTTCAGCTTGATCCCATCACACAGTTTGGGGAAGTCATCGCGCAATACAAAGCTTGGCATTTCATGTGACTAAGAACCTACAAGTCGAAGTTGTTGAATTGGAGTTTCCCCAAACTCAAGCTTAACTTGTTTTGTCTTATTATGTTGTCTAGTTGGTACTACCCAATTTTGTCCTATATTGGTATGAGCATAATGTAATATTTTTTTGAAATTAATTTGTAAGTTGAATTCCAACTGTCAATCGTGGAATGTGAATAGTCATTTTGTAAAGAAGTTGAAGAGTCATGAGAGAAGTCTAAGAGTCACAATAGGGAGATGAATAGTCACCCCTGTTGGTATGAGTATGTCCTCATAACTCATGTAAAGGGATTTTAGGAGGCAAGCTTTTGGCTAGGCTTTTAGCTAGGCATCAAGAGCTTGGGAGTTTAGTTGAGACTTGGCTTCTTCGTAGCATAGAGGGAGTATCTTTCTTTGGATGAGCAGGTGTAGACTTCATGTTCAACTATTGGGGTTAGTGGTTCATCAATGGTGTATGTATACTTGGAAATTTCACTTTAATAAAAGCTCAGAGCCAACACATTTTCATGCATATGTTGTGAATATAGTAGGACTATTCTTGTTATGTTTGAAATATATGTTATTTCACTTACACTAACGCTTATGAACTATTTCGTTTTCATTAGTATAAATGTTTTTGAATGTGTATTGTTGTTTATTTCCATCATGGTCAACGTTTGAACTATTTCACAGGCTAACTCTTGATGTCTTTATGCTTGTGTGTTTCTTTTAAGTTGCATACTATTACATGCTTCTAAGGGGCTCACTCATTTTTCTTCGTGTGTTAGAACCTTTCATACATCACACTTGGCCTCCCTCAAAATTACACACTTGTTCACCAAAGTCACAATTACATCACTCTATGTGTTATTGTAGCTAAAGAACATCATTAAAACCCACTCCTTTAGCAATCAGGTTGTATTCTGGATGGGGCTCCTACACCAAACGATGTGAGGTCTAGTTGGGACTTCATATCGGGGAGAGTCGTTGAATGTTGGCAGATCCAACACAATTAACAATACATTATGTAAAACAATTGAATTTTTATTTTTATAGTTAAAACATTTTATGCATACTCACTATTTTATGCCCAAGTAAATTTTGAATACTTTGAATCCATTTTATGCATTCAAAAATACAACTTAAACTATATATATATATAGCTTTCAGAGGAATCAAATCTTTCGAGCGAAAATAATTTATTCAAGTTTTGCACTCTAAAAGAAGTTTGCACTTCAAAAAATTTGGTGTCTTTGTATTCTTGCTAAATTTATGGTTAAGATGGATCTATGTATTAAAGTATAGGAAGAATAAGATGTACAATAGTGTCACAAACCACAATGTCTACTATACTCCATATTGGAGTATAATGAATTCATATTTTTTTTTCATCTTAATTTTAAAAAGAAAAAACAAAGAATTTTTTTTCATTTTTTCAATAGATTTTACTACCCATTTAATTTAAGATCATGAATCTTGTGTTCATTGTCTTAAATTTACTATTTATTAAGTTAATTTTGTTATCAAACACAATATACAATATATTTATAATGATACATATTAATTATTATAGTCGTAAACTCTTTACAACCTATTAGGGGAATATGTTGTCCAATAATATAATGTACATGATAACAAATAGTAATAATAACTAAAAAAAAATACATTGGAAACAGATGCGTACAAATATAAAAACACTCATACTCACATATATTCCACATTTAACATTTTAATTGATTAAAAAAATACATATTTAATTGATTAAAAATATATTCACGGCTCCATAAAGGGAGTGCATTTGAAAACATTGTCCACTAAAGTTGAAATAAGTTTACATCGTAATGGAGGGAGTGTACTTGACCACATTTTCAAACTTGTTGTCATCGACTGGCTGACTTTGTTTTGTGCAGAATGCGGGACCATTCCTTTAATTTCAATTGTGACACCATAAGAGCCACTCATTCTCATTGGCATGGTGCAATGAACTTGCAATTCAACCGAATCTTTAGGCATATGCGCCAAGTATATTATTTTCTAATTATATCTTCAGAGCCATTGCATCGCACGGGACTCGAAGGTGTGATTCGAGATTTGTCACGGGCTTCATCGCAGAGGTCACGGATATAGCGAGGGATCTGTCGGGATGGTTCACGAGAAGACTGTAGACTGTTCTGCTGCCACAAGTAAAGTAGGATAACAAGCTACAAGTAAAGTAAAGTAGGATAACAAAAAAATCTATTATCCCATCAATTCACATGGTTGGTGGCATTTTCATTATTACAAATTAACATGAAATTAATTCGGTGCCAATCATTCACCAACTATCTCCTAAGATGTTACATTCCCCTTCAAACTAGAATATCAAGTGGTCCTTTCCATAATTTATGATCCCATGGGCTAGTGCACTACATGTATTTCTAATCAAAGTCACAAGGCTTTACAATAATGTGTGTTTTTGCCCAACATGTATTCTTCAACAATAGGTCTTATAATTTCATGTGGAAATATACATGCCTTGGACCATAGTTACCAAATTCGGTCGTACTACCGAAAAAAGTTTGAAAATTCGATAGTACTATTCAATTTGTGAATTAGTTTGTCAATTCGAAATTTGGTATAGGGGATATCTTCATGGATTAATATACCAACACCACAAGAGATTTCTTCCAAACCTATGAAATAGCATGCAGTTAACTTAATAAATAATAGTAATAATAGTGTTGGGTTTTTCTACAACCAGTATAGAACCATTTTAAGCACAAATCTAACATGAGCCAAAAGGGATCAAATTTGTTCAGGTGAAAACTTATTTTAGAATGCAAAAAAAATGTGTAATTTTTCATTGTTTAAATTGTAGTTTTGATACAACTAATTAAACATGTATATCATATTCTTTGTTATTCTAGTCGACATTTCTTTTCTATTTAGATAATATTTTATTTCTATTTCTATTTTAAGAAGGACATGTGTCAAGTCCAAATTGAGTACAGACATGCTTACACATCCCCTTCACACTGGGCGGTAGAATGAGCCTTTCCGCTCAATGAGATTTTCTACATAAACTTCCTCAGCTGGTTTTAATGAAATATGTCAAATAATATGTGTATATAATAGTCATATAATAAGCTATTTAGAGAATGACCATTTCTAAGGCAGAGTAAGAACCACCTATATTATAAATTACTTATAACATATGAACTTATTAAATTTAAATGCAAATATTTAAGGGAAAAAATTTGGAATGGAATTCCTTAATTGAGAATTTTTTTTAAATTATAGAGTTTAACATTTAGAGTTAAACAAAATAACAAAGGTTGTTATTAATTGTTATAAATTAGAGTTTGGCTAAGTTTTGATAATGTGAATTTAGATGACTCATTATAATGTGAAGTTTATTTGGAGATTTAGTTTATAATGTAGGAAGGTGTACGGAGATGTATAAAAATTCTCACAACATGTTGTTTTAAATGCAAAGTTATGGTTAAAACGATTTTAAAATTAAGAAATTCTTAAGATTTACAATGTTATAATTTTGTTTATCTAAATTTTTAAAATATTGTAAAAATAATATTTATAAATATCAATAAAAAATATATTTTGGAATTTCCTCTATATTGAATTTTAAACAACAAAAATTTTCCAGTACAGAATCAATTAGAACTCGAACTCGAATTTGGTAACTGTGCCTTGTACCAAAACCTTTCTAACTCCTTCACTAAAGTTCAACACCATTGACTCCATTTGTATTCTTTTCTTTCTTTTATCCATGTCACCTCTCACTCTCTCACTATGGCTTTTCAATACCATTTGTACTTGCCTAACTCCATGCAATAAATCCAACTCTTCTTCAATTACCCTGCATCACTTTCAACCTTTCCTGATTGCCTGCCATTTTGTACTTTGTAAAATCCATGTGCTGCACCCAGTATTGGCAGCAACTTCTCTCCCTTGCTGTAATTGGTGGGCCAACGCTTGAGGTGGTATTGGGAATATTATGGTTGCTTCAAACACAAGACCACACAGTTCTTTCATGTTTCACTAATTTTTACACAGCTTTCGTGTTTCACTTATATATACGTGTGTTTCCATGTGGAGCTAAGCCGTCCAAGGGCATAGTATTTCATATTCAGAGATGGAGTGCAGAGGTATGTTTTGTTTAGATATATATGCACATATATACATAGAAGTATACTTAATATTATAATGATATTGCAAACTGCGTTCTGTGCAGGGAAGCAAGAATGGCCGGAGTTGGTTGGGAGCAATGCAGAGGAAGCGAAAGAGGCGATTGAGTCGGAGAACATGTATGTTATTGGAATTATACTTCCTAAGGGAACCATCGTGACTACAGATTATAATTGCCATCGCGTTTGGATTTTTATTGAAAGCGATACAGGGGATGTTGCATATGTGCCGAAGGTCGGATAGAACCCTAATTCTCTCATGCTCTCTATAAGGTCCAATACAACCCTAATTCTGTGATCATAGGGAATTAGCGCATTTGGACGCTTGGTATCGGCCTTCTCACTTGCGTGCCTATAAAGAGTTTTGGAATACCAAATCACAGCGCTCCGTCGCGATAAACCTGGTGATAGCCTTTAAAATCACTACATCTAGTGATTCACAATATTTTACTCCCAAGGAATTATTAGCGTTATGTATTAGCCTCTGTAAAACATCTTACTCTTCTTTCCTTAAACTGGGTTGCTATTTCCTTTACACCTGTGATTTATAGTGTTTTCAGGAAGCAGCTAGCTCTTCTATTTTCTGCCAGTTGTAAATAGTTATCATGCAGATTTTGAATCTTTTAATCAAATATATTTGCCTTTACTTTTTTTATCTATCGAGATTTTTTTTAATTTTAACCTAAAAAAGAGCAATTTTCAGGCATACATAATCTCATTAGAATTAGACCCCAGAATTTGTAAGACCAAACCTCCTCACCCAATCAAATATTTTTACTCACTCTTCTTTAACAAAATACTTATCATACATATTTTGAATCTTTTTAATCAAATATTTTTCCTTCTTAATAGGCTCAAAGTAGGTGGATTATCTGCCATTTAACATGGTATCATATAAGGTGTATTATCTTCCATGCGAGGTTTTGACCCCATTCCAATACATGGAGAGCAACGTTGTAGTTCTTTAATATCCACAAAGCAGAGAGTGTGAAGCATTAAATCATATGAAAGTTGTGGAAATGGCTGTAAAAGTTGTTTTCTACTGCCATTTTTCTAAAGTATGAGAAGTCTCTACTCAGTAGATACATATATATCTGTTTGCGAAATTAACAGGATGTTACTGCCATTTATATCTGCTTGGAAATCACTACTCATTCCTGCTTGATGGATATTTACAGACCTCACTCTTTTGTGCCGAGAAAATGTGAGTAGAGTGGAGTTGCTTTTCTAGAGCTCAATTTTCATGGGAGAGTCCACATTATGATGGCAGTTGAGTTGGTTTTGTTTTAAATCTTTAATCAAGATATTTTTGAGTTGGTTTTGTTTTAAATCTTTAATCAAGATATTCTTGACTAGGTTGCGGATTTTTTTCCTATTTTATTGACAAATAATTGACATTGTTCATATTGTTTAGATTCTAGAATATTTAAAAAATTCACAATTATTTAAACTCAAAGCTTTAATCCTTAGAGGTGAAAAGTGGAGAAAAAAACAAATTTTTAATTTTTCTTTCCACAGCTCCAAATAAAAAATAAATAAAAAAATAAATATTATTGTGTCCGAGACTTTTTGCGAAGCGAGTGATTAGGAGATAAATATTAGTGTCTGTGACTTCTTGGTAAGCAAGTGATTAAGCAATAAATATTATTATGTCTCATACTTTTCGCTATTGGAAATTTATGAAGGTTGCACTGGAGTTACTACCACCAATTTGTTTGATATTACCAATTCCGAAAGTATTAGAGCGAGTATTGTGGTGGTCGCTCTCCTGCAGTTTTTGCTTGGGTATGTTTTCTTCGGAAGAAGTTATGGCATATGGCATGGATGCAATTAAAGAGAATGGTTATTACTTATGATACACTAGTTTTGTTTAAAAATGGTAACTAAAGAGAAAGGTTATGACTAGTGTTATAGGAAATTTTTTCCAAGAAAAAGTGATTGTTTAAACTTATTTTTCATTAATAATTTTTATTTCATTGTTATATACATTTTATGTATAAAGATGAAAAATGTAATGTATTTACATTTCCAATGGGATATTAAAATATTTTTTATATTATTTTTTCCTAATATAATATGTTATAAATGTATATATAATTAATAACCATTTTTAAAATTAAAAATAAAACATAATAATTAAATATATCAATGCCATTTAATTATATAGAATATAAATTAAACAAAGCATTTAATTATTTCAATAAAGTATTGTAAGTTAAAAAAAGCTATAAAATGTATTTTTAAAATGAATTCACAAAACTACAACATATATTAGCATTTAAAAAGACACTAATTATGACTTTTTGTTGTGGATAAAAATCAATACAAAACAAAAAAATACATACCATGTATATTAATGTGAGTATCTAATACAACTTAAATGAGAGATAAATCACACAATAACTTTTTAAAGAATAGGAGAAACTCCTCTAAGTAACCAAGTACATTCATACATCGGAATCAAATTTCCTCAATGATGATTACATGATATCTATATATACTTATTTACACATTGCATATGTCACTGGTACATCACTACATCAACTCTATCAAACCCCTCATCATAACACTCCTATAACAATTTCAACTCCTTAGCAGTATTTCCCATCATTTTTCACAACCAAGTCATCTCTAGCCCCTCTAGGGCTTTAGCACAAGGCTCTAGCTGGGGGTTCCATGGACTTCGACTTTTATAGGAGTACCCATACAACCTTTACACATGATCTTGGGTAGTTTATTATTGACAACCTCTCCTTGAAATTCCAATCTACTTCTCACGTTAATTAGAGACTTAGTAACCTAAGTTTGCATAGCCATTTGATGATCTAAATTGGAACATTATATTGTTTGTCATTCATCTCGATGCATTCAGAGTGGAAAAAGTGGAGGAATCATCTCATGAGACTGTTTTTAACAGCGGGACCCAGTTTGACGAAATAGGGTTTGAAATCTTCTGGGAGCATTTTGAGGCATCAAATGACGTGTAACAACTCTGGTGAAAATTCCATGTAATAAAAGTTAATAAAGGCAAAATAATAACCATGATTGATGGGAAACTTATTTCAAGCTGAATGTTGGGCAAAATCCTAGTGATGGGGATCACATGTGATTGTTTAATGGCTAAGGAAAGTGGAAAAGGTAATGACTAAGGCTTTGGAAAAACAAAATGGCATTTTTAGCACAAATATTTATGAAAATAATAGAAATTAGGAGAAAAGGTAGGTGAAAGGTCACAAGTTGCATGTGAGGAGGAAAATGAAGGAAAGTAATGGAAAAATGAAGAAAATAGAGGACTCATTCATAAAAAGGATTTTAAGGATCAGTGGGTAACCTTTTGTTTGTTCCCTTTTGGAGCTCTCTCATTATTCTTTTTCTCTCTCTCATACTCTTGGGTACTTAGAGTTTTCTGGGAGCACTCTTGGAGGGTGTGGCATACTTGGACTTTTGGGGAAAGAAGACAAAGGATGAGTAGGAAAGCACAAGAGAACATCAGGATCAACAACTATAGTGAGATTTTCTTGCAAGTATTGAGTTGCATGTATGTTTTCCTCACTAGTTTTGGCATGCATGGCATATGCATGTAGATTATTGGCCAGGATCTGTCATTAGCATGGAGGGTTGCCTAGATTAATAGTGAATTGCTTAACCTTGCCATTTCTTGGATAGCCATGGTGATTGTGGATTTGTTTTCCTTGTTTTGTTTTACTTGGCTTTCATGTTTCCTTAGCTTGGGTTGAGTTATTAGTCCTGGAAGCCCTGGTTGGACAAATGCTCTGGAAGTTGAGTAATAGCTTGGGTTGAGTTAATAGCCTTGGAAGCCTTGGATGGAAAAACGCTTTGGAAGCCCTTAGTGGGTTAAGTTACCAGTCCTGGAATCCCTGGTTGGACAAACTCTCTAGAAGCCCAGTAAAAGTTGTGGATTGAGTTACTAGTCTTGGAAGCCTTGGTTGGACAAATGCTTTGGAAGCCATGGAAGGCTTGGATGGAGACCAATTTGATGATGGTTTTGTGATGTCTAACAGTAAGGTAGAATCATTGTTTGATGTGTTGAGGTGGATGGCCTCTAGAATCCTTAGATGAGTTTTGATTGATTTGTTCTATGAGATCCCACATTCATGCTTGGAATATGACATGGAGGTGAATGGCTGAAGAGAGATTTGGTTCAACGATTCTACGGTTGGGTGGAACGTGAAAGTCCTATCTTGAGCTTGGACTTTGCATCATCAATATGAGGTTATTTCTCCTTGTAAATCTATGAGTATTATACTGGCTTATATGTGGTTAATATGGCTGTGATTTCATGAGTATTTATGTTGATATTATGTTGGTTATTTATATGTTTTATGATAGTAGCTATGTATGTCTCTCATCATGTTTTTACTTGTAAATGAATGATCAATGTCTTTATGATTTAATGGATGAAATGGAAGTTGAGGTGTTGAGGCATTAATGTTTCTTAGTGATTCTTAACTAAATATGAGACCCCAATGCTCAAAACTATTATTTACACTTGTAGATTGCATACTCATGACATGTTTGAAAAAATGCCTGTCATGGCTAGTAGGGGTCCAGTCAACGTCTCATTCAAGTGATTGCTTTTGCACTCTCGTTTCCTTGTTAATTTACTATTTTGAAGGTATTATTCCATTATGTGAAGTGACCTGGGCTCAGGGCCTAAAAATGTGGCTTAATTCCGAGGGACACTCGCACAAAACTGACAAGAATAGTCCATGGATGGTGGAAGGTAGGCCTGTGAGAGCGTCTAGAGGTCCCTGGACAATGGCATGCTCATAGCATGAGAGTGTCCAAAGGTCTAGTTGTCCAAAAGTTCAGTGGGACCCAAGGGAAACCTGCCTGAAGTGTTGGATTGATTCCTGAGGGTCCTAAGGTTGATGTTGAAGGTCTATGTGGTGTGTTTCTATCAGTTCCACTTCCTTAACATGACTTAGGAGGTCGAATCAAATCATAGTGTTTTCTCATCATATGTTTACCCCGACTAACCAGTTGCTTTGGTAGATGTGGGAGGAGGGTGTTATCGAGTGGTATGAGAGCATGGTTCACCCTTCAGACTAGATGGGTTGTGAGTTGGTCATGCATGCAGGCCAGTTGCCTGTGTCTCTCTTACACTTGCATTCTATGTGCTTGTTGCATTTGCATAGTGTTGATCATGATTGTAGTGATGTCATCGTAAAGAACTTGATCTTGTTATTGTGGAGTGCATCATCATGAGTGTATGATTGGTTACTTGTTGTTATATATAGCTTACATGTTGTTATATGTCACTTGGTTGCATCCTTGTATGTTTGGTTACATGTATTGTTCTTGTAGGTTTGATTACAAGTATTGTCCATTTGTGCTTGATTACATGGGTTTATGCATGTGTATGGTTGGGTGCACATTGCTTATGCATGTTAAAGTTTGCATGTGGTCAAGTGTACAGTGATGTAGCGGTTGTTGTCATGCATGAGGTCATGATGTGTGTTGTTGTTAAGGTCATGAATTGATGATTGGACCCTAGCTAGAATGATGGTTACATGGTCATATGATTATGTGTTATCTTTCGATATGTTGTCATGATTATGTTATACACATATCATGCTTATTTGTCGATCTTGCAAATAAGGTATCATCCCCAAGTTATACTAAGGTACATTGGTTTATTATGATTTGGTTTAGCTTACATGATATACCTTGCAGGAAGAAATATCAAATGGTTAGCAAGATGGTAGACTATAAAGACTCTCCCTATGAATCAGAAGAGCAGTATGGTGTTGGGAACTCTTCCGATTTGGTAGTTACACTGATAACCTAAAAGGAAGAAATAAGGAGTTGTAAGGTAGATAATGACAGAATCAATAGGCATAGGAGAAGCTAGCAGAGGTAAATGCAGTGATACTTCAAATTTTGTCAAATTTGTAGTGACATGGGCCACTTTGGATCATCCATGAGCAGGGGGACAAAACTAATGGGGCATATGGTAGTATATCACATGGTGGTGACATAGTTAGAGATGGCAGATTGTTGGACACTCCAGATAAGAGGAGGGATAAACACATGTACCATTCTAGTTATGATTGTAATAGGCATGATGATTGATATCGTTGTCATCCTTGCAGTGGGAGTGATAAGGGATACTTGCCAAATGAGTTTAAGAAAGAAAAGCCACCTACTTTTGATGGAGAGATGAAGAAGTCACAGGATGTAGTGGCATGGTTGTTTGGTATGAAGAAGTTCTTCAGGTGAATGATTATTTGGAGAACATGAAAGCCATAGTAGCTACATTTAGTCTTAAAGGTCAAGTAGACATTTGGTGGGAAGATGTGAAGAATGTCAAAGGTATACATGAGGAAGATTTTACTTGGAGTGAGTTTGAGCAGCTATTCAAGAAGAATTATTTTTCAGACATATACTTTGATGACAGGGTGAAATAATTCTATGAGCTAAAGATGGGGTCTATGATAGATGATGAGTACACAATCAAGTTCTTGGAGCTACTGAGGTATGTGCCTTACCTCAAGGAGGAGAAGGCCAAGATTCAGAGATTCACCAGTGGGTTACCATTGGCATTCAATATAGGATTGAGTTTGATGAGCCTATATCATTGGAGGAGGCCATCCAGAAGCTAAAGCATTGCTATGAAAAATCAAAGCACAAATATGAGACTAAGCCAAAATGGAAGGGCAATGCAAAGAACAAAGGAAAATGGGACAAGAAGCGTGTAAGGCCATAAGATTTAGGTAATAAGGAGAATGTTGCACCACCTAAGAAGTTCAATGCATATGACAGAGGGTAGGGACAACAATCTGAAGAGCAGAACGAGGGTGCAGGATAGAAGCCTATAGAGTGTTGGACTTATGGAAAGGATCATTGCAGGAGAGATTGTCCACAAAATCAGGGTGGTAGGCCTCAAATATACAGTGCACAGGACGCGTACACTGTTGGGGATATTGGTCAAAGCATTCCTCGTATCTATGCAACATTAGATAACAAAAAGGCAGACCATCAGGCATCTATCATTGAGATGGATGATAATATTTTTATCAATTTATTTTTGTTTTGATTGACGTTGGATCTAATTATAGCTATGTTAGTCCTGACTTGGTGGATAAGTGTGGTTTGAGTAAGGAATTGCATGCAGAGTCTTGGTTAGTGCAATTGGCTACAGGTACGAAGAAGCAATTTCATCATTAGGTAAGATCTTGTGCATTTTATTTGAATGGTATGCCTACCGCAACACATTTGAATGTATTACTGTTGGGATCATACAATATGTTGTTGGGCATGGATTGGTTGTATCTTCATAGAACCAAGGTAGACTATTATGACAAATCCATTTAGTGTGTTGATGACAATGGGGAACCAAGATTCTTATAGGGAGAGAAGAAATCCACATCAGTTAGGATGGTGACAACTATGTAAGCAAAGCGTAGTCACAGGAAAGGGTGTATGTTATTTGCAGTCCACATTTCTAGTGATAAGGTTAAGGAAGTTGAGGATGCAGATGTGTTGAGCAGGTATCCGGTTTCACAATAGTTCAAGGATGTATTTCCTAAGGATATTTCAAAGTTCCCACCTCACAGGGAGGTATACTTTTCCATTGAGTTAGTGTCGGGGACAAATCTAGCATCAAAATAACCTTACATGATCAGTACACTTCAGTTGGTTGAGTTAAAGTTGCAGTTGAAATAAATGTAGGACAAGGGATACATTAGGCCAAGTGTATCACCATGGGGTGCACCGGTATTGTTTGTGAAGAATAAAGATGGTACTCTCAGATTATACATTGACTACAAGTAGTTGAACAAAGTGACCTGTTGGAAATAATACTGAGAGGGGGGGTGAATCAGTATTATCTAATTCTTTTAATAAATCTTCTTTATTTGTTCTTTGAATTGTTTTTGCATGTCAATACCATAAAATAATGAGCATGAACAAAAGAAAACAGATAGTCACACCAAAGAACACAAGATGTAAGGTGGAAACCCAATGTGGGTGAAAACCACCTGCTGCAATATGTCTCTATCTTCTTTCAAATTAGAAACTCCTTTTACAATGGTTTTGTACTGGTGCAGTCCTTTACCAGTACGCAGGCTGCAACCTGCAGAGAGCTACAACTCTCTCTCTCGTTTTCCAGTCTCTCCTGGAAGGGAGCTACAACCCCCTACTTATTTTCTTACAAGGACCACTTTTCATGAATTTTCAAACTAGATCCATAAGCATCAAATAATCATCAAGTATAAGAGAATCACCCAGTCAACTGTAGTAACCAGATCAACAATAATAGGACCAAACCCAGAACACAACAATGATAAACAAAGATTTTAAGAGAAGTAAGCACCCTGCTCAACTGCTCGCCTGCTTATGTAAGCACCCTACTCAACTGCTGGCCTGCTTACAGTACTCACCCTGCTCAACTGCTTTCCTGCTTACAGTACGCACCCTGCTCAACTGCTAGTTTGCTTATGTACGCACCCTGCTCAACTGCTAGCCTGCGTACCTCGCTCTGAGTCCATTGAATTGCCTGCGGACCTCCGCACCTGCAACCCTTCTGTGCCTGCGTACCGACGCACCTGCAACCCTTCTGTGCCTGCGTACCGGCGCACCTGAAACCCTTCTGTGCCTGCGTACCAGTGCACCTGAAACCCTTCTGTGCCTGCGTACCGGCGCACCTGAAACCCTTCTGTGCCTGCGTACTGGCGCACCTAAAACCCTTCTGTGCCTGCGTACCGGCGCACCTGAAACGCTTCGTTCCTGCGTATGTACGCACTTTTCTCTCACTGTGCCTGCGTACCTTTGGGCATAGATGATTTCAAGACTTCAGAAATAACCCAGACAGTCAGATCTACAGATCTGAACATGCGCCGAAGAGATCTCGGTCCATCAGTAGATTCGCCTTCTTTAGATCTAGACCAAATCTAGCCCTCTAAGATATTCAACCCAAAACATGCTCAAGCCAAATGATCTCCTTTGCTTTATATAGGAAAACTCTTCCTTAAAACATGGATCAATACCACGAGCTGACACCATAATAACACAATACCGTCGGCTAAATACCAAGAGTAAAACATAAGAAAACCCCACATGTGAATTTCTTTGCCTTGAAATGTGTGTACTGGGGGTACGCACCTCCTGAACGGGATAACTGCGGGTATGTACGCACTTTATGTAACACTGACCTGCGTGTACGCACCTTATGCAAGGTGTACCTGCGTACCCCTTATTTTCTTCAATATTTGATAGCTGATCATCAATCTCTACTGCTGACTTGAAGTACTGTGATCTATCACCTGAATGGGTTGCCATCAAGGACAACACTTTAGCCATAATGCCAACAATCTCCCCCTTTGGACTTGATGGCAACCTCAAAGCTTCAGCTTCATTCTCCCCCTTTGACATCAAGGGCAAAGGGTTATGCTCCCCCTAAGAACATGCTCCCCCTGAATATGAACCAGATCTGCAACGAAGAACCATAATCCACCATGAAAGAGATAGAGACATATTGCAGCTACTTCCAAGATCTCCTTCTGCACATCCTCCATAATGCCAACAATGCATTATATGCTCCCCCTGAACCTGTACCATCAATCAGAAGAGGTTCAACAATAAGATGATGCATCAACAACCCCCAGCTTTTGCCTGAGGTATTCAAAAGTGTCCCTGGGCAATGGTTTGGTGAGAATATCAGCAACTTGTTCCTTAGAAGGAACATACTCCAACTTGACCTTCTGTTCAAGCACTTGTTCCCGGAGAAAATGATACTTGATTGGTATGTGCTTGGTTTTTGAATGCATAACAGGATTCTTTGAGATGCTGATTGCACTTGTGTTATCACATAAGATGGGGATTGGCGGTGTACAAGTGATTTGAAAATCCTGCAAAGTCTGCATCATCCAAAGGAGTTGGGTGCAAAAAGATGCAGCAGCAACATATTCGGCTTCAGCTGTAGACAAGGCAATCGAACTCTGTTTCTTGCTGAACCAAGATACCAGTCTGGAACCCATAAAGAACGCACCACCACTTGTGCTTTTCCTGTCATCCACGCTTCCGGCCCAATCTGCATCTGTATAAGCATGAAGTGTAAGATCTGTATCTCTAGGATACCATAAGCCATAATTTTGAGTCCCTTGAAGATATTTGAAAATTCTCTTCACTGCCTGAAGATGAGTCTCCTTCGGATTTGCCTGAAATCTTCCAACTATTCCAACTGCATGCATGATGTCTGGGCAGGTACCTGTCAAATAAAGTAAACTTCCAATCATAGATCTGTAGTTTGGTTGATGTACTGCTGCAGATTCATCATTTGCACTGAGGCTACATCCTGTGACCATGGGTGTACATACTGGTTTTGCATCTTCCATACCATATTTCTTCAAAATCTGTTTGAGATACTTGGTTTGAGATAAAAAGATTCCTCCTTCTTTTTGTTGGATTTGCAAACCAAGGAAATATGTCAGTTCTCCTAGCAAGGACATTTCAAATTCTTTCTGCATGACCAAGGCAAAGTTTTGACTCATAGCTTCTTCATTGCTCCCAAAAATAATGTCATCTACATACACAACAAGTATTAGCAATTTGTCATTTTCAACTTTTATATAAAGATTGCTATCTGCCGATCCTTTTGAAAAGCCTTGTTGATGAAGATATTTGTCCAAACGGTAGTACCAAGCCCTTGGAGCTTGTTTGAGACCATAGAGAGCCTTTTTCAATCTGCATACAAGATTTGGATCATTTCCAAGAATGAACCCATCTGGCTGTTCAATGTACACTTCTTCTTCCAAGTCTCCATTTAGAAAGGCTGATTTCACGTCCATTTGAAATACTTTGAAGTTTTGAAAACTTGAGAGAGCAAGGAACATTCGGATGGCCTCAAGTCTTGCAACAGGAGCAAAGGTTTCTTCAAAGTCTATTCCTTCTTGCTGCGCATACCCTTTACAAACAAGTCTGGCTTTGTTTCTAATTACTTCTCCATTTTCATTCAATTTGTTTTTGAAGACCCATTTTGTCTCGATAACATTCTTATCTTTTGGTCTAGGAACCAGCTCCCAAGTGTTGTTCTTTTCGATCTGCTCAAGTTCTTCATCCATTGCTTTCACCCAACATTCATCTTTGCATGCCTCTTTCACATTTCGTGGTTCAGTAGAGGAGAGTAATGCCAAATAGCTTGAAGCTTCTGCAACTGTTCTTCTTGTTTGTACACCTGCTTCTTTCTGCCCCATAATCTGAGATTCTGGATGGTTCTTCTGAACATATCTGGATGGAGTCTTTTCTTCTATTCTTGTTTGCTCCTCTGGTTCTTCTTGAGGTTCTTCTTGAGGTTCTTCTTCTTCATCATTCTGTTGTTGGGGATAGCCTTCATTTTCTTCGATGTCTTCATGATGTACTTGCCTAGGAATGTATCCCTTCTCATCAACCACTACATCAATGCTGTCAACAATTCTGCCAAGTCTTTTATTGTAGCATTTGTATGCTTTGCTATGTGGAGAGTAACCAAGAAGAATGCCTTCATCTGCTCTAGGTTCAAGTTTGCCAAGCTGCTCATCAGTATTCTTGATATAGCATTTGCTCCCAAAGATTTTGAAGTGCTTTACTGAAGGAGTCCTACCACTCCAGAGCTCATGAGGAGTTTGAGTGCTGTTCACCCGGACATTTGTTTTGTTGAGAATAACAACTGCAACATGTGCAGCTTCACCCCAGAAAGTTGCGGGAGTTCCTGACTCATCAAGCATAGCACGAGCCATTTGTTGGACTGTTCTGTTCATTCTTTCCACAACTCCATTTTGCTGAGGAGTTCTTGCTGTAGAGAACTCTCTTCTTATCCCATGTTCTTCACAAAAATCGAAAAATTCATTTGAAGTAAATTCCCCACCTCTGTCGGATCTGAGGCACTTAATTTTGTGACCTGATTCATTTTCAACCAAGGCTTTGAAGGATTTGAATTTTTCGAATGCTTCATCTTTGTGCTTCATAAGTCCTAACCAGACAAACCTGGAGAAATCGTCAATGAATAATATCAAGTATTCTTCTCCTCAAGGTGTTCTTTTCCTGAAAGGACCGCATGTATCTGTATGTACTAGCTCAAGAGGCATGCTAGCTGATCCTTCTTTCTCTGGAAAGTTAGTTCTGGTTTGTTTTCCAAACTGACATGATTTGCATATGGTGTTGTCAGGAATTTTGATATCTGGAAGATCGCGAACTGCCTGATATTTGCATGCTTTCCTTATTTGTGAAAAGCTTAGATGTCCCAACCTCCAATGCCATAACCAGTGCTCATCATCCTTGCTCAGATAGCATTGTTGTTGTCCTTCTTCAAATATGTACAGATTATTTGGAGTTCTTTTGCCTTTGATCACTGTTTTACCTGTATCAAGATCACGAACAAGACATCCATTTGATCTGAATATAACCTCGGTTCTTTGATCACACATCTGGCTGACACTTAGAAGATTATGCTTCAATCCATCAACATACAAAACATTTCCAGCCTTGACCTTTTCTTTTAACTGAGCAATGCCTTTTCCTTTTATAGTTGCAGGAGTATCATTTCCAAAAGAGACTTTCTTTCCCTTTTCTAGAGTATAATAAGACTCAAGTTTTTCTTTATCACCTGTCATATGCTTCGAACATCCACTGTCAATGTACCATAGATTTTCCTGTCCCTCTGCATAAAATGCTATCCCACATCTTTCTGTTTGAGGTTCCTTTATTCTCCATGTTTTGGTGATTGAGGCTTGTTCCTTTTTCTGCTGAAACCTGCTCCTGCATTCAGAGTCTTCATGACCAAAGTTATTGCAAATAGAACATTCAACTTCATTTTCAAGAACCGAAAAGTTGTTATAGGTCCTTTTTGTAATCCCCGTCATACTTCTTTGTTTTTGAGCTTCCCTAGTCATGATCGTTTTATATGCAACACATTGAGCTGCTTTGTGACCAAAGTTATGGCAAGAAAAGCATTGTCCATTGAAGAAACTTCTGCGGTTATCGAATCTACCGGCCAATTGATTGTAATTTCTATTGTCATCTATTCTTGAACCAAATTGAGAAGATTTTACCTGTGGCTGGTTGTAGCTTTTGTTCACCCTTAAGATGGATTGCCCCTGATAGTTTCTGTTTGTAATTCGTCCCTGCTTTACCTGATGATCTTCATTGTGCTTTTTCTCATTTCTTCTTGCTGCATCAAGATAACTTTTTGAGGTGGATGCTTGAGAAGTTTCTCCATTATAGCCCAGACCTGTCTTGTTTAGTGGAGACCGCTGCACATTGATAATCTCATCCAAAGTTTCAGATCCTTTGACAAACTTGAGATTAATAGCTTTTGTTTTCTCAATCTCTTTTCTAAGACCAACAATTTCACCTTCTAATTTTTCAAGATGTTTTTCCTTTTCATCAATTTGAAATTGTAGAGTATCAATGATCATGTTCTTTTCTTCTATACATCTCTTGAGTCTAGTAATTTCATCATAAAGGTTATCCACATCTATAGCATCCATATAATCATCATCTTCAAATGCCATTAACAACTTATATTCATTACCTTGTTCATCTTCATCACTGTTTGATAGACCATCACTATCTTCATGAGTGTAGTAGCTTTTCTTATTTGCATTCTGTTTCTTGTTCCATCTAGCAGGTTCCTTTCCTTTATCCTTATAAGGACATTTTGCAGCATAATGACCTACTCTTCCACAAGCAAAGCATTTAAAAGGTAACTTACCTCTGAACCTTCCAGAACCCCTTTGAAGATTTCTGACAAAATTTGATTCTTCTTCCTCTTCTTCTGGGACGTGGCTCGCTTCATAATAATCTCCTTTGCCTGATGCCTTGAAAGCAGCTTCTCTTCTGTCTGATGGACCTCCCTTTCTCATTTCATAAGCAGTTAGAATTCCATGTAGCTGAGACATAGTAAGAATTCATAGATTTTCCTTTTCTTCTATTGCAGATACTTTAGATTCAAACTTGGGGGACAATGATCTTAGAACCTTTTCAACCACAATAGCCTCTTTTATTTCTTCACCCAAATTTTTCATACAGTTAACAACCTCATCTACCCGAAGAAAATAGTTAGCCACACTTTCATCATTATACATTTTGAGAGTCTCATACTGAATTCTGAGAGTTTGAAGTTTAGCACGCTTTACCTGTTCATCTCCTTCATAGCTCGTGACAATTTTGTCCCATATCCCTTTTGCGGATTTATAGTGCATTACCTTCATGAATTCTGATTGAGATATACATCCTAATAGAGTACTGACTGCTTTCGCATTTGTTTCATACTTCTTTTTCTCGGCTGCATCTGTAGGAGTAGTTGAAGGAAAAGCGTAGCCTGTCTCTACGATGTCCCAAACTTCTGTACCAAGAGATTGAAGATAGGCAGTAACTCTTACCTTCCAATAATTGAAGTTTGTCCCATCAAAAACCGGTGGCCTGATTGATGCTTCTCTCTCGTATTTGCTCATGATGAACGATCTACCTTCAAGCGATCAAGCTTCTCTGAAGGACCTGGCTCTGATACCAATTGTTGGAAATAATACTGAGAGGGGGGGGGTGAATCAGTATTATCTAATTCTTTTAATAAATCTTCTTTATTTGTTCTTTGAATTGTTTTTGCATGTCAATACCATAAAATAATGAGCATGAACAAAAGAAAACAGATAGTCACACCAAAGAACACAAGATGTAAGGTGGAAACCCAATGTGGGTGAAAACCACCTGCTGCAATATGTCTCTATCTTCTTTCAAATTAGAAACTCCTTTTACAATGGTTTTGTACTGGTGCAGTCCTTTACCAGTACGCAGGCTGCAACCTGCAGAGAGCTACAACTCTCTCTCTCGTTTTCCAGTCTCTCCTGGAAGGGAGCTACAACCCCCTACTTCTTTTCTTACAAGGACCACTTTTCATGAATTTTCAAACTGGATCCATAAGCATAAAATAATCATCAAGTATAAGAGAATCACCCAGTCAACTGTAGTAACCAGATCAACAATAATAGGACCAAACCCAGAACACAACAATGATAAACAAAGATTTTAAGAGAAGTAAGCACCCTGCTCAACTGCTCGCCTGCTTATGTAAGCACCCTGCTCAACTGCTGGCCTGCTTACAGTACTCACCCTGCTCAACTGCTTGCCTGCTTATAGTACGCACCCTGCTCAACTGCTAGCCTGCTTATGTACGCACCCTGCTCAACTGCTAGCCTGCGTACCTCGCTCTGAGTCCATTGAACTGCCTGCGGACCTCCGCACCTGCAACCCTTCTGTGCCTGCGTACCGGCGCACATGCAACCCTTCTGTGCCTGTGTACCGGCGCACCTGAAACCCTTCTGTGCCTGCGTACCGGCGCACCTAAAACCCTTCTGTGCCTGCGTACCGGCGCACCTGAAACCCTTCTGTGCCTGCGTACCGGCGCACCTGAAACCGTTCTGTGCCTGCGTACCGGCGCACCTGAAATGCTTCGTTCCTGCGTATGTACGCACTTTTCTCTCACTGTGCCTGCGTACCTTTGGGCATAGATGATTTCAAGACTTCAGAAATAACCCAAACAGTCAGATCTACAGATCTGAACATGCGCCGAAGAGATCTCGGTCCATCAGTAGATTCGCCTTCTTTAGATCTAGACCAGATCTAGCCCTCATAAGATATTCAACCAAAAACATGCTCAAGCCAAATGATCTCCTTTGCTTTATATAGGAAAACTCTTCCTTAAAACATGGATCAATACCACGAGCTGACACCATAATAACACAATACCGTCGGCTAAATACCAAGAGTAAAACATAAGAAAACCCCACATGTGAATTTCTTTGCCTTGAAATGTGTGTACTGGGGGTACGCACCTCCTGAACGGGATAATTGCGGGTATGTACGCACTTTATGTAACACTGACCTGCGTGTACGCACCTTATGCAAGGTGTACCTGCGTACCCCTTATTTTCTTCAATATTTGATAGCTGATCATCAATCTCTGCTGCTGACTTGAAGTACTGTGATCTATCACCTGAATGGGTTGCCATCAAGGACAACACTTTAGCCATAATGCCATCAAGAACAGGTATCATTTGTCAAGGATTGATGACTTGGTCAATCAGTTAAAGGTAACAACAGTGTTCTCGAAGATTGATATGAGATCAAAATATCATCAGGTACGCATCAAAGAGGGGGACATTTACAAGACAACTTTCCTAACCAAGTATGGGCGTTATGAGTTTTTTGTAGTTCTATTTGATTTGATTAATTCTCCAGCTACCTTTATGTGCTTTATGAATAGCGTGTTGCGTCTGTATTTGGATAATTTTGTTATTGTGTTCATTGATGACATATTGGTATATTCTGAAAATGAGGAAGAGCATTTCGATCATTTAGCAGAAGTGTTGAGGTTGTTGAGAGAGCATCAGTTGTATGCTAAGCTCAACAAGTGTAGTTTCTTTCAGACTGAGGTACATTACTTGGGGCATGTTGTATCCGTGGAGGGCATTGCAGTAGATCCATAAATGAAAAGGGCCATCATGGAGTGGGTAGCTCCTAAGAATGTAGATGAGGTGAGATCTTTCATGGGGTTGGAAGGCTATTATAGGAGGTTCATCAAGAACTTCTCATAGATTTCTTATCATATCACATCATTACAGAGGAAAGGTAAGAAGTTTGAATGGATAGAGGAGTGTGAGGCTAGTTTTGAGCAGCTTAAGCAGTTGTTGACACATGCACTAGTGTTAAAGATTGCAGATCTAGACAAAGAATTTGTAGTATTCATAGATGCTTGCAAGAAAGGTCTTGTTGGACTCCTTATGTAGGATGGATAGGTGGTATGCTATGAGTCGCGAAAACTGAATGAGCACGAGAAGAACTACCCAACACATGATCTTGACTTAGCAGCGATTATACATGCATTGAAGATGTGGAGACACTATCTTCTGCGTAGGAGGTTTACATTGATGAGTGATCACAGTGTTTTGTGGTATCTATTTGACCAACCAAATCTAAATGGTAGGCAGATTTGGTGGTTGGCCACGATAAATGAGTTTGATTTTGAGATCAGGTATATCAAAGGCAAAGGGAACAGAGTGGTAGATATTCTTAGCAAGTGGATACAGGTAAATCAATTAGCATCTATGAGCTCTAATGGGACAAAGTTACAAGCAAGAATCTTGCAGGCAAGTCAGTAGGATGTTAGGTACATGGAGATTATGCATAGGTTGCAGCACAATACAGGTACAAGTATAGGTGATAGTACAGGTACATGTACAAGTGATGGTACAGGCATAGGTGATGGTCCAAGTACAGGTGCAGGTGCATGAGATGTGGATTATTACCTTACAACAAATGGATTGGTTAGGTTCAGAGTCAGGATATATGTGCCAAATAACAGTGATCTCAATAAGGTGATCTCGAGGTAGTTTCATGCGAAACCTTATTCAGGTCACCCAAGCTACTAGAAGACACTCACAATAGTGAAGAGATTTTACTATTGGATGAATCTGAAGAGGGATGTAGTAGAGTTTGTGGCTAGGTTATTCGATTGTCAACATTTGAAGGCAGAGTGTAAACAATCAGGTGGACTGCTACAACTGATTGTGGTTCGAGAGTGGAAATGGGAGGTCATTTCCATTGAATTCCTCATAGGGTTGTTGAGGACAATAAGACAACATGATTCCATCATGGTTGTTTTGGAAAGTGTTAGGTCATTTAATTTTTAGTTAAATCCATATCATTTAATTTGTCAACCTGGTGTTTCATAAACTGATGAGGTATACCTATACTATATGTACTAGGTGGTTATCTTTTAGATTAGATTAATTTTTTGCAATTAAAACTAATTACAAAACAAATTAAAGAAATCTAATCCAAATTAAGCCAAACCAAACATAAATAAATTGAAATCACACTTGCATAAAGGAAATCGCACTTGTTTGAAAATGAAATCACACTTTCTCAAAAATAAAATCAACCTTGCATATATGAAGTCACACTTGCAAAATTGAAATCACACCACACTTGCATAAATGAAATCACACCACACTTGCATAATTGAAATCACACTCACACCTATTGAAATGAAATCACACTTGCTAAAAGGAAAAGGAAGACTTGCATAAAAGAAATGAAATAACAAAACTATATTATGTTACCAATATGTACAAAGGTATGCAAACTAGGGTTGATGGGGGCCCTCCATTCCTTAGCTAGCACACCAAACAACTATCACATCTTGGATATCAAAGTGGTAGTATGTATTTCATAAAATGATTACAAGATACTACAAGAATTCTCTATCCTCACTTTACAAATCGCATCTTGGATGGAACTTGGAACCTCCAACTAGAAACTAACTTGCAACCCTAACCTCACAACTGACCACCCTTTGTATGAAGGGTGCACTCCTACTTATACAAAAATTTAGGATAACTATACAATAAATATAGATCCTCAAATCTCTCCTAATTCAACATTTATCTCTTTGTGGTTACAACCAATCACCTAAAAATGTAAGATACAAATCCTCTTATTGATGATTCTTCCCCTTTAAATGTACATAGTTAATGATCCACATCTTCTATAATTACTCTACAAATCTTCATGAGTTGGACTTTGTGTTGGCTTATGGGGGCCTGACCTAGGTTTAGAAGTGTTTTAGCCAAGCAAATCCCGCACTACCGCCCCTTTCGACAACAATTCACGGAGTGCAGATTGAAGTCTCACCCGAGGTAGTATGGGAGGGTGATGGAACCAGGTTTCCACACCCTAGGGATGTCTTGATGAGGTCTCGATGGATCACGAGCTTGTCTGGCCTTCGCGTAGCTCTGCGACAGGCACTTCCTAAATTCCTTATTATTATTGCAGTTATTATAGATCTGATCTAATTCTTGGGGTCTTAATCAAGCATTCAATAGTTATAACCCGCGCACGCAACCATAAATCTTAAAGCTATGCATAAAACCATAACATGAACAAACATACAGATTTGCACGATAATTCAGAAACTATTATCTTATATTAATATTTTGTTTCCTTACAATCCAAATCTGCCCTGCGCACTCAGCTGTAGGGGTCCGCGCACACAACTGTGAACTCTACCAGGCCTCTACACACACAGTTGCAGAGCCTACTCTAACTACTACCAACCTCAACTCAGATTTACAGACTTAGAGTGATCTTGTATTCATAAACCCATAACCCTCAAGATCAGAATCAAAAGATGCCTTCTACCCTTAGAGCCTCTTTCTATTTATACATTCCCATGGTCTGCGGACCATGGGTAGGCTAACTCGATTTTTATTATCTTACATTATTTTTGATGGACAACCCTTTAACTTGACCCATTACAATTTGTGCTCTGTGCACTTCGCGGAACTTTTACAATATCAATACACAAAATTGTGCGCTTTAAGCCCCAAAACCGTTACGCGGGGGATCCACTACCCAACAAGCCTCCAACACAATCATCGTGACTCATCTCGAGTCACTAGGCTGGTGTGTTGATCTTCACGTGGAGGTCATTCAACAACTTCTGCGCTTCGCTTATGTCCGCAACACATTCTTCCACCGTCTGTTGTACCCGTTGTGCGCGAGCCTCCGATGCATCATTATTAGTTTCACTTGCTTGTCTGAGTTCGTATACTGCCTGTATGCATGCTAGCTTTCCCGCGACGTTGGCGGTGACCGCAAATGCCTCATCAAGCTAAGGCTGGATGCATTCTTTATGCACTGCTTCTTTCTGTCGAGCGGTGTTGACTTGTGCCTTGAGAGCCTAGTCCTCCCTCATCTTGGACAATCGCTGAGTAATGGCAACTTTCTGCGCGATCCCCCAGACATTATCATAGGCCTGCTGTAACTCCCATGCCTCTGTTTCTAACCGCTGTAATGTTGGGTCTTCCTGTAGTGAAGTGACCATGATAAGTGACTGATATAACAAGTCGGTGCACTCCTGCATGGCACGTGCCGTTTCTTCCCACCCAGATTGAATGGTGCATTGCCACTGCTCTCTCACCTCGGGTGGTGTAGAGGGCTACACCTTTAGTCTCAGCTTCGCGATCTGCAAATCAAGGTCCAACTAGATCCTTGTAACCTCCTCCTTCGCTTCGCGAAATCCACTGGCCAATTTGTGGATCCGTATACCCACTGGTAAGTCTGCTATAATATTGAGTTTGGGGACGTGATGACATGCTTCCTCGATGATCTTCTCCAACTGATAAGTTTGAGCTATCGCTTTGCCACGTTGGAGGCTCAACTGCTCGATATTGATCTGTTGTTCACTAAGCATCTGTACTGCGTGTCCTTCCCTAGCGCGAAGTTCTGTTGTGGCTCCATCCTGCAGCTGGTATAATATCTTGCGCAGAAGGGTGGTCAAGTTTAGACCAAGGCCCTTGAGCCAACTTACCGTGGCTCTATCCTCCACGTTATCCGCTGTCAGTGCCCCCTCCGGCAGCACGATGGTATTAGCCATTTTGGTTTGTAGCAACTGCTCGGTTGCTGATGTACCCATGATTCCATGGGCAGCAACCATTCCCTACTATGGGGCCCACACCCGAAGATCCTGGATTTTCATCCTGAGCACCCCCAGCACATTATGTTGCTCCATCATTGCTTCTTGGATCACTTCCTTGGTGGCTTCACGAACTGTGTCACTGATGTTGTATAGGTCACCCTTGGTAAGTGTAATAGGATGCCCCTTCAACTTGGAATCCTTGGTCTTCTTCCACGGCCCAGTGCATTCTGGCACGTGCAGGCGATTCAATTGTGGCAAGGTGGTGCTTGGGTCTGTGCCTTTCGTTGTCGCATCTGTCCCGTCCTCTGCTGTTATGTCCAGGCGTCTTTCCTCCTGCATCATAGTGGCCCTTCCTACTGCAGCCTTTTCCGTGGCAGCCTTTGTTGCCTCCTGGGATGCTCGTACTTCCGCAGCTAGTTGTTCGTTCCGCTTATGTTGGGCTAGCCATTTGGCAGTAGTCTTTTTTTTGAATCTTTTCTTTGTCGCGCACTACCACATTTGGTGTGTGCCATTCTGGTGGCCATGTATCGACCGCCGTGAAGACAACATCATCTATGGTGATGAAGGGGAGTGTGGTCCACTTCTGCTTTGGATCCCTTCGCGCCCTGATATATACGTTGTGCATATCTACTTTAAAGTCTACAAAGTTTTTGAGACTATCGTATACTTCAGCAAATAGGCATGGCCATTTGTTGATCCATAGTCGTATGCTTGCCTCCATTAGCACCCAGAAGATCTTGGTTTCTCTGATTCGTGTAGCGTCCTTTGTTGCCCACAACGACGTGTATTTTGCTGCCTCTGACCAATCCTGGTCAAGGGAAGGAAACTGACTATCCTCAGGTAATTCGTCGGTAACCAACAAGATGGATAGAGCAACGATGCGTAGTGGAAGCTCTTACCTTGTTCTTGGGCCTCCCTATAGTTTGTCAGAAACTCCTCACAGAGGAATTGTACCCAGTTGAACTGTACCCCTTCTATGCATTGCTCAGCTAGCATGATGACTGTGGCTGGTACCTCATTGCCCCTACATTTTCTCATCACCTTTCCTGCCAATAACTGGGTGGCTACGCAGACCCCTTTTTTTTTAATACTAGTAATAACATACCCCCTCTTCTTCTTTTCTAGCTTATATTTCTTTTTCATAGCCTCTGTAAGCGTTAAGTCCCCACCAGTGCTGGTGATTTCCACGGGGTTCCTTCCCGAATAGGGAAGTCGAGAAATCCTATGAATGAGCTCTGCCGTGATGGGAATGGGCTCCTCCAGCCACAAGTACCCATCATGCACCAGGAAAAGCAGTTGTCTGATAACAAATATCGTAATTGGGGGCCGATGGAAGTGGGGAATTGATAGGAGGTGGAGTAGCCCAGCCTCCTCCACCCCGTTTAGCCATGCCTGGGGTTGCATAGTGGTAACCTCCCCCTCTGTGCTTTGTTCCATCAACTCGCTAGTTTCTAAATGTGGTAACTTCTCAGTGTTCACGAGGTCCCAATCTTCAAACTTGATAGTGGGCATTTGGCCTACAACCATACCTTCAAATAGAATCCCTTCGAGGAGGAATAGGGTGTTGAGCGTGATCGTCATAGCATCCAAATCTTTAGGGACCTTTACCCTCCTTTTCCGCGGAGGGATGTACTTGTGTAGCATTGTTGTGGCACGTACTGGTTGGATGTCTTCTTCTCTCCCTTCCTCTGGTTCCATTTCTTCGACAGAGATCGAAGGGTCTTATTCCTCATCATCACTCTCAATATTAATTGTTTTACCTTTCTCTTCCATTGACAGTTTTCCAAACCGGGGATTTCATGGAGACATGCAGACGAGTCCTGCTGCCTGTGGATCCTTTTTGGGCCTTGGCGCCTGGGGTGATTTATGGATTTCTGGAGTATCACCTACCGGTGAACTCTGGGAAACTCCCCTGGTTGTTTTCATTATTCTGATCAGGGACTCCTATGTATCCTTTGTCAATGCTTCAAACCACAGACTTACTTTTATAGTTTCCAAGTTCATCAGGTTCCTAGTCGTTTGATAACGCCACAATTTAAACAGGCCAAGGGTTGTTTGGTGATGGGCCACTTGTGCTTTATAGGCCTCTTTGAATTCAAATTTGACTATTCCCCCCTTTCAGGGCTCACTAATGTGATTTTGGCAGTAGATCCTTTCAACCCTAGTTCTGACCCTGTGTCTTAATTGCCCATCGTCCACTCCTCGATGTCTTAAATTGGACATCTTGTCATGAATAGTATCTGCAATGGTCACTTTCTAACCTCCCCATGCGACAACGCAATCTCTTGTATGCGGATGCGTTCTGTGCTTCATACTGATTTTGCGTGCCACGTCCGGGCTGTGCAACTCCCCTACAGACTCATTTATAGTCCCGCACCCTCTTCCAACTGCTCGGAGAGCTGAGACTAGGCTTCCTACGAATAGTCAGGTGGTCACACCCCTGGTGCGGTGTTTCAATTTTCCTGCTAGCCCATGCTATAGGAACCTTTCGAGTACCTCTGTATCTAGTGGTGCATCGCGCTCCTCTGTATATGGTACGCTCCCCTGTTTAGTAAGGCGCAGTTGTAGCCATGATAGCTGGGCCGTAGCTCGCTCCAACATAGTAGTAGGGCCATCCAGGCCCGGTCCCCTTATTCCTAGATTAGTGCAATCTACTTTTATGACTCTAGTTTTCATTTTGCTGATTTCTTCGTCTAATATCACACTTTTCCTCCTCAGCCACGGCCATTCTTCATTAATTTCCCAAAGTTTCAAGCTCCCGCACCGAATGGCTTCCTGTAACTACCGAATTCTTTTATCTAGGTTCTCGCGTCCAGTCTGAACTGCTGGGGTTCTTGGTTTTATCTTGTCTGGTTGCTGATAGGGTCATCTTCGCATACCTCTTTCTGCTTATGGTCCTATAGGCCCATCGAACCCTTGGTACGCACAGATTCCAATTGGTTTGTTTTTTCTGGCGAACTCTATTCAGCATCCCACATGTTTTTTCGAACACTTTGTTGTGAACTGCTGACGGAGTGCGGCGCCTTCCCTGCTGCTGCGTCGGGTTCTGATTTTTTATTCTTAGTTGGGGAGGCAGTTGCATAACATAAATCTACATCCCTTGCCGTAGGTGGATGCTCACCCCGCTTCGTCCTTGCTGCCTAGATCACGTTCGACGTTGGGGACCTCCACACCATACACGCAGCCGCCTTCTACATTCACACCAATTCCACCTAGTCTTTTGAAGTGTACTCCACCCTTGTGAAGTTGTCGCGTGCAGTGCCCCTTTTTGCGCATCGTTCTGATTCTACTCTATTATTGTAGTTCCATAGTGCTCTACGAATTCCTCCCCGTTTGTTGCGCCATCATCTGCTGGAAGTTTCCTTGCTTCGGTCGTCAAGCGTCGTAGTGACCTAATCATCATATTACAATTTAGCATTGTTACTTCATGCAATCGGTTCTGCCATTGCTCTATTTCTTCATCTGAATCTAATGTGCAGGAACTGTCGTGCTCCCATGAGATTCTCCTGTCCGCTGTCAGATTCACCTGATCCTAGTCTTGTGCCATTATCTGGTAGATGCAGTCCAGTTCATCATCATTGTCCTCATCGCGCACAGGTTCAATGTAGCACACTCCTTCAGCTGGGTCCAGCGGAACTATTACATGGAGCAAATTTTTCTCGAATATCATCTTCCGTCTTTTTAAGTTGATGACCCCATTCATGTCCATGGCCTAGTCTATTCCTAGCAACGTGGGGTATGGATTACTGTCATCAAAAATTTCTATTACCTCAAAGTCCATCTGCGTACTTACGCCTTCAATGTCCACTGTCACCCCTTGCAACCTTCCCATGGGTAAGATCTTTTGTTGGTTTGCCATCTATAATTGAATAGGAGACCACTGCAGTGTGAGCCTGCCCATGCGTTCCCACGTCTGTTTTGGTGACACATTCGCATCTGAACCCAAGTCCAGGATGACTTGATCCATCTCATACTCACCAATTTGTGTTGTCAATTGCATTTCCTGTCCGGTGCGCAAAACATGCTTTCCATGTTTCTGAACCACCCGTGGCTTACTTGATCCTGCGCACCTAGTGATTAGCTTTTGTAATCCTTTAACTACCTTATTATCATGTAGTAGCTTCATACATGTCTTTAAAAAGGTAGTAAGCATAGAAGGATCCATTCCCGACTTAGGTCGATCCTTACTACTTGAAGTAGAGGCCTCTGTGAAGCTCTTCTTATCTTCCTTAAACATTTCCTTCACACGTTCCAACTCAGACTCAGGTTCCTTTGCAGGAGCCTCGCAGACCCATGAATCTTCTTTGGGCTGCTTCCTCTTATCTTCCCCTATAGTGGCACCGCTTCTAAGTACCATGTTTATGCTAGGGTCTTCTTCGTGAGGTTCAACCCTCATCATTTGGATGTTCTGGGTCGAAGTAGGCTATAGTACCCCTTTCTCACACATCTAAGCGATCAACGTAGGACAATCTACCATCTCGTGATCAAATTGCTCACAGTATGGACAAGATATTGTAGTCGGGTTTGTACAGTCACGCACATAGTGCCCAGGTCCTCCACAATTGTAATAGATTAATGGTTCACGCCCTTGTCTGGGTCCCATTCCTCCTCCTCCTCGTCTGTGTCCCTGGAATCCACCGCGCGCTATTGCTGCGGTTGGATCTTGACCTCATGCCTCAATTTCCATCCTATAGGTAGGTGTTCAATCCATCAACGATTCATAACTCTGATAGTTTTGTTCATCGTGGCCCACCGACATACAAAAATTTGCAAAACAGCTATTGGGGGGTCTGTGTAAACTTCTGCAACAGCTGACAGTTGTCTCGTGTGCTTTCCTCCCACATGACAAATCGTGAAACAGAGCACAGATGCCATACTTGGTCGTACTTGTGCCTATGGTCTTAACGACATTGGTCCCCCCTACCAAATAGTTCACGAATACCAGACAATGATCCTTATCGTGGCCCTGGCCATTACATTTTATGCACCACACTTCTTCGCGCACTTTTGGCCAGGGCACCCTATCCTGTTTCAAACTCTGCATCTCCAAGCATAGGTTTTGTATTTGCACATGGATCTATTGGACTCCCAACCCAGGATCCTGTATTGGAGTTTCATGCAACCTCATCGCTATAACCAATGCTTCTGCCTGGGTTGACAACTTCTGCTACGATAATGTCGTCCTCAAGTGTGGTGTTAAAGATGCCACAAACCACGTGTGGTGTTGCGCATCCGTCAGTGTCATGTTAGCCTCTCAGATTGCACTCTTCAGTCTCTGATCAAGATCCCAGGGGGTTTTGCCTGGAAGCATCATGATCTCCTTGAATCCAATGATCGACTACATCTCTGATTTCAGGCTGCTAAATTCTCTGTTTAATGCAATCTGGATTTTTGCTATTCCGACATTCAGATGATCATTCGAGTGCTTGATATACCAAGTCTGTGCGCGATCCTACAACGCACTTACCAAGGTGGCCTTCTTAATGTTATCATTCATATTATCATTTGTAACTCCGTGTGCTTCCCACACTTCTCTTACTACGTACCAAAAATGATCTGGATCTTCACTCCTTACTCCTCTGAATACAAGCAACTTGATTGCACTTGCCATGCTGAACGGTGGGTTGGGTGGAGGTGGGGTGGTAGAAGATGGAGGAGACGAAGGTGAAGTGGGTGATGGCATAAGTGGAGGTGAAAATGGTGGAATTCATTGCCTTATCAAACTAACTGCACTCCTCGGAGAAACCCAATCGCGCTCTTCCTCGCCTACTCATGGAGGTGAAGTTAAAGGTCTGTTTCCTAACCCTTCGATACCTTTGTAGGCCTTTCTGCTCCATGTCGTTCCACTCATTAATGGATTCAAATCACCTGTTTTTCACATAATAGCATCTTAATCCAGGCATTCAAAGATTTGATGTACTTACCTCGCAGTCCCTTCAGAAAATGCCACTCAGCTTCACTATAGCTCACGGTTGTGTCTATCACGAACTCAGTGATAAACCCTTCTATTATCCGATCCAGCCAATGATCTATGGCTCATGCGATCTTATCTTCATATGCCTCTAGCATACGCACCAACTTCGGAGTCCACACTATTGGTTGATCAAGTTTGCACCTTCCCTAGCTATCAGCTAGCCTCGCTATCCAATCATATAGCTCTGATGACAAGGTCGCAAAGATCTTGTGGATTTCCATGTATATGTAGTGATCTAACCACCTCTTCTTGGTTATCTGCGGAGTTTTGTTTTCCTGTACCACAAAATCATGAAGCTTTTGATCCAACCAATCTTTAATTTACTTCTTCGTAGGGTTCCAGTGTTCCGACATCAGACATCCCTTAGGCAGATCCCGGTCTAGGCAATGGAACCATTTGTTGGCTTATGGGGGCCTGGCCCAAGTTCAGAGGTGTTTTAGCAAAGCAAATCCTACACTATCGGCCCTTTTGGCAATAATCTACGGAGTGTGGACTGAAGTCTCACTCGAGGTAGTATGAGAGGGTGCTGGAACCAGGTTTTCGCACTCTGGGGATGTCTTGATGAGGTCTGGATGGATTGTGAGCTTGTCTTGCCTTCGCGTAGCTCTGCGACGGGCACTTCCTAGATTCCTTATTATTATTGTGATCTGATCTAATTCATGGGGTCTTAATCAAGCATTCAATAGTTATAACCTGTGCGCGCAACCATAAATCATAAAGCTATGCATAAAACCATAACATAAGAACAAACATACAGATTTGCACAATAATTTAGAAACTCTTATCTTATATTAATCTTTCATTTCCTTACAATCCAAATCTGCCCTACGCACTCAACTATAGGGGTCCACGCACACAGCTACGGACTCTACAGGCCTCTATGCACATAACTACAGAGCCTACTCTAATTACTACCAACCTCGACTCAGACTTATAGACTCAAAGTGATCTTGTATTCATAAACCCATAACCCTGAAGATCCAAATAAAAAGATGCCTTCTACCCTTAGAGCCTCGCTCTATTTATACATTCCCATGGTCTCCGGACCATGGGCAGGACGACTCACTTTTTATCATCTTACATTATTTTCAGGCGGACAAGCCTTTGACTTGACCCATTACAATTTGCACTCCGTGCACTTCGCGGAACTTTTACAATATCAATACCCAAAATTGTGGGCTTTAAGCCCTAAAACCGTTACACGGGGGATCCGCTCCCCAACAATTTGAAATTCGAATTTGTAGTTAGGTGTCCAGGTAGGACCCTTCTATAATCTCCAAGTATGCCTAAAATATCACAAACTCATAACACTTTTAGATATATATGAAAATATGTTAATTTCCTAATATTTAATCACAAATTCACTTAAAATACTTCAAATTAATGACTTGGAAAATATTAATGTTAAAGACATATGATAACGAAAATGGTTACTTAATGTAAGGTTATGGGGCCATAGAGTTACAAAATGAGGATAAAATTATGGAAATGAAGGTGAAATTGGATGAAATTTTGGAGGCCCAACATACCCCCCAATTGAAGATGTTGCATGTCCTCATGCAACTAGTACATTGATTCACTTAATCATAAGTTTATCTTATTGAAATGTCTTTCTTCTTTATGAGCTTTGGCTTTGTAATGATTCTCTTTTTAAGTTTCCATAATCATATCATTTGACAATTTTATTCTTTTTGCAAAGTGTACTTTAAAATACATTTGATTGCACAATATATATTTTTTATGGTTGGTTCTTGTGTAACAACCAAATTTTTTTTAGTATTGGTTCTTGTGTAACAATACTTTTGTTAATTTTTTTTTTTTGCATCAAAAAATTGAAAACATTGAGAGTTATTTTTTAAGTCTCATAGTGACTGTCAACCATTTGATGTGCTCATCAATTTATCATTGCAAAACATATAAAGTTTTTTTTTTGAATCAAAATGAAATAATAATTGGTTTGGGCAAAATATGTTGGTTAGGATGAAATAAAATGTGAAAAGTGGCATGAAATATGAATATCCGTTCCCCCTTACTTAAGGTGTTTTCAATTTTTGGCAAATGAAAAAGGGAAATAAATGTGGTGAGGAATTTTCCAAAATCACAATTTTAGAATTTAAGGACTTACATGATTAAATACTAGAAAATTACATACCTTCACTTACTTGAAAAGTGGACAAGTTATGTATATTGAAGAGTGTGGATGTTGCTGCTAGATCATGAAATATGAAGTAAAAGAATCTGATCTTCTTCTTCTTTCCCTTGGTTGTATGAATTGAGGATGAGATTGGAATATTTATTTCTATGGCTGGTAAATTGATTCCTACTGCAAACTACTTAAATCATGTAGTCTTCATTCATTCCCACTTGATGGCATAATTCTTATCTATGTGAATAGATATGTCGATGTCGAACATAGAAAATAAGTTATTGGATTATTGGCCATTAATGAATGTCATTAACCAACACGAGACTACTCACCATTGATGTCAATGAGAGTCACGATGCCTAAGTACATCTTACTAGTTATGAATAGACGTGTCTTAGTCGAGTCACCTAGAATAACTAACAAACAGGGGACATTGATGTATTCCCACTGTTTATTGGGAGGAGAACTTGCCATTAAGGTATGCATGCCTCAAGGTACTTGAAAGATCTCTAGTTTTGATCCCAGATGATGTGTCAGAGCCGACGGGTCAAAACTTGTTAGAAGGGAGGCCTTAATGCATCCTCCATCATATAAGGCAAGTATGAAATAATAATTTGAAGGACTATAAATGAAAGATTTACATTGAAACAAGGTTTATTTGATAGAAAGTAAAAGGAAAATGGGGTGAATCAACTTTGTAAGGAAGTTGAATGACTTTATTTTTGGGTAAAGGGTGAGTGAAAATGATGCAGGAAAGTATGAAGATTGCAAGGGAAATGAGTTTTTGGTAGTAGGGAGATGGAAAATTATGGATCGACAGTAGGCTTAAAATGAGCAGAAATGGTAAAATTGGTATTAGTTTAGTAGCAATGGTGTAGTGGATCTGATTTTACACTGAATGAACATGCTCTTCTGAAAGAAACTTGGTCTTTAAAAAGGTACTAATGCATATAGTGCTCTTCTTTCTTCATCTTGGAGCCTATAAAAACTTAGCAATTTCTGCAATAAATTGTAAGAGTATCAAAAGAGAGAGGTGATTAGTCCCTCTTCATCTGATATATACACAAAAAACTTAGAAATAATACTAATAAAACATATTCAAGAATGAAAAATTAAATGCACTTTTACTTGATCAGTGCCTTGGATCACTTGTTATTTTTTTGTTGGTGACTTCTTCATTGTGTTTCTAACCAATTTTGAGCTTGAGAACTCTTCTCCATACGCTTAATCAGGGAAAATTTTAAGGATGGAAAATTATCTTGAAGTTTAAAAACATTGGAGAATATCACTAGTCTGTAGTAAGCAAATTATAAAATGTTTATTGATTTATTTGTAAAATTATTAAAATGTATAATGATTTTATTAATATTATCTATATAATCTTGGCGACTTTTAAGATAAAATAATTTTATATTGTAAAATTTGGGAAAATCATTTTAAGAAGAAATGGAACTTGATGAATCCTTTTTTTGGAAAAATCATGGAAAATTAGCTTGTTTGCGAATATTATCCCCTAAAAATTTCCATGCACTTAATGTTTCATCAATAGACCACAAAACAAATTTGAATAAGCTAATGAATTGTGTTAATTCTGCAACTACCAAAAATATCGATCGTTGCATTCCCTTGCCACTTTACAACTTGAAATTAGAATCAAATGGTGGTTTTTCAATTATTGTAGTTAGATTTTTAAATATTTGCAGGTTTTTATGAAAGCCTAAGTCTATAACTACATTTTTCCTTTTTCTCTAGTGCTGCATCCTTGTCCATGATATTATCGATCAAGAAAATGCTCAAAATTTAAAATTATTGGATTCACTTGAAACTAACACCAAATCGTAGATCTCATCTCCTTGAATCCAACGCACTTCATTTCACTGAAATCCAACTTCGAATGATCCCAGAATTGTGTTCTAATCATTTTGTGAAACAACTAAAAAAATGAATTTTTGAGTTGCAGGAATGCCCAGTCAGCAATTTGTACATTGACTGGGTCATGACACTTGGAAAGTTTTTATTGGACCTTCATTGGCCAATGGACGTTTGACACTTGTCACTAGTTTATTGATTGACACGTGGGTGTTTCTGATTGGTCAAAGGTTTTGCTGCAGTGGGCGAATGAGGAAGTGTCATGTGGACCAACCATTGGTTGTGACGTGGCATCCTCACGATGGACCAAAATTTTTGTGGCACAAAACAACCTTGCCAGGACTCAAACCCATGACCTATTCTTTACGAACAATCACCTTTACCAACTCAACTACCATGTTACTTGTTTAATATAACTCCAAAAAATCTATTTAAGTTTTAATGGGCATGCATTTTGGGAAGGGGTCAGGGCTAAGCCCTAGCCCATAGTCCTATGCAGTGTAATATGACCACGTGCACGGAGGACTTGGGGGTGGTTTTAATCGTCCTACAATTTTGACCATCGGTCGGGAAGGCCAGGTTCATGCGTCATTCCTGTTTTCTGGGTGCACAAGTTGGGTTTGGGTCGAATTGTAGTGTTATTAACAACAAAATTAGGAAAAACTTAAAACAATGATATATTTCTCAATGTTTGGCTAAATGAGGTGCAAAAGGAGTCAAAATAGGGGTTTTCAACAGTGCTCGATCCATTGGAGACATTACTTTTTATGTTTGATGTTTCTAAATGATTTTAATTATACTTTTGATTATGAATTTAGATCTGTTATTCAATTTTTATTGAAAATTTTTAAAACTAACTTTGTTCAATTGTCTTTTCTGATCTTCTAGGTCATAGAGAGTGCAAGAAGAGAGCATACTCAACAATATTGAAGCTATTTATTCATTTAGAATGTGAAATTAAAAGACAAAGAAAAAGGGTTTGACCTCTAAATTCAAATTGTGTCTCTTAAAACTCTTATTTATTCTCCTTATCAAATATTCCTTCTCTTTCTACATGTTCTTGCAATTTATTAGTGTTATGGGTGGCTCTTACTACACCACCAAAAAAAAATTGCAAATAAAATGAAATCTAACTTAAAAACTAAAAAAAAAACATCATCAAACTTGGTTTTATTCATTATTTCTATCTTATTCTACTCTACTGGAAATAGAAAGTTTGTGTCAAATGTATGTATATTTCCAATGTAACCATGTGCATAATAGGATTAAAAATATATTCATTCTTAGTTCTGAAAAAATATTCATTAAAACACATCAAATCATGAAAAACAAACTGCTTTGATCATGCAATTAAAAAATAAGGTGGTTTGATCTTTGATTGGAACCATCTTTCAATAAGGCCATGACATTCATTATTCCTTTCTTAGTTTAAATCACTTTGAATATCCTCCTTTATTATGCATTCCTCAGATTCTAGTAGTTTCTCCCCATCATCAGTATTTCATGATTCTTCAATCTCTTTAACAAATTTACAAGAGGAATCAAAAGAGACTTGAAGATCTTCTTGTGGAGGTGGAGAGACAGATAATTTTTGAATGCAGTGAAAATATACTCTTACTGAGAAGCAAATATCCCATCTGTTGCTAGGATTTAAGAGAGTTCTTGGAAGGACATTCTTCAAACTCTTTAATTATCTATGAATTTCTCCAATTGGATGATAATTCCTGTCGTGCACACAGATTAGTACGAAGTTTTGAAAAATTATTAAAATCTAAAATGAAAAATGATTTTAACATGATTTTAACCATGCATCTAAAAATGAATGCAACTATAATGAGTTTTCTAAACTTTAAAATAAACACCTATGTATACCTCCCTAGCAATAACGCCAAAATTTTCAGTGATTTAATTGTTTGTTAAATCCATATCATTTAATTTGTCAACCTGAGGTTTCATAAACTATCGAGGTATATCTGTACTGATCCAGACTTAAACAGGAACGCAACAAATTACAGAGATAACCATATACACAAAGATGCAGCGGAAATAATACTTCATTTCATTAATGGAAAATACTGAAATATGCTTACAACCAGAAATGGAAATAAACCAGCTAGGGTGATGGTAGCTTATCTCTAAGAAGAGATATGTGGCTACATGCCTCTGAACTATGTTACAATGAGGCTCGAAGGCCTATTTATTGTTGAGAAACAATGGAAAACCCTTCACATTCCAAAACCTAACCCTAGAAGATGAAACACCAAATTGTGGGCCCCGTTTTTGGGTAAGTTGGTACATCAACTTCCCGGGGTCACGAATTGGTCGTATTATCTCCATTTGACGCGCATGATAGCCCGTTGGAAAGATATCTCTGAGTACTACGACAGAAAAGATGATTTTTAGATAGAAAAATCACTGGCAAGTAGATTTCCCAAAAAACATCGTTTAGGGCCTCAAAACGGCTCCAGAAGTTTAGGACCTGAAAAACTGCTAAAAATAGTAAACTATGCTATAGTTAAGGAAACTGAAAAAACTGAAAGAAGCACTAGAGGGGATCCAAGTGGAATTAGTGGGTGGCCACCAATATCCACCTGGATCATGTACTCTATGTACTAGGTGGGTATCTTTCAGATTAGATTAATCTAATGCAATTATACCTAATTACAAAACAAATTAAATCAATCTAATCCAAACTAAACCAAACTAAACATAAATAAATTGAAATCACACTTGCATAAAGGAAATCACACCACACTTGCATAATTGAAATTACACTCACACCTGCTAAAATGAAATCACATTTTCTAAAAGGAAAAGGCACACTTGCATAAAAGAAATGAAATAACAAAACTATACTATGTTACCAATATGTACAAAGGTATATAAACTATGGTTGATGGGGGTCATCCATTCCTCAATAAGCACATTGAATAACTATCACATCTTGGATATCAAAGTGGTAGTATGTATTTCATAAAATGATTACAAGATACTACAAGAATTCTCTATCCTCACTTTACAAATCACATCTTGGATGGAACTTGGAACCTCCAACTAGAAACTAACTTGAAACCCTAACCTCACAACTGACTACCCTTTGCATGAAGGGTGCACTCCTATTTATAAAAAAATTGAGGATATCTATACAATAAATATAGATCCTTAGATCTCTCCTAAATCCACATTTATGTCTTTGTGGTTACAACCAATCACCTAAAAATGTAAGATACACATCCTCTTATCCATGATGCTTCTCCTTTGAGTGTGCATAGTCAATGATCCACATCTTCTATAATTACTCCACAAATCTTCATGAGTTGGAATTTGAAATTCAAATTTGTGGTTGGGTGGCCAAGTAAGCCTACAATATCACAAACTCATAACACTTTTAGATATATATGAAAATATGTTAATTTCCTAACATTTAATCACAAATTCACTTAAAATACTTAAAATTAATGACTTGGAAAATATTAATGTTAAACCCATATGATAATGAAAATGGTTACTTAATGTAAGGTTATGGGGCTATAGAGTTAAAAAATGAGGGTAAAATGATGGAAATGAAGATGAAAGTGGATGAAATTTTGAAGGCCCAACAAAAAGGTTGACAAAGGTTGCACACTTCATTCCAGTGAAGTCTACATTCTTAGCTAGCGTTGTGGAACAGGTATTCATTGTTAGTTTTTGGTAGAATCGTATGTGTTCTAGCCATGAAAATTGGTGGAGAGGCTAAGACACATGAGTTATAAAGAACCCAGAAATCGTTTGGTGAAATGCCACATGGATTGTATTTTATTAAAATAATTATTATTTTTAATGGGGTTCCTAAGTCTAAACTTAGGGAAATTAAAGTATTAATGGGTATTAATCAAGATATGGGTGAGAATGTTCTAGAAAGAGGATCAAGAAAATTTTTAATCTTATCCATTGACTAGAGACTTAATATCGACCATTGAAGTCTCAACGAGAAAAGTATAAGAAGGAGGCTTGTGGTTCATTCCAAAATACGAAGAGAGTTTATCAGTTAGTTCGATATTCCTTGTGCAGGGTTGGCTAAGGAATTTGAACCACTGATCAAGCAGTGAGGATTAGAGATAGCATGGGAAGGAAGTGATTTCCTGTTCAATTGAATATACTTTAGAGAAGACAATGAAGGATTAGAGAAGCAATGCAGTACCAAAGGAGGGGCAACATAGTAGTTGGAGGAGATTGATGCAAAACTACTGGGGGAATAAAAAAGATCAGTATAACAAATCACTGTGGGTGATTGACAAAAGAAATATCGATTTCTGAGTAATAGGCATAACAAAAACAAGGGTGGCGCAGTCAGAGGGAGCCTCCATGCAGAATCCACGTAGTGACTGCGCAGGCTCACACAGAGACTACACAGTGGGTCATACAGAAGTTGGGGCCAATGCAAAATCTCCAGATTCAGTGTGAGAAAATTCTTACTATCTTTCTATCAGTTATCTTCTCTGAGTGGATTGCCATTTCTCTGCGGCATCCAGTTTGTATTCAAAAATATACTGCCAATAATAGAAACCCTCAGATCTGTTGCACCGGTTTTCCTGCATTGGGTTTTTCCAGGGGATTTTGTCCAAAAACAAGTGTGTCAATGAGTTTGTTCATGTGCTGGTGTTTCTCTTGATTTTTGCATAATTTTTTAAGTCTGCAATTGAATTTATTTTGATATTTACTGAAGCATTGGTACATAACTTATTATTTTAAATAAATAGGAGAGATAAATCAATCACTACAACATAATTTTCACATGGTATTGGAGCAAGGTCAAACAAGATGGAAGTAATTTTTTCAATATATGATGGTGGTGCCACATTGGTAGTAAATTAATCTCCAAAAGATTCACGCATTCCCTTGCAGAACTTACCAGTAGAGAAAAATAACATGGAGAACAATAGGGATCATAATATTTCAGAATTAGCTTCTAGGTTGGAAGAGGAATTTGTTTGCGTATCGAGCTTTGCATTAGTTGAGGATTGGTACATTGATAGTAGGGCTTTAGCTCATATGACTAGAGAATGAAAATATTTTTTGAGCTATCAGGAGGAACAGATGAACTTCCAAATCACAATGGGTAATAGGATTAAATGCACCATAGTAGGGAAGGGAACCATTACCTTTCAAACAGTAGTAGGAGATAGTCTTCGGGCCACTAAAGTACTGCATGTGCCAGGTATGGGAATGAATTCGATTTTAGTATATGCTGGGCATGGAATCCCCCCAAGGCATATTCTGGGGCTCAAAGCCCAAGTTTTGACCGAATTTTGTTGTAAAGCTCCACGAATTGTGGGCACGGGGCGTAAAAGTATGATAGAGTCACAGGGTTGTCTGCCCTAGTTTTATAATGTAATGTTGGCCTACCCATGGTCTGCGGACCATGGGATTGTATAAATAGAGTGAGGTTGTAAGTGTAAAATATAACTAATGAATAGTAGATAATAATAGAGAAGAATAACAAGTCTAAGAGATCGTGTTGCAAGTGTAAAGTGTGCCTTTGGGTTGTAGAGTAGGAGAAGGCTTTGCAACTGAGTGGGCGAGGCCTAGTAGTCCGTAGCTGAGTGCACGGACCCCTGCAACTGAGTGCACAGGGCAGAGTCGAGTCTGTAACCAAGGAAGGAATTAATAAAGAGAAGTTTTTATCATAATTCTATGTATCTGTTCTTGGGTTAATGCATGTTTGATCTAATTTCCAAATATACTGTTTATTTACTGCGCGCACCTGTATGAACGGTTTATGTTGTTAAGTATAACGTAAAGCACGCAAGTGGGCTAAAATAATAAACGAACATTTGAATACCAGTAAGGACTTGGGTAATAACGTAGAAGCGTAGCATTCGACCCTCGAATAGGCTTGCACGAAGGCAGTATATCAGGCTACGAGGTAAGGGAAAGTGCGTGTAGCGACTTGCGCACAGGGTCAAACCGCGGACCACTTGAACTCATCAGACATCTCTAGGGTGCAAAAACCTAGTTCTAGCACCCTCCCATACTACTTGGGGTGAGACCTCAGTCCGCGCTCTGTGGATTGTTTCCGAAAGGGCCAGTAGTACTGTGATTTGTTTGGTTAATTAACTCTGAACCTGGGTTAGGCCCCAGTAAGCCAAGAAATCATTCCGTTGCCAGGGCTGGTATCTACATAAGAGATGTCTGATGTCGTATCACTGGAATCCGACAAAGAAAGGAATTGAAGAGCAGTTGGATAGGAAGATTCATGAGTTCGTGGCGCAGGAAAATAGGAATCCACGAGTATCAAAGGAAGATTGGTTAGATTGCTACTTATATATGGAAATCCATGAAATTTTCTTTGCATACTTCCCCTTTGAGTTGTACGAGTGGATCACGAACCTAGTATACAATCAAGGAAGGTGTAGGCTTGACAAACCTATTGTGTGGACTCCAGAGTTGGTGTGCAGACTAGAAGCATCGGATGATAAGATTGTGCGTGCTATGGATCACTGGCTCAAAGGACCGCGAGGTAAGTACGTTAAATCTTTGAACAATTGGATTAAGATTCTACTGTGTGGAAAGTCGGTTATGAAAATAAACTGATGTTTGAGGCTACGTGGAGCGGGAGGATCTACAGAAATGAAGGTAGCAGGGAAATAGAAACTAGCCCCTTGATTTCATTTCTGTGAGAAAGCGAGGAATAGATCGCAAAGGTTTCACCAAGAAGTGAAATCAGTTTGATAAGGCAAAGAATTTTGCACATACCAATTCCACCTACACCACCGCCAGTCTCACCATCTTCACCCCCATCTTCGCCCACACCACCTCCACCACCACCATATTTCAATATGGAAAGTGTGATAAAATTGCAGGTGTTCAAAGGAGTATGGAATGAAGATCTGGACCAATTTTGGTTCATGGTAAAGGCTGTATGGGAAGCACAGGGAGTCATGGATGACAATATAAAGAAAGCAACGCTGGTCAGCGCTTTGCAGGATCATGCACTGACATGGTACATTAAGCATTCCAATGACATGTTAGAAAATTATATATTACGGAGCAATGGAACACATAAAATATTGCAGAAATATAAACACAGAAAATGCATAATGTCAACCGGATGAGGCGTTCTTGCAGACAAGACCAACCTCCCTAGTATCTAATGATATCTAGTGACAAACAAACCAATCAACTTCTATCTTTCTCTAAATATGCAATTTATAAATAAAGGAAAAAAAGTGTTTTGGGCCTACCTTGGGTCCAATGCAAGTTTGTGGAAACCTCGCTCCGTTGATCCAAATGAGCTCCCTTGTAGAGAATCTGCAAACACAAACAAGCACACAAATGAAACAACACCTCAAAAGCCAATATAATAAAGCATACTTATCATGATGATCAAGGAATTCATGAAACAAATCACATAAGACAATTTGTTGAGAAAAATGAATCTGAATGTATTAACTTAAATCAAAGAAGAACTTTACAACCTTATGCCTTGATGCTGTACAAGCTCCTCCCAGGGTCTGTTACGCAGTAATTTGTCACTGTCTCCCTGTCAGTCTCCCTACTGTGTCATGAATTCAAAATAACCATGCTCATGCTCTCTGAACTGGCCAAATGACCCACTTTGCCAAAGTTTATTTCATCAGCGCGACTGTTATTAAAATAACCGCGCTGACTGGTGGTTGATAGTGTAACTGATGCGCTGCCAGTGCGGAAGCACACGAGTTTTCCGCGCTGGTCGAATTTCATAAGCCAGCGCATCCTATGTTTGTATCCAGTCGTGCTGACACAGCCTGCTCCATTATTAAGATGCGATGTCAGCGCTCCAGTCCAGTTATGCACCCGCGCTGATCCTGTTTGGGCGAGTTTGTTCTAACAGCCAGCCTTCCAGATGACTCCAGACCTAGTTGTTGGCCTTGTGAATGTCGCCCTACCTTCTATGGCATGTCTGTTCGTCATTTGAGCCACCTTCCTTGGAGATAAGCTCATCCTCCCACCATTCATGGAGACTCCTTCTCCTATTTAAACCTCCACCATTGCCATGAGCAGCTAGTTTTGGATAGTGTGGAATTCATAGTGCTTAGAGTGCTGCTGCTAGTAGGTAGTTGGTGTGACAAGTGTGGATTTGCTAGAGGAAGCTTAAGGAAGGTTGTGAGTATTACTTGTGTGAGAGAGAGCTTTGTTTTGGGAGAATCTACCTCCAAGGGTGAATGCTTAAGAGACTTGCTGGCTGGACCCTCTAGAGAAGGACTCAGCGTCAGAACTTTGGTTGTACCTCTCTCTGTTATTGATTAATAATATATGACTACTGTTATGGTTCCATTCTCATTTGTCTTTGTAATGGTTAATGTGAATTACATCCTTTCTGACTGATGTATAATTGCATTTATTAGATTTCACGCTTGTGTTTGCATTTCTCTTCGTGTGTGCAGGTGTCTATCTACGGGGATCGCGGAAGATCGTGACCGGCCAAAGCGAAGGAGCGAGAACGACATCTCTTCATCAAACAATAGCGTTGGAATCCAAGTAGGTGTTCATTGCCTATCTTTTATCTGCAATTAGGAACTTGCACAGTAGCATTGATTGATTGTTGCTAGACCCATTCTGGGCTAGTAGGGATCGCCTCTATCCGTAGAGGGGATTTACCTCTCCAACAATTTGGCGACTTCGCTGGGGAGCTGGCCTTTGTCTCTTTTTGTTCATTCTTGTTTTGAGTTTGATTGTTACTCTCTTTTCAAAATTAGGGGTTAGTCCTCTGCTTTTAACCTTCCTGGTTCAATCTGGGAAGTGCCTTAATTGCTTAAAGAGTTCTTGCCTTGGTTTGGGAGCTTTTGGCTTGATTCTGCCTGTTTTTTAGCCTCAGCGCGGTTTATATCAAAACAGTCGCGTTGACAGCGCATAGCTGTTTCTTTGACTTCGTGGTCATCGCGTAATTACGCCTAACAGTCGTGACGATCCTGGAAATCGGATCAGCGTGGAAAAGACGTGTACAGTCGCGATGTCAGCGCCACTTGGTATGCTTTTTACCCGCGCTGACCTTGGGTTGCTAGCTTAATTCCCGCAACGACTCCTGAAATCGGATCAGCGTGGGTGGTCTGTGTAAAAATTGTGCTGACAGCTCGGGTGGTCTGTGTAAAAATTGCACTGACATTGTGATCATCTCGGGTTCTCAGTGTGTAACTTGCGTTGATTCCTGAAAAGTTGTTTTTATAACTTTATCTCCTGAATTCATCAATCTTTCTTATCCCCTGTTGTTTCTTGTCTCTCATTAGCTTGTTTTGATTGCTTTTGGTTAAGGGACGCTCCCTCTTTGATTTCATTCGAGTGAGTCTTGTGTTTTTTAGACCATGTGACCTAGCCCTTTAGAAGTTTCATCGAGAAACCATTTTCTTAGGTTACTTGTCTATTCAAGGTTCATCCACAACCCTCTTATTGATTTGCTTGAGGCTTTTTCACTGCTTGTTGCTGGTTGATTTTTAGTGTCGATTATTGAACCACTTTTTATGTTGATTCGATTTCTTCACTACCAAGCATAGATCACAATTGTTTGGATCGATCAGTTCACACTTGCTTGGTTGTTTAGGTGATTGTTATTGAACCAGTCTTCGTATTGTTTCGATTACTTCTCACTACCCGGACACGGATTACAGTTGTTTGGGGTCAACCGGTTCTTTTCACATTTGTCTGTTATTATTTCTCGAAAGTTTGTTTAGTGCACTTTGCCATTGAAAAGAAAACAAACAATCTCTTTTGCGTTCAATAGTTAATTGGAAAAAGAGCGTTTCATTGATTTGTGTTCTCAAAAGAAAAAGTCTCATTTCCTTGCCATTAGCTGCATTAGATTGTTTGATTGATTGTGTTCATTTTGTTTGATCGAAAATTCTTAACCCTCTCATAGTTAGAATTCATCGAACGAAATGGTATTCTTTGGCATGTAGTTTGCATCTAGGCAATTTTGAGAGTTTTCATACGGTAGGACCTGAAACCGAAACTTAATTCAAGATCAACCATAAAATGAACTGAATAAACCTAAAAACGCATTGGAACTTAACGCAAACATCTAGAGGTCTAGGCTAGAGACGTGTTCCGGCGTCTTTAAACATAGTCACTATTGTTTCACATTACGGTTGGGTGATTCCTCCTTCTATGACTTGATAGTGGTCTAACACGGACTGTGCTCCCACGTACCATCGCGTATATAGGGAGACCCCACTAGGCTTTTATCCTTGATCCATAGGAAGCCGAGTCTACCGCCCTGCAAACCGTAACGCACTGAACACAACATTCGGGAAGATTGACTGCAGTACGGAAAGTCCTTGGTTCTCATACGATTGCCAAGGTGTATAAGCAGTTTTACGGATTGCTTGGTAAACCCTTTGCCTAGAATCTCCAGAGCAGTCACTTTTGATCCTTTTCGGACTCCCTAAAAGAAAATGTGCCAGTGAGCGTCTTGTCACTTCGTGCTCATTAAACATTCGAAGGATACTAGAGTCATCTTTTCGTCCTTTTCTCGACTCTTAAAACATGAAAAGGTCAAGTTTAGTTCCTGTGTCTTAAAAGTTTATTTGGCCACGATTAACATTACCTGGTTAGATCTTGTGTGTGTTAGCTTGAGTAGGCTTCTTTTTGTTTGCCATGGCAACTTTTCCAGGGTTCACCAACCCAAGTTCCCCTCCTGATGGGAATCCTAGTCATTTCCCTCCTCTCGGGAATGTTGGTGCTCCTTATATGGCAACGTTATCCCTTCCGGGGTTAACTGTCAGGTTGCCTGTTTGGTTGTTTTCAACCTCTTTGGTCCCTGTTGTATCGGCTGCTAGTCCATCAGTCCCTCCACCTGAACAACATCATGTTGATTCTAAGGTGGACCTCTCCCCTTCTACGCCTACTTCTACGTCCTCATCTTCTACTTCGCCTGGTGAAAGTCTCGATTCGAGTAACCCGGTGGCTAAGAAGAAGAAGAAGAAGACGAAGAAGAAGAAGGCTCCCAAGGGAGAGGCTAGAAGTATAGCTCTTACTCCGAGTACACCTGAAGTCGGGCCACCTTCTGCTCCTCCGCGGAAGGTCAAGTTTCCTTGTCGATTATGCAAGGAGGACCATCTTCTTCGCGATTGTCCTGGCATTCCCAGGGTACTAGAAGTATGGTCTCGTGCTCCGACCCACCCCTCATCGTCCGCTGAAGCTCACGGCGATGCTACCTCATCAGTTGGGAATGGTAAGGGGAAAGGGAAGATTCGAATCCCCTGTAGACTTTGTGAAGGCAATCATCCCCTTCACCTCTGTCCGCTCATGGATAAAGCCTCCAGTGTCTTGGAAAGTCTTACAGCTCCTTCACCCCAACTTCCCGTTGGTTATCAACGTCTCTCTACAGCTGCAGATCATCCCCCTGCTGACAAAGAGATTGCTTCAAATTCTTCTCTTTTCCAGGCCCCTCTTCCCGAACCTGGCTGCCCCCAACCCGTTCCAGACCAACCATTGGTCGGAAAGAGTGTCGACTCGAGTCTGCCGCTCGCTCACTCTGTTTCGGAAGAGAATCACGCCCATGTTCTTCTCATCTCTTCAGATTCTCCTGAGTCCCAAAATGACTCTCCTAACCCAGCTGCTCTCGAAGCTTCTCCTTCGGTTCCTTTAGCACATGGGGGCAATCATACGATTCCCCCACCAAGTAGTTTGGTCGCTTCCTTTGATTGGAATCACCTGATTGCCGGTCGCCTTCCATCCCATATGCCTTTCCAGATCACAGTACATGCCTGTGCTAAGGCAGTACCTGGCACTGTTTGGGATGAAGGGGCATCTGTCAGTCTCATGCCGTACACTACTTGGCAAGATTTAGGTTCCCCACAGCTTGGGCCAGTCACTCAGAATCTGTTGGCCTTCGACGGAGGAGCCTGTCAATCTCTAGGATTTCTCCCGAAGTTCCCTATTACTTTGGAAGGCGAAATCGTCTATATAGACGTCTTGGTTACCCAAGGTGTTTTAGACTTTAGTCTTCTCCTTGGTCGCAACTATGTTTACGCCATGGGGGCCCTCATTTCTTCACTTTTCCGTGTGGTTTGCTTTCCGCACGATGGAAGAATTGTGACTATCGATCAATTATCATTTGTTAGTCCCCCAATGCCTCCTGCGCAGTTGTCGTCCCCTCCTAGTTTTTATCCACCAGTTGTATCTACCCCACTGCAGATCAACTACGTGGCCACCTATCCCATGCCTGGATCCAGTGATGCTGCCATCGTGCATAATGTCCTGGGGGCATTGGGCCCCGACTTCCAAGATGTTTCCCTTCCACCGGGAGTGACAATCTTGGAAGCCCTGACTTTCTATTCATTATGATGAAGTTCGGGTGGAGCATAGCTCCTTTCCGGTGTCAAGCTCCTTAAAAAATGAAACTAGGTTTGGTTGGAGCACAGTTCCTTGTCTTGTGTCAAGCTCGTTAAAAAATGAAACAAAGTGTCCCGAGCATAGTTCCTGATCTTGTGTCAAGCTCATTAAAAAATGAAACAAGGGTTATGAGGATAGTTCTTTTACCGTGTCAACCTCATTAAAAAATGAAACAACTCCCTTTCCAAATCGAGTCTTTTGATTAAGATCTCGTAAACTACAAGTCGAGTCTTTCATCGATCTCGAGAGTGAACCTTCGTTCCATCCACTTTGTTGAATGCAATGAAGCTTGGGGGGCATGTACCTCGTTTTGCGTCATTATGCCTGGGGGCATGCGAACTTATAACAAGCATAGTTTTTCGTTTCAAGCTTGCGTAAACATGAAACCGAATCCAAGCAGAGTTCTCCATGGTTCAAGCTTGTGTAAAAATGAACCCATACCCGATTTACATCTCGTGATTGCCATTTTTATCCGCTGAATTCTGCTAGATGAGCCTTGGTTGTTTTCATTCCATTGCTACCATCTCTTTGGCCGATCATATGCTCTCACTTGGTTGTTTATCCTTTCCTGAGGAACCGCAGCGATGAGTGGTTTTATTAGCCAGCCTCTTGACCATTATATGTTTGAGCAGTTCCACCATTGCTGGAACTAGTTGCTACCTTTTATACCACTCGTTCCTCTAGGATGAGTCACCTTTAAGATCTTTTCTGACTCGTAAAATGTGAAAAGATTGCCGAGTATTTTTCCCTTTTTGACTCGTTAAAGAGAATAAAAATGGAGGTCTGCTTTCAGCTCTTTTCTGACCGTTTAAAGATGAAAAGATTGCCGAGTCCCCCTCTCGACTCGTTAAAAAAACGAGAGGCAGTCGCCTTTAAAGCTCTTTTTTCGACCGTTTAAACTAAAAAGATTTCCGGGTGTTTTTCATTTCAAACTCATTATTGGCTCCAAAACGACGTACTTCTAACCGCTTTTTTACTTTTTCGGGTCAGAGTCACTATTTATGAAAAGTACTCCTCGATCATACTGGTCGAGCGGTTCTTTCAAGCATTGTTTTATACTTTTTCGGGCTCGAGAGACACACATTTATGAAAAAGGACCCCCCTGGAGTTTTCTTTTCCACTGTCTTTTCAGACTCTCTAAACAGGAAAAGACGCCGAGTTCTTCCTTTGTCAGACTCGTTAAAACTTAATGACATTGGACATCGTCGAAATGACGCCTTCCAAGCATATGCTATCCCCGTCAAGCTTGTCCTCCAAAAATAATCGGGGTACCTGCCAGAAATGGTGGGGAAAATGAAACTGTAATAATGGTCGTGTTGGCAGTATGTCGCTCTTGAACATGGCACTCGTCTGCATTCGTGTTTGGGTGGGGATTTCTCATCTTGTTTTACACTAGCCTCCGTGGGTTTGGGTTATCCTATTTGACCTCTCATCTGCTCATTGCCTTGTCACCATGACCTCTGTTCATTTGATGTCAGATACTGCCAACTCCGCTGTCGTGCCGCCGATATGTTCAAGAGAAGTTGGCCTCTGTAAGCTTACCACCTCCCTCTGATGTCTCACACAAAACTTTTTATCGTTCTCTGTCTCGTGTCGATGATGTGGGAAACATCATGGCCCACCTTCAATCAAAGTTACTTCCTGTCGACTTCAGCTCATTATCCAGGAAAGTGACCTAGAGACTCCCTTCAGGTGCCTTAGAGCTTGCATGCCTCAATGGCAGGTTCCTCGTGTTCGATGGGAGGTTTTCATCATTGGCCTCCGATCGGATGATTCTGTGGGTGTTCGACACCAGCTCATCGATTCACATGCCATGGATTGTACCTATAAGTACCTTGAGGACCATTGTCATTATTGGTGGTACCTCTTGCGTCTGTTAACAGTTTTCATTATTGGCTGGTAATCAGACGATGTTCATGCATGTTCGACTTCAGCTCATGTATTCACATGTTTGGACTTGTACTTTGTTCGGGTTGGGATGGAGTGCAAGACCCTGGTTTTTTTCTATTACGAACCAGGCTGTGATTTTGTGGATTGTTATTACATGACTCATTGATGGATGGCTGTGACCATACCTTCTTATCATCATGGTCTCTTCAGCTGGGTGGCTGCGTCCATACCACAGACCTTCTTCGTATGTCTTTTGGATGGTTGTGCCCATGCCTAGACTACATGTAATCGAGATATCAGTTGTACATACGTGCAGGTCCTTCCTGGTGGTGTTCCAGTTCAGCAGTTTTGTAAAGCATTTCACCCCTCCCACTCTCTCGGGCTTCATGCTTTAGGGGGCATCTGTTACGCAGTAATTTGTCACTGTCTCCCTGTCAGTCTCCCTACTGTGTCATGAATTCAAAATAACCATGCTCATGCTCTCTGAACTGGCCAAATGACCCACTTTGCCAAATTTTATTTCATCAGCGCGACTGTTATTAAAATAATCGCGCTAACTGGCGGCTGATAGTGTAACTGATGCACTGCCAGCGCGGAAGCACACGGGTTTTCCGCGCTGGTCGAATTTCATAAGCCAGCGCATCCTATGTTTGTATCCAGTCGCGCTGACACAGACTGCTCCGTTATTAAGATGCGATGTCAGCGCTCCAGTCCAGTTATGCACCCGCGCTGATCTTGTTTGGGCGAGTTTGTTCTAACAGCCAGCCTTCCAGATGACTCCAGACCTAGTTGTTGGCCTTGTGAATGTCGCCCTACCTTCTATGGCATGTCTGTTCATCATTTGGGCCACCTTCCTTGGAGATAAGCTCATCCTCCCACCATTCATGGAGACTCCTTCTCCTATTTAAACCTCCACCATTGCCATGAGCAGCTAGTTTTGGATAGTGTGGAATTCATAGTGCTTAGAGTGCTGCTGCTAGTAGGTAGTTGGTGTGACAAGTGTGGATTTACTAGAGGAAGCTTAAGGAAGGTTGTGAGTATTGCTTGTGTGAGAGAGAGCTTTGTTTTGGGAGAATCTACCTCCAAGGGTGAATGCTTAAGAGACTTGCTGGCTGGACCCTCTAGAGAAGGACTCAGCGTCAGAACTTTGGTTGTACCTCTCTCTGTTATTGACAATCAATCAATGCTACTGTGCAAGTTCCTAATTGCAGATAAAAGATAGGCAATGAACACCTACTTGGATTCCAACGCTATTGTTTGATGAAGAGATGTCGTTCTCGCTCCGCTAGATGAGCCTGGGGGCATGCGGACTTATAACAAGCATAGTTTTTCATTTCAAGCTTGCGTAAACATGAAACCGAATCCAAGCAGAGTTCTCCATGGTTCAAGCTTGTGTAAAAATGAACCCATACCCGATTTACATCTCGTGATTTTCATTTTTATTCGCTGAATTCTGCTAGATGAGCCTTGGTTGTTTTCATTCCATTGCTACCATCTCTTTGGCCGATCATATTCTCTCACTTGGTTGTTTATCCTTTCCTGAGGAACCGCAGCGATGAGTGGTTTTATTAGCCAGCCTCTTGACCATTATATGTTTGAGCAGTTCCACCATTGCTGGAACTAGTTGCTACCTTTTATACCACTCGTTCCTCTAGGATGAGTCACCTTTAAGCTCTTTTCTGACTCGTGAAACGTGAAAAGATTGCCGAGTATTTTTCCCTTTTTGACTCGTTAAAGAGAATAAAAATGGAGGTCTGCTTTCAGCTCTTTTCTGACCGTTTAAAGATGAAAAGATTGCCGAGTCCCCCTCTCGACTCGTTAAAAAAATGAGAGGCGGTCACCTTTAAAGCTCTTTTTTCGACCGTTTAAACTAAAAAGATTGCCGGGTGTTTGTCGTTTCGAACTCGTTATTGGCTCCAAAGCGACGTACTTCTGACTGCTTTTTTACTTTTTCAGGTCGAAGTCACTATTTATGAAAAGTACTCCTCGATCATACTGGTGGAGCGGTTCTTTCGATCATTGTTTTATACTTTTTCGGGCTCGAGAGACACAAATTTACGAAAAAGGACCCCCCTGGAGTTTTCTTTTCCGCTGTCTTTTCAGACTCTCTAAACAGGAAAAGACGCCGAGTTCTTCCTTTGTCAGACTCGTTAAAACTTAATGACATCGGAGATCGTCGAAATGACGCCTTCCAAGCATATGCTATCCCCGTCAAGCTTGTCCTCCAAAAATAATCGGGGTACTTGCCAGAAATGGTGGGGAAAATGAAACTGTAATAATGGTCGTGTCGGCAGTATGTCGCTCTTGAACATGGCACTCGTTTGCATTCGTGTCTGGGTGGGGATTTCTCATCTTGTTTTACACTAGCCTCTGTGGGTTTAGGTTATCCTATTTGACCTCTCATCTTCTCATTGCCTTGTCACCATGACCTCTGCTCATTTGATGTCAGATACTGCCAACTCCGCTGTCGTGCTACCGATATGTTCAAGAGAAGTTGGCCTCTGCAAGCTTACCACCTCCCTCTGATGTCTCACACAAATTTTTTTATCCTTCTCTGTCTCGTGTCGATGATGTGGGAAACATCATGGCCCACCTTCGATCAAAGTTACTTCCTGTCGAATTCAGCTCATTATCCAGGAAAGTGACCTAGAGACTCCCTTCAGGTGCCTGAGAGCCTGCATGCCTCAATGGCAGGTTCTTCGTGTTCGACGGGAGGTTTTCATCATTGGCCTCCGATCGGATGATTCTGCAGGTGTTCGACACCATCTCATCGATTCACACGCCGTGGATTGTACCTATAAGTACCTTGAGGACCATTGTCATTATTGGTGGTACCTCTCGCGTCTGTTAACAGTTTTCATTATTGGCTGGTAATCAGACGATGTTCATGCATGTTCGACTTCAGCTCATGTATTCACATGCTTGGACTTGTACTTTGTTCGGGTTGGGATGGAGCGCAAGACCCTGGTTTTTGTCTATTACGAACCAGGCTGTGATTTTGTGGATTGTTATTACATGACTCATTGATGGATGGCTGCGCCCATACCTGAGTCTTTGGGATGGCTGCGACCATACCTTCTTATCATCATGGTCTCTTCAGCTGGGTGGCTGCGTCCATACCACAGACCTTCTTCGTATGTCTTTTGGATGGCTGCGCCCATGCCTAGACTACATGTAATCGAGATATCAGTTGTACATACGTGCAGGTCCTTCCTGGTGGTGTTCCAGTTCAGCAGTTTTGAAAAGCATTTCACCCCTCCCACTCTCTCGGGCTTCATGCTTTAGGGGGCATCTGTTACGCAGTAATTTGTCACTGTCTCCCTGTCAGTCTCCCTACTGTGTCATGAATTCAAAATAACCATGCTCATGCTCTCTGAACTGGCCAAATGACCCACTTTGCCAAAGTTTATTTCATCAGCGCGACTGTTATTAAAATAACCGCGCTGACTGGCGGCTGATAGTGTAACTGATGCGCTACCAGCGCGGAAGCACACGGGTTTTCTGCGCTGGTCGAATTTCATAAGCCAGCGCATCCTATGTTTGTATCCAGTCGTGCTGACACAGCCTGCTCCGTTATTAAGATGCGATGTCAGCGCTCCAGTCCAGTTATGCACCCGCGTTGATCCTTTTTGGGCGAGTTTGTTCTAACAGCCAGCCTTCCAGATGACTCCAGACCTGGTTGTTGGCCTTGTGAATGTCGCCCTACCTTCTATGGCATGTATGTTCGTCATTTGAGCCACCTTCCTTGGAGATAAGCTCATCCTTCCACCATTCATGGAGACTCCTTCTCCTATTTAAACCTCCACCATTGCCATGAGCAGCTAGTTTTGGATAGTGTGGAATTCATAGTGCTTAGAGTGCTGCTGCTAGTAGGTAGTTGGTGTGACAAGTGTGGATTTGCTAGAGGAAGCTTAAGGAAGGTTGTGAGTATTGCTTGTGTGAGAGAGAGCTTTGTTTTGGGAGAATCTACCTCCAAGGGTGAATGCTTAAGAGACTTGCTGGCTGGACCCTCTAGAGAAGGACTCAGCGTCAGAACTTTGGTTGTACCTCTCTCTGTTATTGACAATCAATCAATGCTACTGTGCAAGTTCCTAATTGCAGATAAAAGATAGGCAATGAACACCTACTTGGATTCCAACGCTATTGTTTGATGAAGAGATGTCGTTCTCGCTCCTTCGCTAGATGAGCCTGGGGGCATGCGAACTTATAACAAGCATAGTTTTTCGTTTCAAGCTTGTGTAAACATGAAACCGAATCCAAGCAGAGTTCTCCATGGTTCAAGCTTGTGTAAAAATGAACCCATACCCGATTTACATCTCATGATTGCCATTTTTATCTGCTGAATTCTGCTAGATGAGCCTTGGTTGTTTTCATTCCATTGCTACCATCTCTTTGGCCGATCATATCCTCTCACTTGGTTGTTTATCTTTTCCTGAGGAACCGCAGCAATGAGTGGTTTTATTAGCCAGCCTCTTGACCATTATATGTTTGAGCAGTTCCACCATTGCTGGAACCAGTTGCTACCTTTTATACCACTCGTTCCTGTAGGACGAGTCACCTTTAAGCTCTTTTCTGACTCGTAAAATGTGAAAAGATTGCCGAGTCCCCCTCTCGACTCGTTAAAAAAACGAGAGGCGGTCGCCTTTAAAGCTCTTTTTTCGACCGTTTAAACTAAAAAGATTGCCGGGTGTTTGTCATTTCGAACTCGTTATTGGCTCCAAAACGACGTACTTCTGACCGCTTTTTTACTTTTTCAGGTCAAAGTCACTATTTATGAAAAGTACTCCTTGATCATACTGGTCGAGTGGTTATTTCGAGCATTGTTTTATACTTTTTCGGGCTCGAGAGACACAAATTTAAGAAAAAGGACCCCCCTGGAGTTTTCTTTTCCGCTGTCTTTTCAGACTCTCTTAACAGGAAAAGACGCCGAGTTCTTCCTTTGTCAGACTCGTTAAATCTTAATGACATCGGACATCGTCGAAATGACGCCTTCCAAGCATATGCTATCGCCGTCAAGCTTGTCCTCCAAAAATAATCGGGGTACCTGCCAGAAATGGTGGGGAAAATGAAACTGTAATAATGGTCGTGTCGACAGTATGTCGCTCTTGAACAAGGCACTCGTCTGCATTCGTGTCTGGGTGGGGATTTCTCATCTTGTTTTACACTAGCCTCCATGGGTTTGGGTTATCCTATTTGACCTCTCATCTGCTCATTGCCTTGTCACCATGACCTCTGCTTATTTGATGTCAGATACTGCCAACTCCGCTGTCGTGCCGCCAATATGTTCAAGAGAAGTTGGCCTCTGCAAGCTTACCACCTCCCTCTGATGTCTCACACAAAAATTTTTATCCTTCTCTGTCTCGTTTCGATGATGTGGGAAACATCATGGCCCACCTTCGATCAAAGTTACTTCCTATCGACTTTAGCTCATTATCCAGGAAAGTGACCTAGAGACTCCCTTCAGGTGCCTTAGAGCCTGCATGCCTCAATGGCAGGTTCTTCGTGTTCGACGGGAGGTTTTCATCATTGGCCTTCGATCGGATGATTCTGCGGGTGTTCGACACCAGCTCATCGATTCACATGCCGCGGATTGTACCTATAAGTACCTTGAGGACCATTGTCATTATTGGTGGTACCTCTCGCGTCTGTTAACAGTTTTCATTATTGGCTGGTAATCAGACGATGTTCATGCATGTTCGACTTCAGCTCATGTATTCACATGTTTGGACTTGTACTTTGTTCGGGTTGGGATGGAGCGCAAGGCCCTGGTTTTTGTCTATTACGAACCAGGCTGCGATTTTGTGGATTGTTATTACATGACTCATTAATGGATGGATGCGCCCATACCTGAGTCTTTGGGATGGCTGCGACCATACCTTCTTATCATCATGGTCTCTTCAGCTGGGTGGCTGCGTCCATACCACAGACCTTCTTCGTATGTCTTTTGGATGGCTGCGCCCATGCCTAGACTACATGTAATCGAGATATCAGTTGTACATACGTGCAGGTCCTTCCTGGTGGTGTTCCAGTTCAGCAGTTTTGTAAAGCATTTCACCCCTCCCACTCTCTCGGTCTTCATGCTTTAGGGGGCATCTGTTACGCAGTAATTTGTCACTGTCTCCCTGTCAGTCTCCCTACTGTGTCATGAATTCAAAATAACCATGCTCATGCTCTCTGAACTGGCCAAATGACCCACTTTGCCAAAGTTTATTTCATCAGCGCGATTGTTATTAAAATAACCGCGCTGACTGGTGGCTGATAGTGTAACTGATGCGCTGCCAGCGCGGAAGCACACGGGTTTTCCGCGCTGGTCGAATTTCATAAGCCAGCGCATCCTATGTTTGTATCTAGTCGCGCTGACACAACCTGCTCCATTATTAAGATGCGATGTCAGCGCTCCAGTCCAGTTATGCACCCGCGCTGATCCTGTTTGGGCGAGTTTGTTCTAACAGCCAGCCTTCCAGATGACTCCAGACCTGGTTGTTGGCCTTGTGAATGTCGCCCTACCTTCTATGGCATGTATGTTCGTCATTTGAGCCACCTTCCTTGGAGATAAGCTCATCCTCCCACCATTCATGGAGACTCCTTCTCCTATTTAAACCTCCACCATTGCCATGAGCAGCTAGTTTTGGATAGTGTGGAATTCATAGTGCTAAGAGTGCTGCTGCTAGTAGGTAGTTGGTGTGACAAGTGTGGATTTGCTAGAGGAAGCTTAAGGAAGGTTGTGAGTATTGCTTGTGTTAGAGAGAGCTTTGTTTTGGGAGAATCTACCTCCAAGGGTGAATGCTTAAGAGACTTGCTGGCAGGACCCTCTAGAGAAGGACTCAGCTTCAGAACTTTGGTTGTACCTCTCTCTGTTATTGACAATCAATCAATGCTACTGTGCAAGTTCCTAATTGCAGATAAAAGATAGGCAATGAACACCTACTTGGATTCCAACGCTATTGTTTGATGAAGAGATGAAGAGCCTGGGGGCATGCGAACTTATAACAAGCATAGTTTTTCGTTTCAAGCTTGCGTAAACATGAAACCGAATCCAAGCAGAGTTCTCCATGGTTCAAGCTTGTGTAAAAATGAACCCATACCTGATTTACATCTCGTGATTGCCATTTTTATCCGCTGAATTCTGCTAGATGAGCCTTGGTTGTTTTCATTCCATTGCTACCATGTCTTTGGCCGATCATATGCTCTCACTTGGTTGTTTATCCTTTTCTGAGGAACCGCAGCGATGAGTGGTTTTATTAGCCAGCCTCTTGACCATTATATGTTTGAGCAGTTCCACCATTGCTGGAACCAGTTGCTACGTTTTATACCACTCGTTCCTCTAGGACGAGTCACCTTTAAGCTCTTTTCTGACTCGTAAAATGTGAAAAGATTGCTGAGTATTTTTCCCTTTTTGACTCGTTAAAGAGAATAAAAATGGAGGTCTGCTTTCAGCTCTTTTCTGACCGTTTAAAGATGAAAAGATTGCCGAGTCCCCCTCTCGACTCGTTAAAAAATGAGAGGCGGTCGCCTTTAAAGCTCTTTTTTCGACCGTTTAAACTAAAAAGATTGCCGGGTTTTTTCGTTTCAAACTCGTTATTGGCTCCAAAACGACGTACTTCTGACCGCTTTTTTACTTTTTCAGGTCGAAGTCACTATTTATGAAAAGTACTCCTTGATCATACTGGTCGAGCGGTTCTTTCGAGCATTGTTTTATACTTTTTCGGGCTCGAGAGACACAAATTTACGAAAAAGGACCCCCCTGGAGTTTTCTTTTCCGCTGTCTTTTCAGACTCTCTAAACAGGAAAAGACGCCGAGTTCTTCCTTTGTCAGACTCGTTAAAACTTAATTACATTGGACATCGTCGAAATGACGCCTTCCAAGCATATGCTGTCCCCGTCAAGCTTGTCCTCCAAAAATAATCGGGGTACCTGCCAGAAATGGTGGGGAAAATGAAACTGTAATAATGGTCGTGTCGACAGTATGTCGCTCTTGAACATGGCACTCGTCTGCATTCATGTTTGGGTGGGGATTTCTCATCTTGTTTTACACTAGCCTCCATGGGTTTGGGTTATCCTATTTGACCTCTCATCTACTCATTGCCTTGTCACCATGACCTCTGCTCATTTGATGTCAGATACTGCCAACTCCGCTGTCGTGCCGCCGATATGTTCAAGGGAAGTTGGCCTCTGCAAGCTTACCACCTCCCTCTGATGTCTCACACAAAACTTTTTATCCTTCTCTATCTCGTGTCGATGATGTGGGAAACATCATGGCCCACCTTCAATCAAAGTTACTTCCTGTCGACTTCAGCTCATTATCCAGGAAAGTGACCTAGAGACTCCCTTCAGGTGCCTTAGAGCTTGCATGCCTCAATGGCAGGTTCTTCGTGTTCGACGGGAGGTTTTCATCATTGGCCTCCGATCGGATGATTCTGCGGGTGTTCGACACCAGCTCATCGATTCACACGCCACGGATTGTACCTATAAGTACCTTGAGGACCATTGTCATTATTGGTGGTACCTCTCGCGTCTGTTAACAGTTTTCATTATTGGCTGGTAATCAGACGATGTTCATGCATGTTCGACTTCAGCTCATGTATTCACATGTTTGGACTTGTACTTTGTTCGGGTTGGGATGGAGTGCAAGACCCTAGTTTTTGTCTATTACGAACCAGGCTGTGATTTTGTGGATTGTTATTACATGACTCATTGATGGATGACTGCGCCCATACCTGAGTCTTTGGGATGGCTGCGACCATACCTTCTTATCATCATGGTCTCTTCAACTGGGTGGCTGTGTCCATACCACAGACCTTCTTCATATGTCTTTTGGATGGCTGCGCCCATGCCTAGACTACATGTAATCGAGATATCAGTTGTACATACGTGCAGGTCCTTCCTGGTGGTGTTCCAGTGCAACAGTTTTGTAAAGCATTTCACCCCTCCCACTCTCTCGGGCTTCATGCTTTAGGGGGCATCTATTACGCAGTAATTTGTCACTGTCTCCCTGTCAGTCTCCCTACTGTTTCATGAATTCAAAATAACCATGCTCATGCTCTCTGAACTGGCCAAATGACCCACTTTGCCAAAGTTTATTTCATCAGCGCGACTGTTATTAAAATAACCGCGCTGACTGGCGGCTGATAGTGTAACTGATGCACTGCCAGTGCAGAAGCACACGGGTTTTCCGCGCTGGTCGAATTTCATAAGCCAGTGCATCCTATGTTTGTATCCAGTCGCGCTGACACAGCCTGCTCCGTTATTAAGATGCGATGTCAGCGCTCCAGTCCAGTTATGCACCCGCGCTGATCTTGTTTGGGCGAGTTTGTTCTAACAGCCAGCCTTCCAGATGACTCCAGACCTGGTTGTTGGCCTTGTGAATGTCGCCCTACCTTCTATGGCATGTCTGTTCGTCATTTGAGCCACCTTCCTTGGAGATAAGCTCATCCTCCCACCATTCATGGAGACTCCTTCTCCTATATAAACCTCCACCATTGCCATGAGCAGCTAGTTTTGGATAGTGTGGAATTCATAGTGCTAAGAGTGCTGCTGCTAGTAGGTAGTTGGTGTGACAAGTGTAGATTTGCTAGAGGAAGCTTAAGGAAGGTTGTGAGTATTGCTTGTGTGAGAGAGAGCTTTGTTTTGGGAGAATCTACCTCCAAGGGTGAATGCTTAAGAGACTTGCTGGCTGGACCCTCTAGAGAAGGACTCAGCATCAGAACTTTGGTTGTACCTCTCTCTGTTATTGACAATCAATCAATGCTACTGTGCAAGTTCCTAATTGCAGATAAAAGATAGGCAATGAACACCTACTTGGATTCCAACGCTATTGTTTGATGAAGAGATGTCGTTCTCGCTCCGCTAGATGAGCCCGGGGGCATGCGGACTTATAACAAGCATAGTTTTTCGTTTCAAGCTTGCGTAAACATGAAACTGAATCCAAGCAGAGTTCTCCATGGTTGAAGCTTGTGTAAAAATGAACCCATACCCGATTTACATCTCGTGATTTTCATTTTTATTCCCTGAATTCTGCTAGATGAGCCTTGGTTGTTTTCATTCCATTGCTACCATCACTTTGGCCGATCATATGCTCTCACTTGGTTGTTTATCCTTTCCTGAGGAACCGCAACGATGAGTGGTTTTATTAGCCAGCCTCTTGACCATTATATGTTTGAGCAGTTCCACCATTGCTGGAACCAGTTGCTACCTTTTATACCACTCGTTCCTCTAGGATGAGTCACCTTTAAGCTCTTTTCTGACTCGTAAAATGTGAAAAGATTGCCGAGTATTTTTCCCTTTTTGACTCGTTAAAGAGAATAAAAATGGAGGTCTGCTTTCAGCTCTTTTTTGACCGTTTAAAGATGAAAAGATTGCCGAGTCCCCCTCTCGACTCGTTAAAAAAACGAGAGGCGGTCGCCTTTAAAGCTCCTTTTTCGACCGTTTAAACTAAAAAGATTGCCGGGTGTTTGTCGTTTCGAACTCGTTATTGGCTACAAAACGACGTACTTCTGACTGATTTTTTACTTTTTCGGGTCGAAGTCACTATTTATGAAAAGTACTCCTCGATCATACTGGTCGAGCGGTTCTTTCGAGCATTGTTTTATACTTTTTCGGGCTCGAGAGACACAAATTTACGAAAAAGGACCCCCTGGAGTTTTCTTTTCCGCTGTCTTTTCAGACTCTCTAAACAGGAAAAGACGCCGAGTTCTTCCTTTGTCAGACTCGTTAAAACTTAATGACATCGGACATCATCGAAATGACGCCTTCCAAGCATATGCTATCCCCGTCAAGCTTGTCCTCCAAAAATAATCGGGGTACCTGCCAGAAATGGTGGGGAAAATGAAACTGTAATAATGGTCGTGTCGGCAGTATGTCGCTCTTGAACATGGCACTCGTCTGCATTCGTGTCTGGGTGGGGATTTCTCATCTTGTTTTACACTAGCCTCTGTGGGTTTGGGTTATCCTATTTGACCTCTCATCTTCTCATTGCCTTGTCACCATGACCTCTGCTCATTTGATGTCAGATACTGCCAACTCCGCTGTCGTGCTGCCGATATGTTCAGGAGAAGTTGGCCTCTGCAAGCTTACCACCTCCCTCTGATGTCTCACACAAAAATTTTTATCCTTCTCTGTCTCGTGACGATGATGTGGGAAACATCATGGCCCACCTTCGATCAAAGTTACTTCCTGTCGACTTCAGCTCATTATCCAGGAAAGTGACCTAGAGACTCCCTTCAGGTGCCTTAGAGCCTGCATGCCTCAATGGCAGGTTCTTCGTGTTCGACGGGAGGTTTTCATCATTGGCCTCCGATCGGATGATTCTGCGGGTGTTCGACACCAGCTCATCGATTCACACGCCGCGGATTGTACCTATAAGTACCTTGAGGACCATTGTCATTATTGGTGGTACCTCTCGCGTCTGTTAACAGTTTTCATTATTGGCTGGTAATCAGACGATGTTCATGCATGTTCGACTTCAGCTCATGTATTCACATGTTTGGACTTGTACTTTGTTCGGGTTGGGATGGAGCGCAAGACCCTGGTTTTTGTCTATTACGAACCAGGCTGCGACTTTGTGGATTGTTATTACGTGACTCATTGATGGATGGCTGCGCCCATACCTGAGTCTTTGGGATGGCTGCGACCATACCTTCTTATCATCATGGTCTCTTCAGCTGGGTGGCTGCGTCCATACCACAGACCTTCTTTGTATGTCTTTTGGATGGCTGCGCCCATGCCTAGACTACATGTAATCAAGATATCAGTTGTACATACGTGTAGGTCCTTCCTGGTGGTGTTCCAGTTCAGCAGTTTTGTAAAGCATTTCACCCCTCCCACTCTCTCGGGCTTCATGCTTTAGGGGGCATCTGTTACGCAGTAATTTGTCACTGTCTCCCTGTCAGTCTCCCTACTGTGTCATGAATTCAAAATAACCATGCTCATGCTCTCTGAACTGGCCAAATGACACACTTTGCCAAAGTTTATTTCATCAGCGCGACTGTTATTAAAATAACCGCGCTGACTGGCGGCTGGTAGTGTAACTGATGCGCTGCCAGTGCGGAAGCACAAGGGTTTTCCGCGCTGGTCGAATTTCATAAGCCAGCGCATCCTATGTTTGTATCCAGTCGCGCTGACACAGCCTGCTCCGTTATTAAGATGCGATGTCAGTGCTCCAGTCCAGTTATGCACCCGCGTTGATCCTTTTTGGGCGAGTTTGTTCTAACAGCCAGCCTTCCAGATGACTCCAGACCTGGTTGTTGGCCTTGTGAATGTCGCCCTACCTTCTATGGCATGTCTGTTCGTCATTTGAGCCACCTTCCTTGGAGATAAGCTCATCCTTCCACCATTCATGGAGACTCCTCCTCCTATTTAAACCTCCACCATTGCCATGAGCAGCTAGTTTTGGATAGTGTGGAATTCATAGTGCTTAGAGTGCTGCTGCTAGTAGGTAGTTGGTGTGACAAGTGTGGATTTGCTAGAGGAAGCTTAAGGAAGGTTGTGAGTATTGCTTGTGTGAGAGAGAGCTTTGTTTTGGGAGAATCTACCTCCAAGGGTGAATGCTTAAGAGACTTGCTGGCTGGACCCTCTAGAGAAGGACTCAGCGTCAGAACTTTGGTTGTACCTCTCTCTGTTATTGACAATCAATCAATGCTACTGTGCAAGTTCCTAATTGTAGATAAAAGATAGGCAATGAACACCTACTTGGATTCCAACGCTATTGTTTGATGAAGAGATGTCGTTCTCGCTCCTTCGCTAGATGAGCCTGGGGGCATGCGAACTTATAACAAGCATAGTTTTTCGTTTCAAGCTTGCGTAAACATGAAACCGAATCCAAGCAGAGTTCTCCATGGTTCAAGCTTGTGTAAAAATGAACCCATACCCGATTTACATCTCGTGATTGCCATTTTTATCCGCTGAATTCTGCTAGATGAGCCTTGGTTGTTTTCATTCCATTGCTACCATCTCTTTGGCCGATCATATGCTCTCACTTGGTTGTTTATCCTTTCCTGAGGAACCGCAGCAATGAGTGGTTTTATTAGCCAGCCTCTTGACCATTATATGTTTGAGCAGTTCCACCATTGCTGGAACCAGTTGCTACCTTTTATACCACTCGTTCCTCTAGGACGAGTCACCTTTAAGCTCTTTTCTGACTCGTAAAATGTGAAAAGATTGCCGAGTATTTTTCCCTTTTTGACTCGTTAAAGAGAATAAAAATGGAGGTCTGCTTTCAGCTCTTTTCTGACCATTTAAAGATGAAAAGATTGCCGAGTCCCCCTCTCGACTCGTTAAAAAAACGAGAGGCGGTCGCCTTTAAAGCTCTTTTTTCGACCGTTTAAACTAAAAAGATTGCCGGGTGTTTGCCGTTTCGAACTCGTTATTGGCTCCAAAACGACGTACTTCTAACCGCTTTTTTACTTTTTCGGGTCAAAGTCACTGTTTGTGAAAAGTACTCCTCGATCATACTGGTCGAGTGGTTCTTTCGAGCATTGTTTTATACTTTTTCAGGCTCGAGAGACACAAATTTACGAAAAAGGACCCCCCTGGAGTTTTCTTTTCCGCTGTCTTTTCAGACTCTCTAAACAGGAAAAGACACCGAGTTCTTCCTTTGTCAGACTCGTTAAATCTTAATGACATCGGACATCGTCGACATGACGCATTCCAAGCATATGCTATCCACGTCAATCTTGTCCTCCAAAAATAATTGGGGCACCTACCAGAAATGGCGGGGAAAATGAAACAGTAATAATGGTCGTGTCGGCAGTATGTCGCTCTTGAACATGGCACTCATCTCCATTTGTGTCTGGGTGGGGATTTCTCATCTTGGTTTACACTAGCCTCCATGGGTTTGGGTTATCCTATTTGACCTCTCATCTGCTCATTGCCTTTTCACCATTACCTCTGCTTATTTGATGTCAGATACTGCCAACTCCGCTGTCGTGCCGCCAATATGTTCAAGAGAAGTTGGCCTCTACAAGCTTACCACCTCCCTCTGATGTCTCACACAAATTTTTTTATCCTTCTCAGTCTCGTGTCGATGATGTGGGAAACATCATGGCCCACCTTCGATCAAAGTTACTTCCTATCGACTTTAGCTCATTATCCAGGAAAGTGACCTAGAGACTCCCTTCAGGTGCCTTAGAGCCTGCATGCCTCAATGGCAGGTTCTTCGTGTTCGACGGGAGGTTTTCATCATTGGCCTCCGATCGGATGATTCTGTGGGTGTTCGACACCAGCTCATCGATTCACACACCACGGATTGTACCTATAAGTACCTTGAGGACCATTGTCATTATTGGTTGTACCTCTCGCGTCTGTTAATAGTTTTCATTATTGGCTGGTAATCAGACAATGTTCATGCATGTTCGACTTCAGCTCATGTATTCACATGTTTGGACTTGTACTTTGTTCGGGTTGGGATGGAGCGCAAGACCCTGGTTTTTGTCTATTACGAACCAGGCTGCAATTTTGTGGATTGTTATTACATGACTCATTGATGGATGGATGCGCCCATACCTGAGTCTTTGGGATGGCTGCGACCATACCTTCTTATCATCATGGTCTCTTCAGCTGGGTGGCTGCGTCCATACCACAGACCTTCTTCGTATGTCTTTTGCATGGCTGCGCCCATGCCTAGACTACATGTAATCGAGATATCAGTTGTACATACGTGCAGGTCCTTCCTGGTGGTGTTCCAGTTCAGCAGTTTTGTAAAGCATTTCACCCCTCCCACTCTCTCGGGCTTCATGGTTTAGGGGGCATCTGTTACACAGTAATTTGTCACTGTCTCCCTCTCAGTCTCCCTACTGTGTCATGAATTCAAAATAACCATGCTCATGCTCTCTGAACTGGCCAAATGACCCACTTTGCCAAAGTTTATTTCATCAGCGTGACTGTTATTAAAATAACCGCGCTGACTGGTGGCTGATAGTGTAACTGATGCGCTGCCAGCGCCGAAGCACACGGGTTTTCCGTGCTGGTCGAATTTCATAAGTCAACACATCCTATGTTTGTATCCAGTCGCGCTGACACAGCCTGCTCTGTTATTAAGATGCGATGTCAGCGCTCCAGTCCAGTTATGCACCCGCGCTGATCCTGTTTGGGCGAGTTTGTTCTAATAGCCAGCCTTCCAGATGACTCCAGACCTGGTTGTTGGCCTTGTGAATGTCGCCCTACCTTCTATGGCATGTATGTTCGTCATTTGAGCCACCTTCCTTGGAGATAAGCTCATCCTCCCACCATTCATGGAGACTCCTTCTCCTATTGAAACCTCCACCATTGCCATGAGCAGCTAGTTTTGAATAGTGTGGAATTCATAGTGCTTAGAGTGCTGCTGCTAGTAGGTAGTTGGTGTGACAAGTGTGGATTTGCTAGAGGAAGCTTAAGGAAGGTTGGGAGTATTGCTTGTGTTAGAGAGAGCTTTGTTTTGGGAGAATCTACCTCCAAGGGTGAATGCTTAAGAGACTTGCTGGCTGGACCCTCTAGAGAAGGACCCAGCGTCAGAACTTTGGTTGTACCTCTCTCTATTATTGACAATCAATAAATGATACTGTGCAAGTTCCTAATTGCAGATAAAAGATAGGCAATGAACACCTACTTGGATTCCAACGCTATTGTTTGATGAAGAGATGTCGTTCTCGCTCCTTTGCTAGATGAGCCTGGGGGCATGTGAACTTATAACAAGCATAGTTTTTCGTTTCAAGCTTCCGTAAACATGAAACCGAATCCAAGCAGAGTTCTCCATGGTTCAAGCTTGTGTAAAAATGAACCCATACCTGATTTACATCTCGTGATTGCCATTTTTATCTGCTGAATTCTGCTAGATGAGCCTTGGTTGTTTTCATTCCATTGCTACCATCTCTTTGGCCGATCATATGCTCTCACTTGGTTGTTTATCCTTTCCTGAGGAACCGCAGCGATGAGTGGTTTTATTAGCCAGCCATTTGACCATTATATGTTTGAGCAGTTCCACCTTTGCTGGAACCAGTTGCTACCTTTTATACCACTCGTTCCTCTAGGACGAGTCACCTTTAAGCTCTTTTCTGACTCGTAAAATGTGAAAAGATTGCCGAGTATTTTTCCCTTTTTGACTCGTTAAAGAGAATAAAAATGGAGGTCTGCTTTCAGCTCTTTTCTGACCATTTAAAGAAGAAAAGATTGCCGAGTCCCCCTCTCGACTCGTTAAAAAATGAGAGGCGGTCGCCTTTAAAGCTCTTTTTTCGACTGTTTAAACTAAAAAGATTGCCGGGTGTTTTTCGTTTCGAACTCGTTATTGGCTCCAAAACGACGTACTTCTGACCGCTTTTTTACTTTTTCGGGTCGAAGTCACTATTTATGAAAAGTACTCCTTGATCATACTGGTCGAGCGGTTCTTTCGAGCATTGTTTTATACTTTTTCGGGCTCGAGAGACACAAATTTACGAAAAAGGACCCCCCTAGAGTTTTCTTTTCCGCTGTCTTTTCAGACTCTCTAAACAGGAAAAGACGCCGAGTTCTTCCTTTGTCAGACTCGTTAAAGCTTAATGACATAGGACATCGTCGAAATGACGCCTTCCAAGCATATGCTATCCCCGTCAAGCTTGTCCTCCAAAAATAATCGGGGTACCTGCCAGAAATGGTGGGGAAAATGAAACTGTAATAATGGTCGTGTCGGCAGTATGTCGCTCTTGAACATGGCACTCGTCTGCATTCGTGTTTGGGTGGGGATTTCTCATCTTGTTTTACACTAGCCTCCGTGGGTTTGGGTTATCCTATTTGACCTCTCATCTGCTCATTGCCTTGTCACCATGACCTCTGCTCATTTGATGTCAGATACTGCCAAATCCGCTGTCGTGCCACCGATATGTTCAAGAGAAGTTGGCCTCTGCAAGCTTACCACCTCCCTCTGATGTCTCACACAAAACTTTTTATCCTTCTCTGTCTCGTGTCGATGATGTGGGAAACATCATGGCCCACCTTCGATCAAAGTTACTTCCTGTCGACTTCAGCTCATTATCCAGGAAAGTGACCTAGAGACTCCCTTCAGGTGCCTTAGAGCCTACATGCCTCAATGGCAGGTTCTTCGTGTTCGACGGGAGGTTTTCATCATTGGCCTCCGATCGGATGATTCTGCGGGTGTTCGACACCAGCAAATCGATTTACACGCCGCGGATTGTACCTATAAGTACCTTGAGGACCATTGTCATTATTGGTGGTACCTCTCGCGTCTGTTAACAGTTTTCATTATTGGCTGGTAATCAGACGATGTTCATGCATGTTCGACTTCAGCTCATGTATTCACATGTTTGGACTTGTACTTTGTTCGGGTTGGGATGGAGCGCAAGACCCTGGTTTTTGTCTATTACGAACCAGGCTGCGATTTTGTGGATTGTTATTACATGACTCATTGATGGATGGATGCGCCCATACCTGAGTCTTTGGGATGGCTGCGACCATACCTTCTTATCATCATGGTTTCTTCAGCTGGGTGGCTGCGTCCATACCACAGACCTTCTTCGTATGTCTTTTGGATGGCTGCGCCCATGCCTAGACTACATGTAATCGAGATATCAGTTGTACATACGTGCAGGTCCTTCCTGGTGGTGTTCCAGTTCAGCAGTTTTGTAAAGCATTTCACCCCTCCCACTCTCTCGGGCTTCATGCTTTAGGGGGCATCTGTTACGCAGTAATTTGTCACTGTCTCCCTGTCAGTCTCCCTACTGTGTCATGAATTCAAAATAACCATGCTCATGCTCTCTGAACTGGCCAAATGACCCACTTTGCCAAAGTTTATTTCATCAGTGCGACTGTTATTAAAATAACCACGCTGACTGGCGGCTGATAGTGTAACTGATGCGTTGCCAGCGCGGAAGCACACGGGTTTTCCGCGCTGGTCGAATTTCATAAGCCAGCGCATCCTATGTTTGTATGCAGTCGCGCTGACACAACCTGCTCCGTTATTAAGATGCGATGTCAGCTCTCCAGTCCAGTTATGCACCCGCGTTGATCCTTTTTGGGCGAGTTTGTTCTAACAGCCAGCCTTCGAGATGACTCCAGACCTGGTTGTTGGCCTTGTGAATGTCGCCCTACCTTCTATGGCATGTCTGTTCGTCATTTGAGCCACCTTCCTTGGAGATAAGCTCATCCTTCCACCATTCATGGAGACTCCTTCTCCTATTTAAACCTCCACCATTGCCATGAGCAGCTAGTTTTGGATAGTGTGGAATTCATAGTGCTTAAAGTGCTGCTGCTAGTAGGTAGTTGGTGTGACAAGTGTGGATTTGCTAGAGGAAGCTTAAGGAAGGTTGTGAGTATTGCTTGTGTGAGAGAGAGCTTTGTTTTGGGAGAATCTACCTCCAAGGGTGAATGCTTAAGAGACTTGCTGGCTGGACCCTCTAGAGAAGGACTCAGCGTCAGAACTTTGGTTGTACCTCTCTCTGTTATTGACAATCAATCAATGCTACTGTGCAAGTTCCTAATTGCAGATAAAAGATAGGCAATGAACACCTACTTGGATTCCAACGCTATTGTTTGATGAAGAGATGTCGTTCTCGCTCCTTCGCTAGATGAGCCTGGGGGCATGCGAACTTATAACAAGCATAGTTTTTCATTTCAAGCTTGCGTAAACATGAAACCGAATCCAAGCAGAGTTCTCCATGGTTCAAGATTGTGTAAAAATGAACCCATACCTGATTTACATCTCGTGATTGCCATTTTTATCCACTGAATTCTGCTAGATGAGCCTTGGTTGTTTTCATTCCATTGCTACCATCTCTTTGGCCGATCATATGCTCTCACTTGGTTGTTTATCCTTTCCTGAGGAACCGCAGCGATGAGTGGTTTTATTAGCCAGCCTCTTGACCATTATATGTTTGAGCAGTTCCACCATTGCTGGAACTAGTTGCTACCTTTTATACCACTCGTTCCTCTAGGATGAGTCACCTTTAAGCTCTTTTCTGACTCGTAAAATGTGAAAAGATTGCCGAGTATTTTTCCCTTTTTGACTCGTTAAAGAGAATAAAAATGGAGGTCTGCTTTCAGCTCTTTTCTGACCGTTTAAAGATGAAAAGATTGCCGAGTCCCCCTCTCGACTCGTTAAAAAAACGAGAGGCGGTCGCCTTTAAAGCTCTTTTTTCGACTGTTTAAACTAAAAAGATTGCCGGGTGTTTGTCGTTTCGAACTCGTTATTGGCTCCAAAACGGCGTACTTCTGACCGCTTTTTTACTTTTTCGGGTCAAAGTCACTATTTATGAAAATTACTCCTCGATCATACTGGTCGAGTGGTTCTTTCGAGCATTGTTTTATACTTTTTCGGGCTCGAGAGACACAAATTTACGAAAAAGGACCCCCCTGGAGTTTTCTTTTCCGCTGTCTTTTCAGACTCTCTAAACAGGAAAAGACGCCGAGTTTTTCCTTTGTCAGACTCGTTAAATCTTAATGACATCGGACATCGTCGAAATGACGCCTTCCAAGCATATGCTATCCACGTCAAGCTTGTCCTCCAAAAATAATCGGGGTACCTGCCAGAAATGGTGGGGAAAATGAAACTGTAATAATGGTCATGTCGGCAGTATGTCGCTCTTGAACATGGCACTCATCTGCATTCGTGTCTGGGTGGGGATTTCTCATCTTGTTTTACACTAGCCTCCATGGGTTTGGGTTATCCTATTTGACCTCTCATCTGCTCATTGCCTTGTCACCATGACCTCTGCTTATTTGATGTCAGATACTGCCAACTCCGCTGTCGTGCCGCCAATATGTTCAAGAGAAGTTGGCCTCTGCAAGCTTACCACCTCCCTCTGATGTCTCACACAATTTTTTTTATCCTTCTTAGTCTCGTGTCGATGATGTGGGAAACATCATGGCCCACCTTCGATCAAAGTTACTTCCTATCGACTTTAGCTCATTATCCAGGAAAGTGACCTAGAGACTCCCTTCAGGTGCCTTAGAGCCTGCATGCCTCAATGGCAGGTTCTTCGTGTTCGACGGGAGGTTTTCATCATTGGCCTCCGATCAGATGATTCTGCGGGTGTTCGACACCAGCTCATCGATTCACACGCCGCGGATTGTACCTATAAGTACCTTGAGGACCATTGTCATTATTGGTGGTACCTCTCGCGTCTGTTAACAGTTTTCATTATTGGCTGGTAATCAGACGATGTTCATGCATGTTCGACTTCAGCTCATGTATTCACATGTTTTGACTTGTACTTTGTTCGGGTTGGGATGGAGCGCAAGACCCTGGTTTTTGTCTATTACGAACCAGGTTGCGATTTTGTGGATTGTTATTACATGACTCATTGATGGATGGATGCGCCCATACCTGAGTCTTTGGGATGGCTGCGACCATACCTTCTTATCATCATGGTCTCTTCAGCTGGGTGGTTGCATCCATACCACAGACCTTCTTCGTATGTCTTTTGGATGGCTGCGCCCATGCCTAGACTACATGTAATCGAGATATCAGTTGTACATATGTGCAGGTCCTTCCTGGTGGTGTTCCAGTTCAGCAGTTTTGTAAAGCATTTCACCCCTCCCACTCTCTCGGGCTTCATGCTTTAGGGGGCATCTGTTACGCAGTAATTTGTCACTGTCTCCCTGTTAGTCTCCCTACTGTGTCATGAATTCAAAATAACCATGCTCATGCTCTCTGAACTGGCCAAATGACCCACTTTGCCAAAGTTTATTTCATCAGCGCGACTGTTATTAAAATAACCGCGCTGACTGGCGGCTGATAGTGTAACTGATGCGCTGCTAGCGCGGAAGCAAACGGGTTTTCCGCGCTGGTCGAATTTCATAAGCCAGCGCATCCTATGTTTGTATCCAGTCGCGCTGACATAGCCTGCTCCGTTATTAAGATGCGATGTCAGTGCTCCAGTCCAGTTATGCACCCGTGCTGATCCTGTTTGGGCGAGTTTGTTCTAACAGCCAGCCTTCCAGATGACTCCAGACCTGGTTGCTGGCCTTGTGAATGTCGCCCTACCTTCTATGGCATGTATGTTCGTCATTTGAGCCACCTTCCTTGGAGATAAGCTCATCCTCCCACCATTCATGGAGACTCCTTCTCCTATTTAAACCTCCACCATTGCCATGAGCAACTAGTTTTGGATAGTGTTGAATTCATAGTGCTTAGAGTGCTGCTGCTAGTAGGTAGTTGGTGTGACAAGTGTGGATTTGCTAGAGGAAGCTTAAGGAAGGTTGTGAGTATTGCTTGTGTTAGAGAGAGCTTTGTTTTGGGAGAATCTACCTCCAAGGGTGAATGCTTAAGAGACTTGCTGGCTGGACCCTCTAGAGAAGGACTCAGCGTCAGAACTTTGGTTGTACCTCTCTCTGTTATTGACAATCAATCAATGCTACTGTGCAAGTTCCTAATTGCAGATAAAAGATAGGCAATGAACACCTACTTGGATTCCAACGCTATTGTTTGATGAAGAGATGTCTTTCTCGCTCCTTCGCTAGATGAGAATGGGGGCATGCGAACTTATAACAAGCATAGTTTTTCGTTTCAAGCTTGCGTAAACATGAAACCGAATCCAAGCAGAGTTCTCCATGGTTCAAGCTTGTGTAAAAATGAACCCATACCCGATTTACATCTCGTGATTTTCATTTTTATTCGTTGAACTCTGCTAGATGAGCCTTGGTTGTTTTCATTCCATTGCTACCATCTCTTTGGCCGATCATATGCTCTCACTTGGTTGTTTATCCTTTCCTGAGGAACCGCAGCGATGAGTGGTTTTATTAGCCAGCCTCTTGACCATTATATGTTTGAGCAGTTCCACCATTGATGGAACCAGTTGCTACCTTTTATACCACTCGTTCCTCTAGGATGAGTCACCTTTAAGCTCTTTTCTGACTCGTGAAATGTGAAAAGATTGCCGAGTATTTTTCCCTTTTTGACTCGTTAAAGAGAATAAAAATGGAGGTCTGCTTTCAGCTCTTTTCTGACCGTTTAAAGATGAAAAGATTGCCGAGTCCCCCTCTCGACTCGTTAAAAAATGAGAGGCGGTCGCCTTTAAAGCTCTTTTTTCGACTGTTTAAAGTAAAAAGATTGTTGGGTGTTTTTCATTTCGAACTCGTTATTGGCTACAAAACGACGTACTTCTGACCGCTTTTTTACTTTTTCGGGTCGAAGTCACTATTTATGAAAGTTACTCCTTGATCATACTGGTCGAGCGGTTCTTTCGAGCATTGTTTTATACTTTTTCGGGCTCGAGAGACACAAATTTATGAAAAAGGACCCCCCTGGAGTTTTCTTTTCCGCTGTCTTTTCAGACTCTCTAAACAGGAAAAGACGCCGAGTTCTTCCTTTGTCAGACTCGTTAAAACTTAATGACATTGGACATCGTCGAAATGACGCCTTCCAAGCATATGCTATCCCCGTCAAGCTTGTCCTCCAAAAATAATCGGGGTACCTGCCAGAAATGGTTGGGAAAATGAAACTGTAATAATGGTCGTGTCGGCAGTATGTCGCTCTTGAACATGGCACTCGTCTGCATTCGTGTCTGGGTGGGGATTTCTCATCTTGTTTTACACTAGCCTCCATGGGTTTGGGTTATCCTATTTGACCTCTCATCTGCTCATTGCCTTGTCACCATGACCTCTGCTTATTTGATTTCAGATACTGCCAACTCCGCTGTCGTGCCGCCAATATGTTCAAGAGAAGTTGGCCTCTGCAAGCTTACCACCTCCCTCTGATGTCTCACATCATGGCCCACCTTCGATCAAAGTTACTTCCTGTTGACTTTAGCTCATTATCCGGGAAAGTGACCTAGAGACTCCCTTCAGGTGCCTTAGAGCCTGCATGCCTCAATGGCAGGTTCTTCGTGTTCGACGGGAGGTTTTCATCATTGGCCTCCGATCGGATGATTCTGCGGGTGTTCGACACCAGCTCATCGATTCACACGCCGCGGATTGTACCTATAAGTACCTTGAGGACCATTGTCATTATTGGTGGTACCTCTCACGTCTGTTAACAGTTTTCATTATTGGCTGGTAATCAGACGATGTTCATGCATGTTCGACTTCAGCTCATGTATTCACATGTTTGGACTTGTACTTTGTTCGGGTTGGGATGGAGCGCAAGACCTTGGTTTTTGTCTATTACGAACCAGGCTGCGATTTTGTGGATTATTATTACATGACTCATTGATGGATGGCTGCGCCCATAACTGAGTCTTTGGGATGGCTGCGACCATACCTTCTTATCATCATGGTCTCTTCAGCTGGGTGGCTGCGTCCATACCACAGACCTTCTTCGTATGTCTTTTGGATGGCTGCGCCCATGCCTAGAATACATGTAATCGAGATATCAGTTGTACATACATGCAGGTCCTTACTGGTGGTGTTCCAGTTCAGCAGTTTTGTAAAGCATTTCACCCCTCCCACTCTCTCGGGCTTCATGCTTTAGGGGGCATCTGTTACGCAGTAATTTGTCACTGTCTCCCTGTTAGTCTCCCTACTGTGTCATGAATTCAAAATAACCATGCTCATGCTCTCTGAACTAGCCAAATGACCCACTTTGCCAAAGTTTATTTCATCAGTGCGACTGTTATTAAAATAACCGCGCTGACTGGCGGCTGGTAGTGTAACTGATGCGCTGCCAGTGCGGAAGCACACGAGTTTTCCGCGCTGGTTGAATTTCATAAGCCAGCGCATCCTATGTTTGTATCCAGTCGCGCTGACACAGCCTGCTCCGTTATTAAGATGCGATGTCAGCGCTCCAGTCCAGTTATGCACCCGCGCTGATCCTGTTTGGGCGAGTTTGTTCTAACAGCCAGCCTTCCAGATGACTCCAGACCTGGTTGTTTGCCTTGTGAATGTTGCCCTACCTTCTATGGCATGTTTGTTCGTCATTTGAGCCACCTTCCTTGGAGATAAGCTCATCCTCCCACCATTCATGGAGACTCCTTCTCCTATTTAAACCTCCACCATTGCCATGAGCAGCTAGTTTTGGATAGTGTGGAATTCATAGTGCTTAGAGTGCTGCTGCTAGTAGGTAGTTGGTGTGACAAGTGTGGATTTGCTAGAGGAAGCTTAAGGAAGGTTGTGAGTATTGCTTGTGTGAGAGAGAGCTTTGTTTTGAGAGAATCTACCTCCAAGGGTGAATGCTTAAGAGACTTGCTGGCTGGACCCTCTAGAGAAGGACTCAGCGTTAGAACTTTTGTTGTACCTCTCTCTGTTATTGATTAATAATAGATGACTACTGTTATGGTTCCATTCTCATTTGTCTTTGTAATCGTTAATGTGAATTACATCCTTTCTGACTGATGTATAATTTCATTTATTAGATTTCACGCTTGTGTTTGCATTTCTCTTCGTGTGTGCAAGTATCTATCTACGGGGATCGCGGAAGATCGTGACCGGCCAAAGCGAAGGAGCGAGAACGACATCTCTTCATCAAACAATAGCGTTGGAATGCAAGTAGGTGTTCATTACCTATCTTTTATCTGCAATTAGGAACTTGCACAGTAGCATTGATTGATTGTTGCTAGACCCATTCTGGGCTAGTAGGGATCACCTCTATCCGTAGAGGGGATTTACCTCTCCAACAGGGTCCATCAAGAAGTCTCCTCTACTTTGACAAGTTTCACTCTCTTCCCAATGAAGCCAAAAGGTATGTGATCTCTCCTCTCAAGCTTAACTAGGAAGTCTCAATTCCAACAACATTTACCCTAAAAAATGTTCAGCTTCTAACTTCTCTAGCAACCAACCCAATGCCTTAATTTATAATGCAATGGAGGGAAGTTACTAGGTCCTCCTTCAAAGGGATAAAGCCCTCCTTCAAAGGGATAAGCTCCTCTCATCAAGGGATTAGCTCCTTCACTTTTGGGATGCATGAACCACCTAGGAGCGAACCATCCACGTCAAGATTCCTTCTAGAATTAGCCCAAAGTGAGTTTTTAAGAATAAACTTGCGCCTTTTTAACTTTCACAGGGGTTCGCACCCACTCCTTTAGAGACAGAGCGGGCAGGTCTGCAGGTAACATGTACAGGGGGTGCGGGACCGCAGGCAACAGTGAGATAAAGTGTGGAACCAGATCTTTATTGATTTTTAAGGTATTTCTCTCATTTTCAAAGCTTGACATGAAGAGCTGAGGTTTGAGACTTGCTTAGGAGGAGAGTAAGAATGATGATAGACCCATACTGACTGCAAATAGTCATGGTGACAATATTTTGTGTAACACATAAAACAAGAGAGACATAGATATACATGGTTCACCCAGTTTGGGCTACATCCCAAGAGAAACAACCAGTCCTTCCTTTTATATTATCCAACAAATTGAAGAGACACAACCAATAGCAGATCCATTATAAAACCCTCTTCGCTCTCAATCTCCTCTCTCTTTCTCACTCAGAATACAGATCTACCTAGACGCAATACAATTCCCTCATATATAGTGAGGGGTTGTCTTCTAGGGAAAAAAACCCTAATTCAAACATAACTTCTACCGTCAGAACATTCACCTAATGAACGACCCAGATTGACTAGAAATTACTAGACTTTTACAAGGCAATTTTACATCTATTTTTAGCTTCGGGAGCGCTACCCCCGAACCCCCGCCAGGGGACCACTAGCCCCCGGATCCCCCATCCAAGGGGGATTTACCCCCACGGGGAGGGGTGTACAGTCTTCCTCGGGTATATATCTGGTTGAAACATTTAAATATAGAAGATAATCAGGCTCCACACCCAACAAGCTCCCACTTGGAGACTGATTATAGCAACTCCACCGCTGCTTCATTTGCTAGACAATGACTCCACTTTGGACCTAGCTGTTTCTCATCTTCTCCATCATACTTGAAGACCAATTGAAACTGAGCAGGTTCTTAGTTTCTCCCTGGTTACAACTTTTGTTAGCATATTTGCAGGATTCTGGCTAGTGTGTATCTTTTCCAGCTTCAACTGTCCATCTTCCAATGCTAACCGTATGAAATGGTACTTGAGCTATATATGTTTTTTCTTGGAATGAAATGCAGAGTTCTTTGCAAGATGTATGGCACTCTAGCTGTCACTGTATAACCTGCCTAACTCCTGCTTCTTACCCAATTCATCCAGAAACCTTTGTAACCAAATCATTTCTTTACTAGCCTCTGTAGCAGCAACATACTCTGCTTCTATTGTTGAAAGTGTAACAACACTTTGGATTTTTTAAACCCAATTGACAGCTGTTCCACCTACAGTAAATACATATCCTGTAGTGCTCCTCCTGTTATCTATCACCTGCCATATCTACATCAACATATCCCTGTAGAGCGATGTTTGAACCACCAAAGCATAATGCTTGATTTGTGGTACCTCTCAAATACCTGAGAATCCACTTCACCGCCATCCAATGTTCTTTTCTTGGATTGTTCATGTACCTGCTTACAAATCCCACTGCATGTGCAATATTAGGCCTTGTGCAGACCATTGCATACATTAAGCTTCCAACTGTTGATGCATATGGGACTTTAGACATATGAGCCATTTCTTTTTGAGTCTTGGGACATGCCTCCTTACTTAATTTGAAATGGCTAGCCAAAGGTATACCAACTAGTTTTGCATTCTGCATATTAAACCTTTTCAACACCTTTTCTATGTACTCACTTTGATACAATGTTAATTTGTGATTCTTCCTGTCTCTAGTTATTCTCATACCATGAATTTGTTTTGCAGCACCCAAATCCTTCATTGCAAATGAGTTTGCCAATTTCCTTTTGAGCACATTTATTTCTTGCATGTTAGAACCTGTAACAAGCATGGCATCTACATACAATAACAATATAATATAGTTGCCATCATTTTGCCTTTTGAGATAAACACAATGATTAGAGTGACATCTAGTATAACCTTGTTTAGACATAAACTTGCCAAATTTTAGATACCACTACCTTGGAGTCTATTTTAAGCCATACAAGCTCTTCTTCAACCTGCACACTAGTTTCTCCTTCCCTTTTACCTCATATCCTTGTGGCTACTGCATATATCTCTTCCTCCAAATCCCCATGGAGAAAGGCTGTCTAATATGCTCAAGATGCAAATGTTCAGCTACTATTAGACTTAAAATAGTTCTGATTGAAGTCATTTTAACAACAGGAGAAAATATTTCATCAAAATCAATACCTTTCTTCTGTGCAAACCCCTTCACTGCAAGTCTAGCTTTGTACCTCTGTTTTCCTCCATCTTCTTCCTTCACCTTGTAAACCCATTTATTCTTCAATGTTGTTTTACCTGTAGGAAACCTGACTAAGTCCCAAGTCTGGTTATGTGCTAAGGAGTCCATCTCTTCTTTCATGGCTTGCTCCCACTTCTTCCTAGTTTCTACCTGCACTGCTTTTTCATAACATTCTAGTTCACCAGAATCAGTCAACAATACATAATATAATGAAGGAGAGTATCGTTCAGGGGGTCTACTTATCCTTGTAGATCTTCTAATACCACTTTTAGGTGTTTGAAGTGCTTGTTGTTGTGGTTGTTATTCTGGCTATTGATCGTTATGATTTTCAGGCACCATCACTTTTCCTGTGATATCGTCAAGCACTGTGTATTCTTTGTTTTCTTTTTCTTGTTTCTTTTCTTGCAACTGATTCTTATGCAAGACCTTTTTATTGAATATTACATCTTTGCTCCTAATGATTTTGTGATTTTCATAATCATATAAGTGATAACCAAAATCATTAACACCATATCCAATAAAGGTACATTTCTTTGACTTTGCCTCAAGCTTTGTTCTATTTTCTTTATCAATGTGGACAAAGGCTTCACAACCAAAAGTCTTTAAAAATGAGTAGTTTACCTTTTTACCTGTCCATGCCTCCTCTGGAATACCACCATCTAAGGAAATTGAAGGCCCTCTGTTTATTAGATAAGCAAAAATATCTACAACATCTACCCAAAATTGTAAAGGCAATCCTGCATGCAATCTCATGCACCTTTCATGCTCCATGATTTTCCTGTTCATCCTTTCTGACACACCATTTTCTTGTGGTGTTCCTGGAATTGTCTTCTCTCTGCGAATTCTATTCTCTAAACAGTACCTATCAAACTCTTTTCTACAATATTCACCTCCATTATATGATCTAAGACACTTAAACCTTTTCCCTATCTCATTTTCAACCAAAGGTTTCCATTTCTTGAAAGTATCAAATACATCAGATTTATTTCGAATACAATAAATCCAAGTTTTTCTGGTTGCATCATCAATAAAAGTAACATAATAACGAGAGCCACCAAGAGATGATACGTGAGAAGGTCCCCATACATCTGTATGCACAAACTCTAATTTTTCGCTCTTCTTTTCTTTCCCAACTCTAAGGATTATAACTCTCTTCTGTTTTCCATAAACACAATTCTCACAGAATTTTAAATCAACATGATTCAAACCTGGCAACAAATTTCTTGAGTGAAGAATCTGCATCCCCTTCTCACTCATGTGCCCAAGCCTATGATGCCACAATGCCGTATCTTCTCCTGTAGAGGTTAAAGCATTAATAGAATTAGAAATGCCATTGCATAAATACAATGTACCAACCTTTTCTCCTTTCTCTATTACCAGGGATCCTTTAGTGACCTTCCAGGTTTTATCTGTGAAAGTAGTTACACAACCTTCACCTCCCAACTGCCCTGTTGAAATCAGATTTTTTTTCAGATTTGGAACATGCCTTACCTTCTTCAATAGCCATTGATTTCCATTTTGCTGTTTTATGAAAATTGTACCCATTCTAACGATTTTACAGGGTTTATCATCACCCAATCAAACTTGTCCAAAATCTCCTTGAACATAATCATGAAAATGTTTCTTATCAAGTGTGGCATGGAATGAGGCCCCTGAATCTATCACCCAGGCATTATTAATATTTTCTAATGAAAGAATCAAAGCATCTTGCAACACATCACCTGTTACATTCACTTCATGATTAGTTTCTTGCTGTGCATCTCCTTCGTTTCCCTTCCGAGACTTGCAGTCTTCCTTCAGGTTTCCTTTCTTCTTGAATTTCCAGCACACTATCCCTGATCTGGACTTGGATCTACCTTTTCTTGACATACTGCGATATCCTAGGCTCTTTCCTCTTTCCATTTTTCTTCCCCCTAGTCTCTGTAGTCAAAGCATTACCTGATGTCTCACCGGAGCTTTTCCGTCGCATTTCCTCACTAAGGATTGCACCGACAACATCATCAAACATTAAAGTACTAGATCTAGAGACAGTGTTACTAACGACAATAACTAAACCATTCCAACTTTCTGGCAATGAACACAAAAATAACAGAGACCTAACTTCATCATCAAAATTTACCCCTACATAACTTAACTGACTTTTAATAGTATTAAAATCATTTAAATGATCTGCAACAAATCCACCTTCTGACATCTTCATATTAAATAAACGCTTCATAAGAAATACCTTATTTGAGGCAAAGGGTTTTTCATATAGTTTGGCCAATGCCGAAATTAAACCCTGTGTTGTCATTTACTTTGAAATATTAAATGATACTGACGCCGCTAGGCACAGTCGTATTGTTCCAAGTGCCTTTCTATCCAGAATATCCCATTTTGTGTCTCTCATACTCATCGGCTTCTTTTTCTTTCTGCTCAATGGTAGGTACAAATCTCTCTGATACAGATAATCTTCCATCTACATCTTCCACATCTGGTAGTTGTGCCCGTTGAATTTTTTGACCCTAAACCTACCATCTTCCGCCATTGCTCCCACTCGAACCAGGAACCCTTATCTCTTATGAGTTTATCAGCCAAATAGACCTTCGACTTTGATACTAGTTGTTATAAAATTATATATTACGGAGCAATGGAACACATAAAATATTGCAGAAATATAAACACAGAAAATGCATAAAACAAGAGAGACACAGATATACGTGTTTCACCCAGTTTGGGCTACATCCACAGAGAAACAACCAGTCCTTCCTTTTATATTATCCAGCAAAATGAAGAGATACAACCTACAACAGATCTGCTGTAACACCCTCTTCGCTCTCAATCTCCTCTCTCTTCCTCACTTAGAATATAGATCTATCGAGACACAATACAATTCCCTCATATATAGTGAGGGGTTGCCTTCTAGGGCAAAAAACCCTAATTTAAACATAACTTCTACCGTCATATCATCTGCCTAATGAACGGTCCAGATTGACTAGAAATTTATAGACTTTTACAAGGCAATTTTACATCTATTTTTAGCTTCGGGGGCGCTGCCCCCGAACCCCCACCGGGGGACCGCTGGCCCCCAGACCCCCCAACCGAGGGGGATTTACCCCCTCAGACCCCCACGGGGAGGGGTGTACAGTTTTCCTGGGGTATACATTCAGCTGAAATATTTAAATACAGAAGATAATCAAGCTCCACCCCCAACATGACAATCCAAACGCAGGGATTGTGGATGTCCAAGTTGCTCCAAACAGGGAATTTAGCAAGGCAAAATCAAATACACAGTCGATTATTTGATTTAAGGAAATTATGATGCTTCCAGGCAAAACCCCCTGGGATTTGGATCAAAGACTAAAGGGTATGATTCATGAAGCCAACATGACCTTGACGGAAGGGCAGCATCGTGCATGGTTTGTAGCATCGCTAACGCCGCATCTAAGGAATGCGCTATCATAGCAGAAGCTATCCACTCAGGCCGAGGCCTTGGAAATCGTGATGAGATTGCATGAGACACTGATATAGATCCTAACCTGGGAGTCCAACAGATCCATGCACAGTTGAAAAACTTGTGTCTTGAGATGCAAAGTTTGAAACAAGACAAGACAGCTCGCCCAGAAGCGCGCAAGGAGGTATGGTGCGTAAACTGAAAAGGCCAGGGACATGAAAAGGACCATTGTCCAGTCTTCGTGAACTACCTGGCAGGAGGAGGTCCAATGCCAGAGGCACAAGCAAGACCAAGTGCGGAACCTACATTATGGTGCGCGATTTGTCAGATAGGAGGGAAGGATGCTATAGATAACTGCCATCTATTACAGAAGTATACGCAGACTTCCCAATAGTTGTTCTATAATTTCTATAGGTTAGTATGCCACGATGAGCATACCTGTAGAAGTTATGAACTGATGATGGATCAGACTCCTACCTATAGAGTCTAGACCGAAACGCGAGCTCTCGATCAAAATGCAGGGATGGAGCGCACTGGATTTCAGGGGCGTGGATGAGGTCGAGGTGGAATGGGGCCAGGAAGGCGTTGTGGCCAGTTGATTTGTTACAATTGCGGAGGGCCTGAGCATTATGCCTGTGATTGTACAAATTTGACGAGACCATAATGCTTATACTGTACCCAGTTTGATCGTGAGAGAGAGGAATGTCCCATGCTGATAGTGAGGCTGCGCGATAAAGGAACACTCCAACATCCCCCGATTAAGAACTTACAAATTATGAGATCTGAGCCACACGAGGAAGACCCAAATGTAAATATCATGCTCTGAAGTAGTATCACGACAGGATATGATAAGGGCAAGCAACCCAAAGAGAGTGCCTAGGTTCGCAAGGCTCCAACAAAGGAACCAGAAGTTGATTTGGAGTGCGCTAAGGAGACATTCATGGAAGCTAAGAAGAGCTTCATGGAGGCATCCACTTTAGGTAGTAAAGACAAACTAGAACTAGAAATGGACCCATCAATGCTCACTACCTTTTTGAAGACATGCATGAAGCTACTGTGCGATAGCAAGGCTATGAAGGGGCTGCAAGAACTCATCACTAGATGTGTTGGGACCACGCTAAGAGAACCGCACGTAGTCCGAAAACTCAGGAAGCACACAATGTGAACATGAAGAGGGATAAGATTGACCACACAGATCAGAGAATATGAAATGGATCAAATGATTTTGGATTTAGGATCGGACGCGAACGTCCTGCCAAAGCAGACATGGGAGCACATGGGCAGGCTCACATTGCAATGGTCTCCTATTCAATTGCGAATGGCGAACCAGCAAAAGATCCTACCCATGGGAAGATTGCAGGGAATAACGATGGATATTGAAGGTGAAAGCGTGCTGGTAGATTTTGAAGTGATAGAGATTGTTGATGACAACAATCCCTATCCCATGCTACTGGGACTATATTGGGCCACTAACATGAATGGGGTGATAAATCTAAAGAAGCGCAAGATGATTTTTGAGAAAAAGTCACTACGTGTAGTGGTACCTTTAGACTCTACCGAAGGATCGCGCTACACAGAGCTAGTGTGCGACTATGATAACAATGACGATCTAGACTGTATTTACAAGATAACTGCATGGGAGTAGGACTGGGTAAATCCAACAAAGGATGGCAGGATTTCATGGGAGCGCAAAAGGTCCTACACCTCAGATTCTGATGAGGAGATAGAATGATGGCAGAACTGGTTACACGAGGTAACCACGCTCAACTACAACATGATGACAAGGTCACTGCACTGCATGGCAATAGAGGTAAGAGACCTGCCTATGTATGATGGGTTGATCAAAGTGGATGATTTCTTGAACGAATTTGAAAGATAGGTGCTGGAACAATAGCGGTTTGATGCTATGAAATGGGTACTACGCGCTACACCCTCAAGGTGGTGGGGTACGCATCAGCAGAATTTTGAGGATTGGCATGAATGTAGAAGGATGATGCGCCTATGATTTGGGAAACCTCAAATGTGGCTAACAGAAAAATATGATGGATGGGATGATCCACATGCACACCTCGCGAAATGGACCAAGGTCTGCAGGGAAGAGCCACAACCTGAGTGGGTGTACCTGTTATGTCATACCTTGGATATCATACCCATGAATTGGTATACTGAGACAGAGTTCCGCCATGGCACGAGCGAATGGGATATCTTGCGTGAAGGATTCCTATTAACCTTCACATTTGAGGATAGTTGGTGGGATACTGTGGATGATGTGCTACAAGCAGTAAAAGCAACTATCTTCAAAATTCCCCAGGAGCCAATGGAAGTGCTTCAGCCAGAATGGGCGACCCAGCTTAGCTGCGCACTGGAATGTTACAATGTAAACATTGAGGAGGAACAATTCCTGGTGGGTTTTCATCAGCAAGTAAAAAAGAAGCGTGAAAATGCTTGGCACAATTTCCATATTAAGTTGCGCACCTTCAAGGTGAATGACTTAGTGTTGCTGTATGATAGTGAGTTTGAAAAATTCCCGAGAAAGTTCAGAATCCATTGGCTGGGACGGTACGCATTTAAGGAGGTCACCGTCGGAGGTGCAATACAGCTAGTCAAACTAAATGGAGAGCCTTTCCCAGGAAAAGTAAATGGCAACCACTTGAAGCCCTACATGGGTGACCTAGATATCTGACTAATCTGGGGAAGCACAGTCTTCACACTCCAAGGATCTGGACAAAGGCGCAGGACTATAAACGACTACAAGGGATACCGACATAGATGAAAAGAAGCAGTTTGGACACAAAGGTCTCAGAACAACGTATGCAACAGCTCCAACAAGTAGCAACTCAGTGCACTGCTGACCTCCACGCAGTTCGAGAATAGTTGGAGGGACTCCTTGCAAAGATCGTTGCACTGACCGAGTGACTCGAGGGCGAGTCATGATGTTTGTGTTGAGGGCCTATTGGGCATGGAATCCCCCCCCCAAGGCATGTTTTGGGGCTCAAAGTCCAAGTTTTGACTGAATTTTGTTGTAAAACTATGCGAATTGTGGGCGCGAGGCACGAAAGTATGATAGAGTCATACAGTTGTCTGCCCTAGTTTTTTAATGTAATGTCGACCTACCCATGGTCTGCGGACCATGGAATTGTATAAATAGAGCGAGGCTCTAAGTGTAAAAGATAACTAATGAATAGTAGATAGGAATAGAGAAAAATAACAAGTCTAAGTGATCGAGTTGCAAGTGTAAAGTGTGTCTTTGGGTTGTAGAGTACGAGAAGGCTTTGTAGCTGAGTGCGCAGAAGCCTAGTATTCTACAGCTGAGTGCGCAGACTCCTGCAACTAAGTGCACAGGGTGGAGTTGAGTCTGTAACCAAGGAAGGAATTAATAAAGAGAAGTTTTATCATAATTTTGTGTATCTTTTCTTGGGTTAATGCATGTTTGATCTAATTTGCAAATACACTGTTTATTTACTACGCACACCTGTATGAATGGTTTATGTTGTTAAGTATAATGTAAAGCACGTAAGTAGGCTAAAATAATCAACTAACATTGGAATACTAGTAAGGACTTGGGTAATAACGTAGAAACACAATGTTCGACCCCTGAATAGGGCTGCACGAAGGCAGTATAGCAGGCTGCGAGGTAAGGGAAAGTGCGCGTAGGGTCAAACACAGACCACTTGAAATCATCAGACATCTCCAGTGTGTGGAAACCTAGTTCTAGCACTCTCCCATACTACTTCGGGTGAGACCTCAGTGTGCGCTCCATGGACTGTTTCTGAAAGGGCTAGTAGTACTGGGATTTTTTTGGCTAATTAACTCTGAACCTGGGTCAGGCCCCAATAAGCCAACAATATCTCAATTACAAGATAAATGATATCATGTTTAATTCATTGGTAATAGAGTATATGTCAAGCATCCTAAGTGGAAAAAGAGGGTCCAAATTCAAACTCAAAGCAATAGGTTATATAAGTTTCAGCTTAAGTATCCTATGGCACTGATAAAAAACAATGCCAGTGGAGAGAAGGACTTGAATGAACTGTGGCATAAAAGTATGGGACGCTTAAATAATGGGGCATTAAAGATGCTCAAGGAAACTGTTATGGGGGTTATGGTGCTTACTACCAAGCATGATGATACATGTAGAGGCGGTGTACTAGGCAAGTACGCCAAAGCAGCTTATTCTAGAAGCAACAGTAGAGCTCAAAGTGTATTGGGTTTAATACACTCAGATATCTATGGTCCAATGTCTAGAAAGCTTATTAGTGGTGTTGAGTATTTTTTCACCTTCATAGATGGCCATTCTAGGAAAATTTGGATTTATTTCTTAAGAACCAAGGATGAAGTCTTTGATCGGTTTAAGGATTTTAAGGCTATATTAGAAAACCTAACAGGAAGGAAGATCAAAATACCGTGCTCAGATAATGGTGGGAATACATGAATAAAAACTTCACAGATTTATGCACAAGAGAAGGGACATAAGAGAATGGACACCACCTTATAATCCAGAGTAGAATGGAGTCGCAAAAAGGAAGAACAAAACTATTGTTGCAGTGGCAAAGGCGATGTTATATAATCACAATCTACCCAATTTTTTATGGGCAGAAGCATGCAACACGACTGTATACATTCAGAACAGGACCCCTCATAGGCATTTAGAAAGAAGACGTTGGAGGGTGCTTTTACGAAAAATAAACCAAAAGTGAGTCACCTCAGGATATTTGGAAGTGGTGCTTATTGTCATATTCCATATGAGAAGTGGCACAAGTTAGAGCAGACAACTGAAGTTGGATATCTCATGGGTTACAACGACAATTTAAAGGCATACTGAATCTACATTCCAAGTAGTAGGAAGATTGTAGGAAGGTGGGATGTAAATTTCATGGAAGATAGAGCTTTCAAGAAATCTCAAGAGATGCCTTTTGAAGAACAGGGTGCGGATGTTCCTCTTGTCCAGAAATAGGGAACAAATCTAGCAAGAAGACATGTATCTTGTTAGAGCACTGTAATGAGTAATAACATCTCCTCAATAGAAGAGGAGCTAGGAGTGCCTCAACAGGTACAACAAATAGAAGAGGAATAGATGGAATCTCCCATCACTAGTGGAAGGACTAGCCAAGAAGTATGACAAACCTTGAGGGACGTAGAAGAATTTGTTGGGGATCCTAGAGCCGAGAAAAGATACTGTAGACAACTTGACAGGTACCAAGCATTGGTAGCTCTGTTCAAAGAACCATCTAGTTTTCATGAACCCATACAACAGTAGGTGTGGGTGGATACCATGGTAGAGGATTATAGTTTCATTATGAGAAATTATGTCTGGAAATTGTACCAAGGCCAAAGAACAAATCAGTTGTAGGTTCAAGATGGATCTATGAGATCAAGTAAGCTGCAAATGGTAGCGTAAACACATATAAGGCTAGGTTTTTCGCGAAAGGCTATGCGCAAAAGGAAGGAATAGATTATGAATACACCTTTGCCCTCGTAGCTTGATATACATCTATCAGATCCATTATATACCTTGTAGCACAAATGGGATATGAGATTCACCAAATGGATGTCAAGACAATGTTCTCGAATGGGGTGATAGAAGAAGAGGTATATATCGAACAGCTGGAAGGTTTCGAAACACATGAAAAGAGAACTCATGTGTGCAGATTGAAGAAAGCCTTGAATGGGCTGAAACAAGCACCCAGATCTTGGTATGGTCGAACTGACAACTACTTATAGTAGTTGGGATTCATCAAGATGGATGCCAATCCCAATCTTTATTATCTGTTAGTAGAAGATGAACCATTAATTCTGGTATTATATGTGGATGATCTATTTTTGACGGGATCATCCCGACTCATAGAGGATTGAAAGAAGAACCTGGAAACAAAATTCAACATGAAGGATTTGGGGCTAATGCACTATTTTCTAGGATTGGAAGTTTGGCAGCAGGATGGTGAGATCTTCCTTGGCCAAGGTAGATATGTGGCATAAATTCTAAAAGATTCATAATGCAGGATTATCGACCTATGGCTACACCTATGATTACCAACTAGAAGAAAATAGATGCATCTGGAGACAAGGAAGTGGACCCCACCTTATAAAAACATCTCATTGGGTTGCTTATATATATCTGGTCAACACCATGCGAGACATATGTTATGCTGTCAACACCCTTAGTCAGTTCATGGTGGAACCAAAAAGGGCACACTAGGCAGCAACAAAGAAAATTCTCAGGAATGTGCGGGGATCAATCAATTTTGGATTAAGATACAACAAGGGTGATGATATCAAATTGAGTGGATTCACTAAAGTAGATTGGGCATGAAGTTCAGTAGATAGGAAAATTACCTCTGGGTATTGCTTTAGTATTGGATCTGGGATGACCTCCTGGTGCAGTAAGTTGAAGAAGTCTGTAGCACTGAGCTCAGTTGAAGCTGAATATATGGTAACTAGTACAACTATATCTGAAGATATATGGCTTAGGAAACTGATTGTAAATTTATTCAGGAAGAGGATGGAAGTGACAAAAATATTCTATGATAATCAGAGTTGTATCAAGCTCTCTGAAAATCCAGTATTTCATGATCGCTCCAAGTAAATTGATATTCGATGTCACTTTTTCAGGGACTGTGTTCAGTGTGGGGCCATACAGTTGGAGTATACTCCAATAGGAAATCAGGTAGTAGATGTAATCACCAAGGCTCTAGGTAGAACAAAGTCTGTTCAATTCTGAGAATAGATGGGTATGTTGGAAAATCCATTTCAATAGTGTGATGCAACATTTGAGAGGGAGCTATAGTATAGATGCAGTAGTGGAAGTGGTAGTTTCATGGGTAGCAGCACAGTAGTAGCAACAACAACACAATGTTGGTGGCAACAACAATGTGGAAACGAGATTCTTTAGAAACAGAGCTGCATGCAGTTGGACATTGTTGCTAGAGCACTTTCCTCACTAAGAGGGAGTGTTAGTTTTTCATAGCATCGGATGTGCTCTAGCCATGAAAATTGGTGAAGAGGCTAACGCACATGATTTCTATAGAACCCAGAAACTGTTTGGTGAAATTCCACCCGGATTGTATTTTATTAAAATAATTAATATTTTTAATAGGATTCCTAAGTCTAAACATAGGAAAATTAAAGTATTAATGGGTATTAATCAAAATACGGGTGAGAATGTTATAGAAAGCAGATCAAGTCAAGTTTTAATATTAGCAGTTGATTAGAGACTTAATATCAACTGTTGAAGTCTCAACGAGAAAAGTATAAGAAGGAGGCTTGGGGTTCATTCCAAAATACACAAAGAGTTAATCAGTCAGTTTGATATTCCTAGGGAATGGTTGGCTAAGGAATTCAAAACAATGATCAAGGAGTGAGGATCAGAGGCGACATGGGAAGGAAGTGATTGCCTATTCCAGTGAATATACTTCAGAGAAGACAGTGAAGGATCAGAGAGGCAACGCAGTACCAAGGAGGTGCAACACAACAACTAGAGGAGATTGACGCAAAACTACTGGAGGAAAAACAAAGATCAGTATCAGAAATCATTGTGGGTGATTGTAAGAAGAAATATTGATTTATCATCAACAGACGCAATAACAACAAGGTTGATGCATTTAGATGGAGTCTCCACATAGAAGCCACGCAGTGACTTCGTAGGCTCACGGAGAAACTGCGCAGTGGGTCATCCAGAAGCTAGGGCTAGTGGAAAATATCCAGATTCAGTGTGAGAAAATTCTCACTATCTTTCTATCAGTTATCTTCTCTGTGTGGATTGCCATTTCTCTAGGGCATCAAATTTGAATTCAAAAATTTACCACCAATAATAGAAACCCTCAGATATGTTACACCGATTACCTGCATTGGGTTTTTTTGGGGACTTTTGTCCAAAAACAAGTGTGTCAATGTGATTGTTCATGTGCTAGTGTTCCTCATGCTTTTCTCATAATTTGTGAAGTCTGTATCTGAATTTATTTTGATACTTAATAAATCATTGGTAGATAGTTTATTATTGTAAATAAGTAGGAGAGATAAATTAATCACTGCAACATAATTTTCACATTCATCAGGGATGTGGTCATATTTCATGGTGTTCGAGAGAATATTGTGTCAAAAAGGGATGTGAAGTTCATTTTCAATTTTTGGAAGGAGTTATCTGTAGATTTGGGCACAAAGTTGGCCTTTAGTACAACTTATCATCCTCAGATAGATGGACAGTTAGAGAGGGTCAACAGGATATTGTAGGACATGTTGAGGATGTGTGTGATGCATCAACAACAAAAGTGAGAGGAGTATCTTCCCTTGGTTGAGTTCCCATACAATAATGATTATCAGGAGTCATTGAAGATGAGTCATTTCGAGGCACTGTATGGATGGAGTTGTAGCACTCCCATTAGCTGGAGTGATCCAGTGCATAAGGTGTTAATTGGACCAAACATGTTGGTAGACATGGAACATAAAATGTAGGTAATCAAGAAAAATATAAAGGCAACACAAGATAGATAGAAAATCTATGCATATTGGAATAGGTTATTCAAGGATTTCCAGGTTAGGAAAAAAGTGTACTTGCGTATCAAACCAAAGAAGAGATACTGGTGGATTGGATCATGTGCCAAGCTAGAACCATGGTTTGTGGACCCTTAAGTATCATTAAGAGGATTGGGCTAGTAGCCTATTGATGTGCACTGCCTCCGAGAATGAAATTCCATGATGCTTCCATGTATCATTGCTTAAGAAGTATGTTAAGGATGTTGATCATGTTATTGACTGTTTTATATTGCAGGTGGAACCAGATGGAGAATTCCAACTGGATCCTTAGTGTATATTGCAGAAAAAGGTTCTCATGCTCTGGAATTGAGAAATCGAGCAAGCTAAGGTGAAATAGAAGCACTTTGGCCATGATGAAGCTACATTGGAGATGGCAGATTAGATGCGGGCTATGTATCCTTCCTTGTTTTCCGGTTGAGGCAAAGAAGTTTTGCTGTGGTGTTTTGGTATATGTTTTGGTGATGTTTCTATATGTACATATGTATATGGATGTAAATGCTACCATGAGCTATGTTATAAAGCTCCAATAAGCGGTATGGGTGTAATGTGTTGAAATGTGGCAACAAAAATATTCCAATTTAATTTGTCCTTGCATTAAATTGTGAATTAAAATCAAATTTAGTCTTAACAACTACTTGGAAATAATTAATTAAGTTATTTTGACTTAATTGGTTGGAGAAATTCAATTTAGAAGTCTTTATGAAGTCATGCAAGAGTTATCCCTTAAATTAAGGAGATAAGATTGAGTTATATTTGAGTTGTAATTAGTTAACTCAGTTTACTGAGTTAAGTCAAGTTAAATTAGTTCCAAACTATTTGAGGAACTATAGAGAGTTAACAGTTAGTTGATGCATGCATGCACTCAACTAGTACTCTAGTTAACTAAAGATTCCCTCATCAGAAGCTCATGCATGTCTATAATGAGAAAGACCCAATTAAGTTAAATGTCAAGGACAGTGTACTATCAGTTGCATGTGTTTTTCTATAAAGAAAACTCATGCATGCAGAAGGAATCATTCCTTGAGGATTGTGCAGTTCTGACAGTGTGTTAGATTAGGTGATCATCCACTGGGTAGAAGAGGTTTTCCACTTGGTTGAAGGAGAATCATCCCAGAGGAATATTGCAAGGAAATAGGAGCTTAGAGGGTAGAGAGGAAGGCTTGAGAGAAGCTAGGATTGCCTGTGAGAATCTGTGAAGATTGTACTGAGAGTTGGCTAGCTGTGAGAGCTAAGGCTTTGTATAATTCCTATGTATTTCCACCTTGTATGATAATATAGAAAGTGGGGTTTTTAGTTGAGGCTTTCCCCAAAGTATTTTTCATGTGTATTGTGCATTGATTCTTCTACTTCTAGTTATATTGTTCAACTCGAGCTTTAAGCTTCCAAAAATTGATAGTAGAAGTAGGTTATAGTATTTTGCTTTGATTTATATTGCATTATCAGGTTAACCTACATACAGATTTTCTACATGGTATCGGAGCCTAGTTTATCAGAGCTGTGAACGGTATACAAAGAAGAGAATTCAAAGTTTGAAGTTCGGGTTTGTAGGTGCAAATCGAATTAATATCATACTTCAAGATTGACCAATGGCGTTCTATGGCTTGAGACTCGAGTATGCCTTGGAAGGTAGCTCGAATTACATAGCATGGAAAGATAGAATGGAGGCTGTATTAGAAGACAATGGCTTGAAGGATTTCATTGATCAAGAAATCCAAAAGCCAACTTCAACTAATGCACAAGAGTTGGATTAGTGGAAGAAGTGTGTGGCGAAGGCAAGACAGATCATCCTTGAGGGAGTTCGAGACCATATTGTCTCGAGTCTCCATGGGAAGGATACTCCATTTTCAATGTGGAAGACATTGAAGGAACTCTACCAGAACATTAGCGACCAGAGGAAATTGGCACTCAAGGATAAGCTTCGAAGAATCAAGATGGAGAAGGGAAATACTATTTCCACATATCTAAACAAGCTCGCCACCTGCAGAGATGAGCTTAGTAGTGTGGGAATAACTACTGCTGATGATGACATGGTGAGAATCGCTCTCCTTAGCCTTCCAAAGATTTTGAATAATTACCAGGACTTTGTGAATGGAAGGGAGAAACTGCCAGATTGGGAATGACTGTGGTCGGATCTCATGCAGGAGGAGATCAGGAGGAGCACACGAGATGGTTCTTCATCTAAGGATGATGATGAAGAAAATATGGCCTTAGCAAGTAAGGTAAGGAAAGGGAAGGAGAAGGCTTCCCATTCCAAATTGAATTCTTCTCATGGAAGGAAGAAGGGTGACAAGTCTAAAGTGAGATTCTTTAATTGTCATGATATGGGACATTATGCGACTAATTTCCCATCGAATAAGTCCAAGAAGGGATACTCAAAAGGATCAGAAGGTGAGGCATTAGCCTCTCAGTTCGAAATGGAATTTATCCTCATCACATGCATGGTGTCATTGATGATGGGTTGTGTCTGGTATCTTGACAGTGGAGGCTCATTCCACATTACCAGTGATAAAAGTTTATTCAGTGCCTTGGAGGAGAAAGACCTCAAGATGCGCATAGAGATGGGTGACAATAGAAGGTATAGTGTTTCAAGAGTGGGCACGGTTGCTTTTAAGAGGGAGCATGGAGCTCCTATCACCTTGACAGATGTGAAGTATGCACCTGGGTGGAAGAAGAATTTGGTATCGGTTGCGATTTTGGAGGACAAAGGCTACGATGTTGTCTTTATTAAAGGAAAGGTGTTCCTAAGACACATAGCCATGGGTCAGACCAAGAGGATAGGGATTCGGGTGAAGAATCTCTATAAACTAGAGGTAGATGATTGTGTAACATTGAGTACGAAAGCAGAATTGCTGCAAAGCCAAGACATTAGCGAGTTGTGGCATAGGCGGTTGGGACATTTTCATGATGGGGCTTTGAAGATAATGCAACAGATATCTACAGGACTTCCCAAAGGTAAACTTGATAAAGATGACACATGCAAAGGTTGTACCTTAGGAAAGTACACCAAGTCTTCCTTTCATGATCGAGACAGTCGAGTGAAGGCTATCTTAGAGCGAGTTCATATTGATGTGTGTGGAGCATTCTCAACGTCATCCACTATGAAGCAAAGGTATTTTGTGATTTTCATTGATGACTATTCTCATAAATTCTGGATTTATTTCATGCAGAAGAGGGACCAAAGCTTCACAAAGTTTTGTGAGTTCAAAGCTTTGGTTGAGAAAGAGTAGGGAAGAATATCAAGACCTTGAGAAGCGACAACGATGGAGAATATGTATCTCAAGAGTTTAAGGACTTCTGTGCAGCAGAAGGAATCAAACAGGAGTTGACGACACCTCATAACCCATAGCAGAATGGGGTGGCTAAGAGGAAGAACAGAACTATTGTAGGGGAAGCACAGGCAATGTTGCATGACTAAGGCCTAACACTTCACTTGTGGGTTGAGGCATGCAACACAAGGGTCTATTTGCAGAATAGAAGCCTACATTGCATACTTGGGATGAAGAGACCAGAGGAAGCTTTCTCCAGTAAGAGACTAGATGTGGGTCACTTCAGGATCATTGGCTCATCGGTATATTTCCATGTGACAAAGCATGCACGGAATAAGCTTGAGCCAATAGCAGAGTTGGGGATACTTGTGGGGTACACTGATACACCTCACAACTATCAGGTGTACTTACCTACCAGTCGGAGGACAGTGTTTCACAGAGATCTCAAGTTTGATGAGAAGAAGGCCATGCAAGTTTCCCTTGAGAGGGAGCTCTAACTACAGGCTGTGGAGGAACTGTTGGTTCCTAAGGAGGAGGAGCCTCAGACTAATGTGGAGCATCCACATTTAGGGGTTCCAGGAGTGGAGTCATCCACTCAAGCATAGTCTTCCAGATATGGACAGAATCACACAAGAGAAGCTGATATATTGTTGCAGGATGCGAGAGAGAATGTGGGAGCACCATCTTCTCAACATAGATAGAGGAGGTCACCTGAGAGGTACACTGGATACATGGCCCTTGCTGGGGAATGTGTTGAGACAGAACCATCTTCCTTTGAGGAAGTAGTGCAACAACCGATTTGGGTTGATGCTATGGTGGAGGAGTATGACTCCATAGTTCGTAATAGTGTTTGGGACGTGGTTCCGAGACCGAAGAACAAGTCAGTTGTGAGTTCCCATTGGATTTACAAGGTAAAGCAAGCTACTGATAATGGGAGGATCATGTTGTAGTATATTTCGACAAAGAAGCAAGATGCTGACATTTTGACAAAGTCATTTTCAAAGTGTAAATTCGAGTTCCATAGAGACAAGATTAGGGTTGTAGATAATCCCTTTCTTGTTGAGAGGGAGTGTTGAAATGTGGCAAATAGAATATTCCAATTTAATTTGTCCTTGAATTAAATTGTGAATTAGAATCGAATTTAGTCTTAACAGCTACTTGGAAATAATTAATTAAGTTATTTTGACTTAATTAGTTGGAGAAATTCAAGTTAGAAGTCTTTCTGAAGTCATGCAAGAGTTATCCCTTAAATGAAGGAGATAAGATTAAGTTATATTTGAGTTGTAATTAGTTAACTCAGTTTACTGAGTGAAGTCCAGTTAAATTAGTTCCAAATTGTTTGAGGAACTAATAGAGAGTTAACAGTCAGTTTATGCATGTATGCACTCAACTAGTGTATTCTAGTTAACTGAAGATTCCCTCATCAGAAACTCATGCATGTCTATTCTGAGAAATACCCAGTTAAGTTAAATGTCGAGGGCAGTGTACTATCAATTGCATGTGTTTTCCTACAATGAAAACTCATGCATGCAGAAGGAATCACTCCTTGAGGATTGCGCAGTTCTGAAAGTGTGTTAGATCAGGTGATCATCCACTAGGTAGAAGAGGTTTTCCACTTGGTTGAAGGAGAATCATCCTAAAGGAACAGCGCAAGGAAATAGGAGCTTGGAGGGTAGAGAGGAAGGCTTGAGAGAATCCAGGATTGCCTGTGAGCATCTGTGAGGATTGTACTGAGAGTTGGCTAGCTGTGAGAGCTAAGGCTTTGTATAATTCCTATGTATTTCCACCTTGTATGATAATACAGATAGTGGGGTTTTTAACTGAGGCTTTCCCCAAAGTATTTTCATGTGTATTGTGCATTGATTCTTCTTCTTCTAGTTATGTTGTTTAGCTCAATCTTTAAGCTTCTGCAAATCGATAGTAGAAGTAGGTTATAGTATTCTTCTTTGATTTATATTTCATTATCAGGTTAGCCTACATACAGATTTTCTACATCATGTCATTATGATGTTATGTTGTTATGTTTTCATGTTGGTTTTATTCTTAGTAGGCTGATCACTGTAAATACTACAATGAGCTAAGTTATAAAGCTCCATAAACAATATGTTTTGCTTAAAATAATTTTGTGGTTATAGGTGTTGTTGAACACTCGAGGACGATGTTCCCCAAGAGGGAAAGTTTTGTAACAACCCTCGTGAAAATTCCATGTAATAAAAGTTAATAAAGGAAAAATAATAACCACACTTGATGGGACACTTATTCCAAGTTGAATGTTGGGCAAAATCCTAGTGATAGGGATCACTTGTGATTGTTTAATGGCTAAGGAAATTGGAAAAGGAAATGGCTAAGTCTTTGGAAAGGAAAAATGGCATTTTCGGAACATTTATTTATGAAAATAATGGAAATTAAGAGAAAAGGGAGGTGAAAGGTCATAGGTTACATGTGAGGATGAAAATGAAGGAAAATAATGGAGAAATGAAGAAAATAGAGGCCTCATTCATGAAGAGTATTATGAGGATCAGTTGGTAACCTTTTCTTTACTTCAGTTTTGGAGTTATCTAATTATTCTCTCTCTCTCTCTCAACTATTGGATACTTACAGTTTTCTTAGAGCACTCTTAGAGGGTGTGGCATACTTGGATTTTAACAAGAAGGCAAAGGAATATCAAGAATGTGCAAGAGGACATCAAGATCAACAACTACAATGGGAGTTTCTTGCAGGCACCAAGTTGCATGTATGTTTTCCTCAATAGTATAGGCATTCATGGCATATGCATGCGGATTATTGGCCATGATCTGTCACTGGCATGGAGGATTTCCTATATTGACAATGAATTTCCTAGCCTTTCCATTTCCTGGATAGCCATGGTGATTATGGATTTGTTTTCCTTGTTTTGGTTTGGTTGGTTCTCATGTTTCCTTATCTTGGGTTGAGTTATTAGTCCTGGAAGCCCTGATTGGACAAACGCTCTAGAAGCCCTGTAATAGCTTGGGTTGAGTTACTAGTCCTGGAAGCGCTGCTTTGACAAATGCTCTAGAAGCCCAAAAAAAGTTGTGGGTTGAGTTACTAGTCCTAGAAGCTTTGGTTGGACAAACCTTGTGGAAGCCATGGAAGTCTTAGATGGAGACCAATTTGATGATGGTTTTGTGATGTTTGACCATAAGGTGGAATCACTATTTGATGGGTTGAAGTGGATGGCCTCTGGAAGCCTTGAATGAGTTTTGATTGATGTGTTTTATGAGATCCCACAGTCATGCTTGGAACATGGCATGGGGGTGAATGGCTGAAGAGACATTTGGCTTACCCATTCTACGGTCGGGTGGACCGTGGAAGTCCCATCTCAGGTTTCGATTTTTCATAATCAATATGAGGTTATTTCTCCTTGTAAATATATGAGTATTATACTAGCTTATATGTGGTTTATATGGTTGTGACTTCATGAGTATTGTTGCTGCTATTATGCTGGTTATTTATATGTTTTATGACAATATCTATGTATGGCTCTCATCATGTTTTTAATTGTAAATGAATGATCAATGTATATATGACCTAATGGATGAAATGGAAGTTGATGTGTTGAGGCATCAATGTTTCTTAGTGATTCTCACCTAAGTATGAGACCCCTATGCTCAGAATGTTATTTACACCTATAGGTTGCATACTCGTGATATGTTTAACGAAATTCCTTTCATGTCTAGTATGGGTCCAGTCAAGGTCTCATTCAAGTGATTCATTTTGCAATGTAATTTCCTTCCTAATTTATTATTCTGAAGGTATCGTGCCATTCTTAGCATTAACCTAGGCTCTGGGCCTAAAAATGTGGCTTAATTCCTGGGGACGCTAGCACAAAACTGATAAGGGGAGTCCCTGGACACTGGTAGGGAGGCCTATGATAGTGCTTGGAGGTCCCTGGACACTGCCATGCCCATAGCATGAGGGTGTCCAAAGGTCTAGTTTTCCAAAAGTTTAGTGGGACCCAAGGGCAAGATGCCTGAAGTGTTGGACTGATTCTTGAGGGTCCTAAGGTTGATGTGTAAGGTCTATATGGTGTGCTTCCATTGGTTCCACTTCCTTAACATGACTTAGGAGGCCGAATTATATCATAGTGGAGTCTCGTCACATGTTTACCCTGACTGGATGTTTTCTTGGGTAGATGGGGGAGGAGGGTTTTACAGAACACTTTTTTGGGGTAAAATTTTGTCACTTTAGCGCCACACCTTTTCATGTTATTCTACACACAGAGACCTTTCCAACGGAGCAAGAAGCATGTCAATCATAGTCTGTATGCATAAGTTATGCCACTCATAAGTTTACCTTCCTATTTTCACACCTATAGTTCAGGAGGATGCTGCATCAGCCCCCATTATTTATGGAAAATGGGCTAGCCATGTGTTTGTGATGTAAAAGACTCTAGAAGAGTCTATTTTGTAACTCTAGTTAAGATTTGATGTAGTAAAACTTAACCACTAGTAGGCTATCGGGTTGTGTTATAATCGAGCCACTAGGAGGAAGAGGCATTCCATTCTTTCAAGAGAATTTTGTTCCATAGTTGAGCAAAGATATCGAGGAGAGGTAAGAGGTAGAGCACATAGAAAGGATTTGTGCAATGTAGCAACCCATGAGCCACAAACATTACCTCTTTATACCTGCAACCATATTTCTAGAAATAGAAAGAGAGCGAAGTGACCTCACCTACCAGTTGGGTTTTCTCCTGAAAGGGTTTCCTAGAGAGCATATATTGTGTCTTATGTGTGTGTGAGCTTATTTTTTTGTTCTCTATTTTTCTGCATAAATTCCATTTGCATGCATGCACTAATTACAGTAAAATCTACATAACTAGAAATAAAATAAGACTGGAATAATGTAGAATCTCATATTTTTAATATAATATTATCATATATTCTTATAGGAGGGAGAAGAGTTGACATCGAAGTGCAGGGGTTTCAATAGAACATATCTTCCTCATGCTTGGGAAGATGTAGCCCTCTTCATCCAAGAATTATTTACCTGTGAGGGTCGTTTCAGGATTATTTTCAATTATCACTTTCAATTGATGATACACCTGAGGATGAGGCGTTGATTAATTTACTATATTACTTGTTGAAGCCATTACAACACACAAAAGAGGCTGTGAAATGCAAATAACATCTAGAAACTTGTGTCACTAACCATGCACTCCTTAAATTAATCATCATTCATTCATTACAGAGACAAGGGCGCTGGTGGCATGGTTTGTTAATGAGACCTTGTGCTGGTGCAAATGAGGATCATAGAGAGAGTGTTGAAGCAACAACTAACATTGAATAAAACCTATTACTAAGGCAAATCCCAACGTTGAAACGACACCAAGTACTGAAGCAAAACCCAGTGCTGAAACAAAACCTATTGCTAAAAATTCTACATCTAGGAGAAAGATAACCACAACCTCTAAGCTGAGTATTGCTGCTACACCTCCTATGACTGATTGAGGGAATCCTAAGAGGTGGAGTTCCATTAGAATTACCCCTATTTAATCCTCACGAACAAATGAGATGGGATAAAAGAACTTGTGGTGGTGTTTGGTGAGTCATCAGAGGAAAGAGTAGGTGGGTGCCTGATTGTAGAGGAAGTGTTGGAGGAAGAAACTGCTAGAATAACAACTATGCTTGAAACTAGAGCTAAGGAATTGTATACCCCTGAAGGGACTAGGGGAGTATAAAAAAAGGTATTAGTGTAGAAAAGGAAGATGAAAATGCGAATTGGTGCCAAAGAACCCCTAAGAAAAGGGTGCAAGTAGTTTTTATACAAGAAGAGACTCGAAAACCTACTGCTATAGTTGAGGGGGAATGTGTTGATACAACTGGAAGTGATGAGCATGAGGAGAAATAGGACAAAGAAAAGTAGGAGAAGTTTGTAGAAGAAGGCCCCTATACATATGAAATCCTTGTTGTTACATGAGAGCCTCAACAAGAACCAAAGAAACAACAAGAGATAGAAGGACAAATAATAAACAATAGATAAAAGAATAATAGGTTGTTACTTCACTAGGTAAGATGAAAATTGACTCTCGTTCAAATTGAAAATATGAGAAAGGAAAATGAAGAGTTAAAGAAACAAATTTCCTTGGTTAAATAACTTCATTTTAAGAATCAAAATAGATTGCATATATTGGGAGAGGCTGTAGAAATGGCATCATTTTTTGTCTCAGAAAAATTTTGTAAGGGCTTCCAAAAAATCATTGAGGACACTAAAATGATGGAGATTGTTTCTGTTTCAGTTGGAGTACAAGTGGGGGATAGGAAATAAAACCTGACCTGTTATTCCATAAGAAATTGCTAATACGCTGCTATTACATAAGAGCCAACGTCAAAGTAGAGCAGGAAGAAGAAAATAGTCTGCTAATCCACAAGAATATGCTTACGATGTTGTTGTTACACAAGAAACAATAGTTGAAATAGAGAATATTGAAAATAAAAACACTTTTGTACCACAAGAACCTATTATTGAGGTTGTTGTTACAGAAGAACTAATAGTTGAGATAGAGTGGTAATAGGAGAAAAGGGATCAGAAGGAGGATGCTAAAACAACCTTTGAAATAAATCACGTTAAATTTGAAGATTTGATGAGGGTAGTAGAGCATTGGGAGAAATTAATTTTCTTTCCGAAAGATGAAGTAATCTTCCTAAAGAAACACGCAGAAATGGTCAATAAGTTTAAGGAGTGGGCTAAAAAATTAAGAATTGAAAAATTTGTGAAAATTGAGGAGAGGAATCAAGGAATGAAACAGGTGAAGGATCTGCAAGGAGAGGTTAACTTGTTGAAACAAATGAGGTAATTTATGAGCTAATTAATGTCTTATTGTGTAGTAGGTTTCCTTCTCCTTCTTATCCTCTATATTTGCAAGAAAAAATATTATCTATTCCAATTAATATCCTTGGAGGAAAAGTGACCACATATGATAAGGAAGATACCAGACTTCCTGGAAACATTTCAAAGTGCTAATTTCTCAAAACAAAATTTGTTTTGTGAGTTGTACCTACATAATCTTACATGATTTGGGGAAGAATCATTCAATCTAACACCCTATGTAGGAGATGTACATCTCAGGGATTTTGTTTATTTTATGCAAAATCAAATAGGCTAGAAAGATGCCCATGATAATGTAACAACTAATGAAGAATGGGTAGTATTATTTATTAGAGGAGAACTTGGTTCAAATGATGTTTTTTCACACTAATACAATAAAATATGGTGGTTCCCATCCACTAAGATATTGTTGATGGACCATCGAGAATAAGTTCTATGGAGATGCTATAGAAATATACAAGGAATAAGAACTGGTGCCTTGGAAGAAAGAAAGTTGAGATAGGTTCCCTCAATCAGTGGTCTCCGATTCAACTGAGGATGGTGAACCAGCAAAAGATTATCCTTATGGGACGATTGCATGGAGTTACCATAGATATAAAAGGTGCGAGCGCACTGGATGCTTTTGAAGTAATAGAGATTTTTAATGATAGCAATCCATACCCTGCACTCCTGGGAATTCTTGCGTTGTCGACATGAATGGGGTCATCAATTTGAAGAAGTGGACAATGTCGTTTGAAAGGAAATCGCTCTATGTTGTAGTACCATTGGACCCTGCAGAAGTACCATGCTATACCGAACTGGTCTGTGACTATGAGGAGAGTGATGATGATTTGGATCAGATCTATAAAATAATAGCACGAGACTAAGACTGGGTTAATCTGACAACTAATGGATGAATTGCATGGGACCGCAAAAGTTCGTGTACCTTGGATTCAGATGAAGAGTTAGAACATTGGAAAAACACGATGCATGAAGTATCTATGCTGCGCTGCAACATGATGACCAAATCAATGCACTGTGTGTCATCAGAGGTAAGAAATTTTCCTTATTATGATGGTTTAAATCATGTGGATAAAATTTTGGATGCTTTTGAAAGAGAAGTTCTAGAGGATTACCGCTTTCAGTGGTTGGACTAGGCATCGAGCGCTATGCCCACTCCATGGTGGGGTACACACAAAGACAAATTTGATGAGTGGCATGATTACAGAAGGATGATGAGAACCCAGTTTGTTCAGCCTAAAGTACGGGTAACTAAGAAGAATGATGGGAGGAATGATCCATGTGATCACTTGGCCAAATGGACTAAGGTTTATGGAATAGAGTCACAGCTATAATGGGTGCATTTATTCTGTCACACTCTAGATGTAATCCTTATGAATTGGTATTTGGAGACGGATCTTCGCCATAGCACCGCAGAATGGGATGTCTTAAGGGAAGGGTTCATGAGGACATTCAGCTTTGAAGACGGGTTTGAAAGCATTGATCAGGCGCTCCAAAAGGTTAAGACAATGATATTTAGAATACCACAGGATCCTTTGGAATTGATTCAACCAGATTGGAGCACCCAATTGCACCATGCGCTGGAATTCTATAATGTGATTGCTAAAGGAGAGGATGAGGATCCAAGGAAAATTAACATTCCAGAAGCAGAAGGCCACTGTGAGGTAGAGGGACCGTAGATAGAGAATCCAGACATCATTGCACCATTGAAAACTAGGCAAGTAAACATTGGCATAGAGGCGGAGTCGAAGTTTGCAAATATTGGGGATTACTGGGACGATGTTATAGTAGATAAGGTCAAATTGCTCAACAAATATCAGGATTTATTCCCTACAAAATTTACAGACTTGAAAGGAATCATAGGCAATTTGGGAGTGATGAAAATAACTCTAAAACTGGACACGAAACCCGTTAAGCAGAGGCCATATCACCTTAATCCCAAATGCAAGGAAAAGGTAAATTTAGAGTTGGATAAGATGCTTGAAACATGTATTATTGAACCAGTGGAGGATTCTAATTGGGTGAGTCCAATGGTAGTTCAAGAAAATAAGCAGAAGGATGAAATAAGGATTTGCGTAGATCTAAGAAAGCTTAATGATGCTTGCATCCATGATCCTTTCCCGACACCATTTATTGATGAGGTCCTAGAAATGTTGGAGGGTAGGAGGCCTATTTGTTTACTGATGAGTTCTATGGATACCATCAGATCAAGATCACGCAAGAAGACAGGAGTAAAACAACCTTCACGATGGAATGGGGTTGTTTTTAGTATACGGTGATGCCCTTCAGACTCAAGAATGCACCAAAAATATTCTCTCGCGTAGTCATCGTGGCGTTCAAAGAGTTTATTCACAAATTCTTGGAGGTCTCTTTCGATGTCTGGACAGTGTTTGAGCTAGTCAAGCACCATGTAGACAGTCTGTGCTTAATGTTGGATACGTGCCGAAGGCATCAGATTGCGATGAACCTAAAGAAGTTCTTGTTTTGTGCCCCCTTTTGGATTTTGCTGGGTCATGTGGTATGTAGGTGTTGTGGCCAGATCCAACCCCCTTCTTATTTAGTGTTATTACTAATACTAAATAAGTGGGGACCCTTAGTCAAAAATTTAAAAATTAATTAGTGCTTGTATTTCCTTTTTAATAAAACTTACCATCATAAACTTAGGAAAATACCCTTGAAAAATCTAAAAAGTTTAAGTTTCATGATAAGGTAAGAAAAATCTCTTCTTAAGAAATATTGCATCGCAAAAAGGATAATGGATACCTCCTTACAAACACAATTCTAAGGTTGTGAGATCGTGATGCGAAACTTCATTGCATTGCATGCATCAAATATCACTTACGCTGAGAAACCTCAAAATAACGATATGCGATGGTGCATATCGCAAATTGCATTTCGTGGAAAACAAATTAATGAAGGATTGACACATGCTGTGATCCAGTGATATTGTGATATAGCGATCTTGCGATGTTACGAACTGCAATATTGTGAAGCAAATCTCAAAATCGCTTCATTGCAGATCTTTCGCGCTCGTGGTTCGGAAAAGTATTTTCCATAAACCGAGACCTGGTTATGCACTTTAATGCTAATTAATGAGTTAGTTTCCAGTCATTAATGGAATATGGTTTTGTAATTATCAAAGATCCATTTCACGTAAGGTGGTATATTTTATATGTCTTTGGCATTTAAAGCTTTCCTGTCACCTTTTCCTTATCATGACTCTCACCTCATTTGTAAAACTGCAGGAACAGAGAACATAGAATGATAAAAAGAAGTATTTAGGATACTATGGGAAAAAAAGGCAAAGCTCTGAGTTCTGAAGATCAAGAAATGACGCCCCTATATATAGACACTGCCTATAACAAAGACGCTGGTATTACTACTTAGGAAGGCATGTATAATCTACTTGAAGAAGAGAATCCAAAGGCGATGGAGGTTATAACTACTACAGGCTCACACGGGTCTTCTGAGGAATTTATTATAGAACTAGCTTGCTCATTCTTACACCGAATAGTGGCGAGGCCCAAAATTCTTCCATACACAGACATGGTAAAATTGGTACTAGACAGCGCCTACATAAAAAACAGACAATTTAAGACTCAGGGTCAAGGACTCATTGGATCATTCACTCCACAAGATTTGAAGCTCATGTATCATTTACCAGAGCCACAGGAAACTTATAACAGACAGCTCATAGAGAAGTTTGCTAAAGAAAATGAAAGCCTGGCAGAATGTACCAAAGACTGGTCAAGGAGGGACGAACCACTAAAAAGGGATAACATGGTATGTATAGTATTGGTTCTCTCACCTCCCCGTATTGCTTTGCTGCTGCTATGCTCTATAGACTTTTTGGGAAGCCAGAAATTAACAAATTTTAATCTGAATGGCTACCATTATTGGATGCCACCATTAATGCTACTATTATGGACTGGGCTAAAATATTGTCTGACAACTTAGCCACATCCAGTGTAAGTTACCGGTCTAAAAGAACTGTTTCTCAGAGAATTTATCCCCTTTTCTACTTATCAACATATGTAATGGATGCAATTTGCTATGTTTCCAAGTTTCCTTTGATGGGATGGAAATGGACGACTCAAGACCCCTTACCCATTCATGTTTATCACAAAGAATTGTGGGATTCTAAGTTCACTCCATTCTTCTACAAGATTTGTCATGGAATCATGTTGCCCCTGTACAAAATGTTGTATGATAAAGATGCTCCAAGATGTTCTCCTGAAGCAAAGGTAGATATACTCCCTGTCACGAGATGGTTCGGAGAAGAACTGTTTACATATGTCAGGGTATTCGGAAGTGCCACTTCCCCTCACATCTTACCTTTGTATGTCCCTGATAAACTCATGGCACGAGAAATTGCTTATCAAACCTGCGGAGAAGGAGGTTTGACTAAAGATTTGAAGGACAAAAAGAAGGCTATTTGGCCACAATTTCCTGTAGCCTGTGGGGCCTTTTCACTATTTGATGTAGGCCATGCATTCAAGGAAGTAAACAACATAACGTGTCTACAATTATTCAAGTTTCTAGGAAGACAATTCGACCCTCATGATATTGCTAAGAATTGCACTGTTGCATTCAAAATAAAGGTGTTTTCTAAAGAAGAAGATCTTTTGATCACGTGTTCCAATAGAAAAGTACGCTTGAAGAAGTTCTGCATTCGGCTCAAATGCGATTCCCTCCAGCAGAATTTCAGCAGTTCAAGATATACAGGGAGAGGAGGTTAGCTAGTATTCCTTTGGAAAAACTATGCTTAGAACCCGTAAGGGAACCAACTCCAAGTATTAGTCTTAGTGGAAGTTAAGGTACAGATAGATCTAAATCTAAGTCTGGGAAAGAAACATCTAAACATTCCAAGATATCAGAAAGTGACCATGGTAAAAGTGAGGGGTCGGTAAAGGATACTGCCCAATCTAAAGAGCTCCCACAGCAACGGGCTTTTACCTACCCACAAATAGATCCTCCCCCTCTCATCGTTTAGCCACCATCAGTCAGAACCGAGCTAGATAAAGAATGGGAGACCTTCAATGATTTGATCAATATTGAAGGACAAAGCACAAAGAAACTTGTGAGCAATGTACAGACAACAAAAGGTATAGTCACAGGAACAATTAGCAATGTCTCATATATGGAACATATTCCTATTACCCCATCCTCTAAACTTATACTCAAGAATTCCTCCTCTTGATATATTTTATAGTCCACAACACAAGGCAGTAGTGAGAAGACAAAGGAAGAAAAGGAAATTGGAAAACGTGCTCTCTCATGATGCAGAGCAATTAGACGTCCTATGGCAAGATCCTACTACCGATCCTACTGAGAATCTCACCAAATTATCTCAGATCGCAGGAGCATATGCCTTGATGAATATTGATAAAGCATCTGAGGTACAACAACTGCTAAAATAAAAGGAAGACCAGATACAAGTTGTGCAACAATAGTTGCAACAAGCCGACACCAACAACGAAGCACAGAAACAGCTTGAAAGACTGCAACAGGACTTCCAACGAATGCAGATAGGATACCAGAACAGTTTGGCTGAGAGAGAAAAATAGTTACAGGATATGCAGGAGATGCACAAGGATGATCCTAAACTTACAGAATTCATCACAAAATCCATCTCCTTGAACAAAAAACTACTACAGCAACAGGAAGCATTGAGCCAAAGAATATCACAGTGGAACTCGTATTGTGAAATAAGTGATAAAATCACTAATCAAGTCGTGGATTTATGACATGATTATGATTTAATTGATAAACAAGTTACTGAATATTTGTCTTGGCAAGAAACAGAGGAGGGAAAAAGAGCAGGCACACTAATAATCAATGACAATCACAAAGAAATGCTCTTTAACAAATGGGATGCGCAAATTAGAAAAGCAGAACAAGCGGTAGAAGAAGCAGCCATGGTAGAAAACAGCGTTATTGACTGTATAAATGAAAATTTGCATAGAGAAAATCTGATCTCAGAAACAACTCGAGGGTATCTACCGAAAGTACAGCAATTGCAGACATGCTGGAGACAGAAGGCTTAAGAAAAGGCAGAATCAATCAAAAGATTGACTAAGTTGAATTAGGATTCTTACTGGGCATATTTGGTAAAGCCACATAGCCAGTGTATGACTCTCAAATGTATCATCAATTATGCCGAGAAGATGGCACCAGCTCTTGCTGATGTTGTTTTCGCAGGATAGTTAAAGTCGGAAGTTGGCCAACCGACTCTTCTCAAACAAATGTTGAACGCTTGCGATTTCAAGGATCAGATACAGAAATAGTTAGTTGTTCGTTTTAGATTCAATATTAGTATTAATTTTGCTTTATTTTTGCCTGAAATGAGGATGTTCATTTAAACCATATCCTACATTTTTGTAATAAGTTATTTTTAGATTTAGTTATTAGTATTTAAACCCTTCTCATGCATTTAGAGAAGGGTCCTTAAATTTATCAAAAACTTGTCCTTAGAACATGCACTTTTGTATCCTCTAAGGAGGTTTTGATGAATGAATGGAACAAGATTTATTGATATCTGTATTTAATATCTACTAGTGATGTTGCACTTCTGTACTCTTAGTGGATGTTGGATTAAGAAGAGATAAATCATTATCGCTTGAAGCTCATGAGTAGAACTAGTTATAAATGGTACTTCTATCTCTTAACTATTTCTGCCTTTGTGTTAAAAGTGATATTCATGTTCAGTTGTTTATATATTGATGTGTGAATGCTTGAGTTATCATTTGGCACTTTTTTACAGTGATAGCTATTTATTTATGCTTAATGTATGAGTAGCTTATTATGTGATATGCCTTTCACAATTGTTTCGTCTAACTTTTTATACGAATTGGTTTATCTGCATTGAATTCTTTTCTCATAACAGTTGAATGATCATTATTATCGATTGTTATCTGAAATCGTTTTAGATCACATAATAGAAGGATTACACCCCGGGTTAGTGTAGACTTAGATATTTCTGCTTATTAGAATACATTTTGCATGTTACTAGATTAGAGTTAGAATTAGAGCATCTCACTCACGAACTTTTAGAAAGGAAATATCAATTCTTCACACACACACACATAAATTGGGAAACTGGTCCCATATCCCCAATCAGACCCACTATACCAAACGGAAAAGGAGCTGCTAACTAAGGTCCGGACCGGGTGGGTATCCCCCTTGTTGTAGACCCAATTTTCGGGGCTTCAGCATATTTGGTGCTAGAAGGAGGGCCACGAACTGTGAATGGAAAGAAAGTCTAAATCTAAATACCATTTTGAGAGTAAATCACCCTCACTATCTCCCCCGACTTCTCCATTGCATTTAGAATCTTTAAATCCAGAGCCAGAAGTCGCAAGAGCAACAATCGCTGCTACAAACCCTGATATTTTAGAACAATCTACTATTGAACCTCTTGAAGTTGAATCTTTGATTAAAAAACCTTAGCGATTTTCTATTTCTCCTCAAATATCTGATAAATCTCCACGTAGCTTGACTTCGTAATATAACCCTGCTCATCCTCTTACCAAATTAAAGAGCGAAAAATTTGGTGTTCAGCCAATCGAGTTACCTCTACCCACAAGGAAGAGAGCAAGGAAATCTCCTAAAGGGTCCAATAGCGAGACTCTTTCATCATCATCATCCATCTCAACCTCTCCACCGCGAAATAAACCATCCACTCCTCCACTTCAGATCATTGTCCATCAGTCCACTGGAACTTCCACATCTCCTCCTCAATCATCTGGAGTTGTAATATTCTCATATTCTCAACTACAGGGATCATCTTCTGCATTTTCCTCTGTTATTAGTTCAAAAATGGTCCAATCTCCATGGAATAACCCAGGGGCAGTCTTAATGCCTACAACCTTGAGGCAGTTACCGGCCCATCCTGAAAAATGGCTGCCTAAGTTTAATCCTGAAGCAGGCATGCTAGCGAAGAGCATATAAATAACTTTATGCTATCCATAAATCTCAATGGAGTTACCAACGAAGATGTTGTTTTTCGACTTTTTCCTTATACTCTACAAGGAGCAGCCAGATCATGGTATTTTTCATTACCATCTGGATCTATCATTAGTTGGGATATCTTCCAAGAACAATTCCTGACTAAGTTCGGTGATGACAGGTCTATAGCGACACTGATCAATGACTTGTCTAACCTTAGGGCCGAGTCAAAGGAACCTATCAAAGATTTTAATTCACATCTCAATAAACTATTAAACAAAATTCCTACTGCTTCCAAGCCCAGGGAAGAAGTGCAAAGTGAGTGGTACATCACTGATTTACCATCAAACATAGCAATCTTCATTGATAGGGCTAATAAAACAACTTTAGTTGATAATATGAAGGAAGCAATAGCAGTAGAGAAATGTATTACCGCCCTAGAAAAGAAAAATGCGTTGGGAGAATGAAAATCCAAGAAGGTTACTTTCAAGGAGGACCCCAAGAAGAAACAATCAAAAGATCTGTTTGATTTAGAAGGATTGAAAAAGGTTTTGAAAACCTTGTCTACCGAGATGGTCGACATTAAGAAACAAGTAGCAGAAACTTCTTCTAAAAAGTCGTACAAGCCTTATAGAAGAAACCCTTCAACCAATTCAAAGCCACCAAATGCTATTACAAGTGCTGAATCAGAAGAAGAAGAAGAGGAGAATGATACGGAAGAACATACCGATGAAGAAGAAGTTGTAGAGTTACAAGGCATGTGGGACTTCATCCTCCCAGATGAAGAAGATCAAGAGGCATCCCCAGTTAGTACTCGCAGTAGAAATCAACTTGATCCTCCTCAACCTACACCTAAGCCAAGAGCACAAGCTCGATGACAAAGGATAAAGTCGCAGCCAAGAAAATGACACCTAAAGCGACTCAAACCAGCCCAGTCCAAACAAACCCATAAAATCCATCTAAAACATTGATCATTTTGGATGAAATGGAGTATAATATCATAGAAGACATGAAAAAGACTAGGGCCAATATCACTTTTTATGAACTGACCAAGTTAAAACACCAACAAAAGATACTTTTGAAATAATTACATGCTGTACCAGTTGCACCTTCGCCCGCCGCTGTAATCTCTGAAGCTTCCCATGACATGGGAAGACCTCCAGCTAATGCGATTAATAAAGTTGATCCAAATGATATCGCCTTAAGTGGAGGAAGATCGAGATCTCATACTCCCCCATTTCTTCTTACTTATGAAATTTTCAATAAAAATTTTCATAATTGCTTAGTGGACTCTAGAGCTTCATCTAATATTCTACCAAAATCAATATTTGCAAAATTGAATGTTCAACCGCAAAAATCTGTTGTGCGCATAGTTCAGCTAGATTGATCGCAAGTCGAAGTGATTGGCGAATTAAATCAGGTTACCATAAGGATGTCATCCAACCCAAAGGTATGTCAAGTTATCGACATTTTAGTTGCTGATATTCTGGAATTTTATGGCTTAATTCTTAACAGAGATTGGTCAGAAAAACTTCATGGATACTTTGCAATTGACTGGTCGCACATGTGGCTCCCTTACAATGGTAAACCAAATCAAATAAAAGTTGAGCGAGAAAGACATCAGAAATACATAGTAACAGAACTGGAAGGAGAGAATGAACCAGTAGCATACAGTAATAACATCATTGGCAACTACTCAATAGATTCTTTCTTAGGAAATTCTAATTCTCATACGTCCCCTTATTTAGAGCATTTTGTTTTATCTCAAGTAGAATTTCTCTCAAATAGATAGTTCTAAATGTATTAATTTTATAGATAGTCCTGTAAATAAATCTTTATTTTAGAAATTATTTTTTGACGGTTCTAAGTCTAACAAAGGAACAGGAGTAGGATGCATGTTAATAAGTCCAGAGGGAGATAAAACTATGCTAAAATTGCAGACTCGAATTTGATTGCACCAACAATACTGTAGAATACGAGGCTTTAGTCCAAGGGTTATACAAAGAAATTGGATTAGACGTCAAATACCTTCAAGTTTTTGGAGATTCTGAAATTGTAATCAGACAGGTACGTAATACTATACATTGTTAATTAGGTCATTTAAAACATTACCAATCTTTAGTTCATGATCTAACTGAACACTTTAAAGCATTTAATATTTCATCAATTCCCAGACTCCAAAATGCTAGTGCAGACCTCTTAGCTAACGTAGCTTCCAAGGTCATTCCTTCAGAAGATTTTAGCCCTGATCAATTTTCAATTGAATTAATTTTTAGACCATCTATTCCTGATATCATTATCAATTGGAGGATTTTTAATGACGATCCCGATATTGTGAGTTTTCTCACATCTGAAGGATCTTATACCAATCAGATAATTGATGAGGACCAACGTGACAGACAATTGCAACAAGATAGCACTAATAATGCTATACCAAAGCCAGTAGTCAAGTTAGAAGACCTTTATGATTTGAAAGATCGATTAAAAATATCTACCAATTCAAAACTGCAAAGTTCAACTTTGAACTATGAATTAGTAAATATAGGAATTGATACCAAACCACAGAATGTCAATCCAGGCCTTGGTATAGCTCCTGAAGAAAAATTAGCATATATTCATCTCTTGAGACAATACAAAAGTGTCTTTTCATGGAACTACGATGAACTCAAAACTTATTACACTTCTATCATCCAACATACCATCCCAATGATAAATGATGAAAAAACTATCCAGCAAAAGCTGAGAAAGATCCATCCCAATCTACAAAATCAGATCAAATCTGAACTCAATAAGTTATTGAAATCCAAAATCATTTTTTCTGTTTGACATTCCAAATGGGTTTCCAATATGGTTCCTGTTAGAAAGAAAAACGGAGACATTAGAATCGTCATTGACTTTCGAAATCTTAACAAAGCCCGCCAAAAGGATAATTTTCCTTTGCCTCCCATGGAACAAATATGGCAGGCAGTCGCGAGGTTAGAATTAATGTCATTCTTGGATGGATTCTCAGGATACAATCAAGTGTTGGTACATCTCGATGATCAATTAAAAACCACATTCAGAACCAAATGGGGCACTTACGCATATCAAAATATGCCCTTTGGTCTGATCAACACTGGTGCCACATTTCAGTGAGCTATGGATATCACATTCAAGGGGTTAGTTAATAAATCAATGGTAATCTATTTGGATGATATAACTGTATATTCCAAAAAACAAAACAATCATCTTAGAGATTTAAAACAAATCTTCCAACATTGTCAAAGGTATGGAATTTCACTTAACCCAAAAAAATCCTTTTTCGCATTAAGTGAAGGAAAAATTCTCGGATTCATAGTGTCAAAATCTGGGATTCACATTGATCCTGATAGAATCAAGGAGATTTATGCAATACCCCTACCTCACAACAAGAAAGCTATGCAATCTTTTCTTGGCCAGGTTAACTTTGTAAAGAGATTTGTTCCAGATTTTTCAAGAATCATGTCTCCTTTACAAGCAAGGATTAAAAAGAACTCAAACTTCAAATGGAGCCAAGATGAATATGATGCATTCAATCTGATCAAACAAGCAATTGTTAATGCTCCATCTTTAGCAACTCCAAATTTTTCCAATCCTTTTATTTTATATACATTTGCCTTTGATAGATCATATGCTGCGATACTCACTCAAGCAAATCAAGAAAAGGCAAAAGCCCCAATTTCTTTTTTTAGTTCCAATTTACAAGGGGATGAGTTAAATTATTTAGATGTGGAGAAATAAGCTTATGATGTTTTCAAAGCAATTAAATATTTCAGACCTTTTTTACTCAAAATACATACAAAATTCATAGTACCGTTTCTAGCGGTAAGAAATCTTCTAGTACAGAAGGATGTGGGTGAGAAAAGAGCCAATTGGGTTACTGCCTTACAGGAATATGATGTAGAAATCAAACCAACAAGTATTGTAAAAGGTCAAGGCTTTTGCAAAATGTTGGTTGGAGCATCGCTTATTTCCGAAATGACATCTACAGAGATAAACATGTATGAGGTAAGCCTAAACGATGTTGAGTCATTATACGCTGATATCATTTATTATCTAAAGAATGGATACGCTCCTTCAAACCTCGATCATATCAAGAAAAGAGCTCTAAGGTTGAAAGCCAAACAATATTAGCTTGTGAACGATGTTCTTTTAGAAAAAATTATGATTATGTTCTCCTTAGATTTCTTGAGAAATCTGAAGCTGAAATCTAAAGATGAAAAAGTCTTGCAGGAACTCCACGATGGGCCAACAGGCAGACACTATGATGTAGATGCTACTACTCATAAAATATTACACGCAGGCTATTACTAGTTATTACAGGGAAAAGTGTCTACACAGAACTGCTTATCCCACTAAGGTGTGGTAGCTACCTTAGAAACAAACAAAGTAAAGCTACTTTCATTTTTCCTTTATGAAATATAGATGAGAGAAGAACAAAGGAGACCAACCTCTGTCTTGCGCTTATCTCCTAGTTCGATTCCTCTCTCTCCTGATAGTCTTTCGCTACTTGATTCCTTGTACGCCTAGATTCATAGAGTACCTGTAGTATCAAAGTAGCATAACACTATACAAGAACATGGATCTACAATCATAAACAATCTAGGATCAGATGTAAATTGACCATACAAATGCATAAAACATAAATGACACAAGAGTATGGAGGAAAACTTGAATAGCTTTTATTGATAATCAAGAAAGAGCCAAGGGAGTTACAACCAGTTGTTCTGACCTAGCATCATCCTCTCAGCAAGTAAGCCCTTCTTCACCTCATGCAAAGCTTAGATCACCCAACACTATGATGTTGTCTCAAAAAACCAACAACAATTCCTTACAAGATGCAAAATTCCAGCCTCCTGGATCTCTAGGATGAGGGATCCATATATAGATATTTGTAAGGGAGATGAGTCAGCTTGTGATTTGATTAGTGTCTTCCCTCTGATAGTTCTTGCTTCCACTTGGAGATTGATGATCTCTTACTCATCCTTGGTCGAATTCAGAGAGGCAAGTGTCACATGAGAAGTTTCTGGAAGATTCCATGCCTCTCCACCTCGCGGATTGACACTGCCATTTGTCACTTCTCACCCATCGCACCCCATAGAAGGGATTTTTTAAATGCAACGCACCCATAGAGTGTACTTAGGTGAGATGCAACGTACTTTGCCTATGGAGCAGCTAAAATGATCCTGTTTTGACCAGTTCTGAGTAGTTTTTCATGGAGAACTTCTGAGAGAAGCTGTAATCAGTTGACCTTGTTCCTTTAGGGGTTAGAACAACACTTTTAGGGACTTAGGAGCCCTTGGTTTATGGACATTTTATGCTTGGGGTTGCAGTGCCCAAAAATGTCTATAATAGTTGCCCCCTAAAGCATGAGGTCGTTAATCTTTTGATGTGGGGTGAAATGCTTTATTATGAGGATCCGAAGTTCTTTCAAGCTGGGAGGAGACCTGTAATAAGATACAATACAATACATTATCTAGTTGAGGCGGGAATTCCCATGCTCAGCTTTATAAATTCATTTTCATGTACATAGGATAGACAATCGTCTGAGTGTAGACTGATGATTCTGGTAAAGTCATCATCCCTTTGATTGAATGATTATCTGTGCAGCAATGATGTACATTTGATGTCTTTATTTCCCTGAATATATATTGCAGCCCGGATGGATGAAACTAGATCCGGGGTCTTCAATCTCGTTCGATCTTTACTCGAAGTACAAGTCTATCCATCTGAGAGATGTTCTGGAGTCGAACATGGAAAGACATCACCTGATTACCAGCCAATGATGTAAGCTGTTAACAGGCGCGAGAGGAATCACCAATAATGATAATGACCCTCAAGGTACTGCAGTACAATTCACGTGGTGTGAATAAAGGACTTGGCATCAAACACCACCCAAAATCTTTCAGTCGAAGGTCATTGATGTAAACCTATCACTGGAAGATAGAAACTTGCCATTGAGGCATGCAAGCTTCAAATTACTGAACGAGGTGTTCCTAGATTGACTTCTTGGATAATGAGCTGATGTCGACAAGAAGCGATCCATTATGGGAGGGCCTTAATGAATCCCACATCAATGACACGGAACGGAGCAAATGATTTTAGTGGAGGTGAAAACGATCTGATGACATAAGGTTCAGGGTGGCGGTCATGAAAGAATGGAGTGTAAATGTATTGTAGCGGGTGAGACATAGGTGAATTCTCTGAATGACTTCTCTTGAACATATCAGCGACACTCATGTGATGGATTGGTAGCATTAACCCTAAATGTGGATGGTGTGATGGGACCATGGTGATGTGACCGGTGAATGAAACAACCCAACCTGACTTGGATGCAAAGTGAAAGTGTCATGTTCAAGAGCGACTTGCTACCAACAAAGTTTCTTCAAGTTTTCTTCCCAATTTTCCCTAGTCATTGCTGACCAGTACCTCTTTATTTTTGTCAATCTTAAGGAGGATAACATATGCTTGTTCCATAATTTGCCCTTCGGGCAAACGCATCGCTATGTTTTAACGAGCCTAGCGATAGTGAAACTCGTTCTTGTCTGCTATGGACAAGTTTGTCGCTATTATGTTTTAACGAGTTTAACGACAAAGATAACTCGGTCCTTTTCAATTTTGGAGAGTCTAAAAAGTGACGTAAAGGAAACTCCAAAATTCCTTTTTCGTCATCTAATCCCTTAAGTCCGAAAAAGTATAAAATAATACAGAAGGGATGAATTTTCGATACTTTTAACGAGCTGAACAAAACAAGCGCTCGATCTTTTTGTGTAATAATCCTTCAGGTCCAAAAAGATTAAAATCTAATGGAGGGATAGCACTTCCGGTCCCTTTAACGAGCTGGAGAGGCCAATGGCTCGGCAATCTTTTCATATTTTACGAGTCAGTTGAAAAGAGCTTAAAGGAGACTCGTCTTTTGAGGAACGAGTGATAAAATTGGGTAGTAGCTGATTCCAGGTAAGGTTTGGAATTTTCCAATCACGGCAGTGTCACAAGGATGGCTAGTGGGATCACTCTTCGCAGCTGTTCCTCAAAAGGGGTAAACAATCAAATGGAGGTGAATGATCAGCCAATACAGAGTGGAGGTGATGATGAAAACACGACCAAGGCTTTAAAGGCTGAAGTACTACATTCACGATTGTTACACTAAAAAATGTCACCATGACTATTTGCAGTTAGTATGGCTCCATCCATTGTCATACTATCCTCCTTGGCAAGTCTCATGCCTCTGCCTTCCATGTCAAACTCAAAGAAAGAGAGAAAAGTCATTTAAAGTCAAGTTATCTCTGGTACGTAGTTTCTCTTAGCCTTACCTGCGGGTACGCAACCCAAGTTCACAATACCTGCGTACTTGTACGCTCTGTATGTAAAGGGATGGGTGCGTACTCCTGTAAAGGTCAAAAGGCGCAAGTTTCACTCCAAAAAAGTTACTTGTGGTCATTTCTAGAAGCATGTTTGACGTGTGTGAAGCGCCTCCAGATGGTTCATGTATCCCTACCTAAGAGGAACTTATCCCATCAATAGGGGAGCTATCTCATCCAAAGAGGGACTTATCCCATTGATGGTGGACCTGAATAACTTCCTCTAGAGCACTATAAATACAGACATTGGGCTAAAGGGAGGGGAGGTTGAAAGATGAACATTCCTAAGGGTAGATGCTGCTGGAATTAGGACTTCCTTGTAGAAGCTTGTGAGGAGAGATTACCATCTTTACTTGTTTCCATTGGGAGGTGGGTGAGCTGATCAGAGTAAGGGAGAACTCTTGTGGACCCTGGGAGGAGCTTGCACAACACCAAGGCTCAGGTTGTAATGGTTCCTTTTGTTACCTTTTAATACAAATTAGTCCATTCTTCTCAACAATTTGTTATTAATGAGTTGTTTCATATACTCCTTGGTCTATATGTTAAATATGTTTTATTTTATGTGATATTCAGGTGCTATTTAATCGTTTGATTGTTGGTGAATGCAGGTTTCGAAGGGAAGGAGGAGCTCATCCGGATCAACGAAGCTGGACTACTACAACAACATTGGATTACAGGTAGGATCTAAACACTTGATTTCTCATATTGTAAAAGCATATTTAGGGAAGGATTGCTCTTATTTGTCTTGTTTGTCATTAGAGAGTCTTAGGCTTTCTAGGAAGGTCGGTTGTGTCCGCATTAACGACTCTTTCCGCGTGACAACGATGGTTATTTACCGGGAAATAGTTCATTTTTAATGAGCTTAAATGCGGGGAGAAACATTTGCTCATGACTTATGTTTATTTTTTAACGAGCTTGAACTATGTGCTAAAACTGCTCGATTAATCCAGTCGTATAATAAGGATGTCTCATCTAAGATGCCATTTTTCAGAAGTTTAAACCTTGCTCCTGATCCTTTCTTTATGCAAGTTAGGAAATGACCAATCCTACAAGTTTAAAGGGTTAGAGGACCTACAAATTTAAAAAATAAATGGTCGCTCTTCGCTTGCACACCAAAAGGTTTGCATGCCCCTAGGTATAAAATAAAGCTTCAAGGTCACCTTTCATTCTACCAACAAAACATTTGTTTTATCAGGAAAGGTCTACCTCTTTCAGGTTACCAAAGATTGTTCTATTCACACCGCAAACAAAACATTTCTTCAGCGATGTCTACGGAAATAGACAAAGGTGAGACAATCCACTCACATGACTTTGACGAGGGAATATTATTCTAGTCTAACCCCCTTTTCCAACCACGGACGGGAGTACAGACTAGTCATATATCTCTCGTGGAAACCTACCCTATACCTGAAGTTTTCCTGCCAAAGCAGACCAGGGTGCATGCCCCCTAGGTTTCAGTCATGTCCCCCGAATCACTTGTGCTCATCAGGTGGATGGAATGGAGATTGATGAGACATTCCTTGTGTGAAAAGACCATTTAGGGATGGTATATGACTATTTTCCATGTGTGATCCGGGAAATGAAAGCTGATCTACGAGCTTGACCACTCTTCCTTCGTGCGGAAAACACATTACTCTAAAGAGTGATGAGACAATGGCTCCCATGCAATAAATATAGTCTCGTCCAAGGAGTAGACTATAATCCAGGGGTCCTTGGACTACCATTATGTTCATATGAACAGTTTTCCCTCTCAATGTTATGGGCACATTGGGAAGGATCCCTAACGGTCGACTGGTTCCTTTGTCAAAGCCTGTTAGATTTCTCATCTCAGGCAAAAGCGATGGCGAACCAAGCGCTTTCCAAGCAGTCGAGGAAAGGATACTCACAGAAGCCCCTTCCTCTATGATGGTACCGACCATAACCATTCTATATATTTGAGCAATGATTCGGAAAGGTACACTAGCCGGTAAACGGGGTCTACCTAGTTGATTCCAGTCAAAGGAGACAACTAGGTTGCTTGGAGGTGGGACCGAATAGACGGCCAGGTACGACATTGACGAACTTCCTTCCTGCGGTAAAGGAATGGGTAAATTGCCCCCATGTTCATCGGAGTCTATGCTTACGAAAAGAATTTGGACGGTGTCATCCTTATTCTCTTCTGTGACTGTATCATCTGAAGATGGAACCTCTGAAGGCAAGACCGGGTCAACTGCCGCGTCGACCTTTTGACTTTCATCTGGTATGGGTTCAGATGGTTTGTCTTCAATGATAGATGCTTCGGCTGACCACCTGGGCGGGTCAGCCAGATTTTCAACTAGTGACGGACTCGGCAAGAGTTTTTTATATCCAGGAGGAAGTCGTAATGGTGAAACTGAATGATCGTCCAAAACTATTTTAGCCTCGTCTAAGAAGGGACAACGGTGGACGGCATGATCGCCTTCGCACAGTTTACAAGGAAATCTATATTTTCCTTTTTGTCTTGAGGCTTCACTTTCACTAGTGATGGTGTGTTTTCAACATGATCATCAGAGGTTGATGACACCGGGTTATGCAAACGAGGAGACCAGTCCCTTAATATCTGAGGGATGAAGGGACAATCTCGATGCTAGTGGTCTCCTTTGCAAATGACACATGGTGACTTAGGCCTGGTCGGTGCAGTGTGTGGATTTTCGCTAGACGACGCTTGGTTGCCCCCTTTCGCTTTTGGCTCCTTCTTCTTCTTCTCTTTCTTCTTCTTTTCCTTCTTCTTCTCAGGTACTTGATTTTTGGCTTTACCAGCCCCATCAAGCGAAGAGGAAGGAGGAGAGGAAGAATTGGAGGAAGTAGAAGGTTGGTGGGTAACTCTGGATTCGTCTAGTTGCTGACTCGATTGTTCAGGAATTGCGATGTTCTGAATTACAAAGGTTGAGAAGAGCCATACGGGCAAGCCGATTGTCAATCCTGGAAGCGACAATGTGGCCATATGGGGCGCACCGACATATCCCCAAGAGGAGAAGGGACTAGGATTTCCTCCAAGGGGAATTCCTTGGTTTTTGGATTCCATTTTCTCAACCTAAGATCAACGTAGGAAAGAGTGATGATTATTCCGTTTAAAATAAATTTTAGATGCTTTGACACAACTTGTTTTTTCAATTTTTAAGAGTCGAGAAAAAACAAAATATGACTCTAGTCGCCTTCAATTTTTAATGAGCCTGAAGTGACAAGTGCTCAGATGGACCTTTTCCGTTAAGGAGTCTGAAAAGGAACAAAAGGGACTGCTCTGGGAATCTAGGCAATGGATTACCAAACCAATCGCAAAACTGCAGGATACTTTTTACGGTACGGCAGTCAATCTTCCCGAATGCTGTGTTCAGTGCATTGTGATCGATAGGGTGGCAGACATGGCTTCCTATTGATAAAGGATTAAGCCTATTGTGGTCTCCCAAAATATACTTGACGGTACGTGGGAGCACAAGTCCGTACTGGCACTTATCGTCTCAAAGTGGAGGAATCACCCAACCATCAGTGATAACAATAGTTACCAGGCTTTACGACGCCGGAATACGTCTCTAACCTAGACTTCTAGATGTTGTGCGTTAGGTTCCAAAGCGTTGTTAGATTCATTAAATTTATTTTATAGTTGATCTTGCTTAAGAAATTTGCCTTTCAGGTTCACCGCGTGATGTAGACGTACAATTCCTAAAATGCAATCTAAGATGATAAATAATCTTTTATCTTCTTTGTGCAATGAAAATCCTATCTACTAAGGAAAGAGAGACAGTATTCTTTCACAAAGAGCAAAGAGTACACACTAAATGCACTGTCCTAAATCAAACCAATCAAACAGTCTAAATGCAAATGCACGTGCATGTATTTGTTTTCGGATTTCTTAGTATGTGAATGATAAAAAGAAAGCTAATGTGAAAATCTGAATTACTTTTCAAGTGACAATTACTAACAAGTTTCTTTTCAAAATAAAAAATGAAGACAATCACAACACTTTACGATTCGGAAATGAATACTTGCTTTCGACACTAGAAAAACTACAAATTCAGACCAAATACAATAGTAATAGGGTAATCGACTATCAAGAGCAACCAAACTCTCTCCTATGACTGAAAACGACACTTGCGACACTTTCAAATCAAGAAATGACAGTACAATTACGTTACTTTTTTCAAAGGAGAACTGAAAATGACTCAACAAATACACAAAAACATTTACAGTTCTTTTGCACAATGGAGGCAGAATATCAGCAAGGAAAGGGGTTTCAAACAGAGATATACTGATTACAAACAGCAAAACTCATGAATAGAACTGAAAAGAATGAACACAGAAACCAAAACTGAGGAACAATGCCTAGTCTGATCAGCGCACCTGTAACACAGTGAACTTGAAATGCAGCGCACCTACTACACTCGGAAGTGCGCTAAATTTCAGATTCACAGAACAGAGCCTGTGCTGGGCCAGAGATGAGACTTTGCTTGGGTTCCGGGTCACAGTTTGCAGTTCAGTTCAGGGGTTTTGGCCGAGCAAATGGTAATCAGTAAACCAACAATCAAGGGTAGATCTAAGGAGGTTACTAGAGCTACCACTAGGGCGATCAGAGAGTTTGTAAATCAGTTGTTTAATTCATAAACAAATCCCGGATATTGAATGAAGTGGCATTTATCTACTTTGCATTTGCATAGCAAATGCAGTTCGAAAGCTACCTGGCTCGACTTTAGGCTCCGTCTGTAAGTTTATAAAATAAACAACAAGGAAGATAAACAAACAACCTAGTCGCTCCCCAGTGGAGTCGCCATTTTGTTACAGGGAAAAGTGTCTACACAGAACTGCTTATCCCACTAAGGTGTGGTAGCTACCTTAGAAACAAACAAAGTAAAGCTACTTTCATTTTTCCTTTATGAAATATAGATGAGAGAAGAACAAAGGAGACCAACCTCTATCTTGCGCTTATCTCCTAGTTCAGTTCCTCTCTCTCCTGATAGTCTTTCGCTACTTGCTTCCTTGTATGCCAAGTTTCACAGAGTACCTGTAGGATCAAAGTAGCATAACACTATACAAGAACATGGATCTATAATCATAAACAATCTAGGATCAGATGTAAATTGACCATACAAATGCATAAAACATAAACGACACAAGAGTATGGAGGAAAACTTGAATATCTTTTATTGAAAATCAAGAAAGAGCCAAGGGAGTTACAACTAGTTGTTCTGACCCAGCATCATCCTCTCAGCAAGTAAGCCCTTGTTCACCTCATACAAAGCTTAGATCACCCAACACTATGATGTTGTCTCAAGAAACCAACAACAATTCCTTACAAGATGAAAAATTCCGGCCTCCTGGTTCTCTAGGATGAGGGATCCATATATAGATATCTGTAAGGGAGATGAGTCAGCTTGTGATTTGATTAGTGTCTTCCCTCTGATAGTTCTTTCTTCCACTTGGAGATTGATGATCCCTTACTCATCCTTGGTCGAATTCAGAGAGGCAAGTGTCACAGGAGAAGTTTCTGGAAGATTCCATGCCTCTCCACCTCGCGGATTGACACTGCCATTTGTCACTTCTCGCCCATCGCACCCCATAGAAGGACTTTTCCAAATGCAATGCACCCACAGAGTTTACTTAGGTGAGATGCAATGCACTTTGCCTATGGAGCGACTGAAATGATCTTGTTTTGACCAGTTCTGAGCAGTTTTTCATGGAGAACTTTTGGGAGAAGCTGTAATCAGTTGACCTTGTTCCTTTAGGGGTTAGAACAACACTTTTAGGGACTTAGGAGCCCTTGGTTTATGGACATTTTATGCTTGGGGTTGCAGTGCCCAAAAATGTCTATAACACTAGCCCACATTATTCAAAGACTCACATAAATACGTGAGGAAATGTCAAGTCTGTCAAACCGCTACTGGGAGACAAAAGAAGCCATCCTTGCCACTACAACCAGTTAACATCGACCAACCTTTCGATCAGTGGGGATTGGACATAATAGGTGAGATCGTTCCTCACTCTTCTAAACAACATATATATATCCTTATAGCAATAGATTACTTCACTAAATGGTAGAAGTAGTTCCACTCAAGACGGCTAATGCTGAACATATCATCGAGTTCATAGATCAGTTCATAATCACTAGGTTTGGGTTGCATTCTGCTTTAATGTTTGATAATGCATCATATTTTTCTGGTAATGCAATGTCTGAATTTGCACTCAAAAGTGGTTTGAAGCTTAAATACTCTGCCAATTACTATCCACAGGGGAATGGATTAGCTGAATCTACAAATAAAAACTTAATCAGAATTATTAAGTGAACCATTGACCAAAATCATAAAAATTGGCACAAATATTTAATATATGCTTTATGGGCAGATCGAATAACGCAGAAAGCCTCCATCAGCACTTCCCCCTTCAATTTAGTTTATGGGAAAGAAGTGGTTCTTCCAACTCATTTGGAAATTCCCTCTTTAGCCTTGGTTCAATATATTGATGAAGCACCAACTTCTTCCTTACAACTAAGGCAGCTGGAATTAATTAAGTTAGAAGAAAAATGAGAACAGGCCAAAATAACTCATGCTCATCACCAAGAATTAGTAAAAGCTTCTTTTGATTCAAACATAATATCTAGAAAGGACTTTCAGATGGGAGATTTAGTTCTAAAATGGGACAAGGCTCATGAGGAAAAAGGGAAACATACGAAATTTCAAAGAATTTGGCTTGGCCCTTTCCAAATCATAGAAGTCATAGGTCCGTCCACCTTTATGTTACAGGATTTAATAGGAAAAAGAGATTCTTTACCTGTTAAAGGACAGATCCTAAAAAAATATTTTCCATAGGAGATCATCCTTCTATTTTGTAGATTAGTTTTTATCTCCAGAATAAAACCAGTTGTAAATGGTTACATTTGAGATTTATGAAAAAGACACAAATTCTCTTTTAGATTTTGTTTTTTCACTTGTATAAATAGAATTCTTTTAGAAAATTGGTCATTATTATTGAAAGATACAGTTAAAGACTTTAGGCCTAGAAATGATACTAGTTTCAACTTTGTAAATTTTGACAAAAAAACGACCTTTAGTGAGAAATTGTTTTATACCAGTCCAATGGAAGGTATCAATAACAAAAATGAAGATTCTCTGTAGAAAAGATCTCTCCAAAAAACTCTACCATTGTCGTCCAGAGCTGTCTTAAGGTAACAATGACTTCCTCCCCACCTAGGAAACTTCAACGTTGAGAGAATAATCGAATGATACACTTTAACTTAAAGAGTAAAAGGTCTCATCACGAGCCGGCTTATCATGATCATAGATATTATAGCTTGCTGACTTTTCCAATACTGCATACCACAACAGGGCAATGACTCAAGATTGTTGCGATCAAAAGACAAGGGGCCTCATCACGAGCCAGCTTGTTCAGCAAAGCCATAAATCAAGTGAATGACATTGTCATAAATTGGATACCAAACCAAGACATTGTTCTTTAAGGGTAAAAAATAAAAATGAAAGCAATAAGTGTGAATATGGATTTCTCTTTGAAAATTGTATATTTCTCTAAGTGGGATACAGGATCATTGCTGGGTAAAAGGTAACCCTGTCGAGGCTATAAATGCCTGCTGGTAGCAGAGGCTCTACCTACGACAAATGAGTATATGTAAAACTGATTTACGGAGAAGGCTTTGTTTTTATCTTTATAAACCAGGTAGTGACTGATGTAGATACAAGGACTAGCTTGAGGGAGTAAATAATAAAAATTAAAAATAGAAGAAACAAAATATCATTAATAGGTAAAAGCATAATGTACTTTGTCTTTCTATAATAAAGTTTAATTTTCTGGAAAATTTTCTATTTGGAAGTTTAGAAAATTCAAAAGAAAAGCAGAGATAACTGGTTCTTCCAAGTGAATCGCCAATTGTTGTGGCTAGCAAAAACCCCCTTCTTATTTAGTGTTATTACTAATACTAAATAAGTGGGGACCCTTAGTCAAAAATTTAAAAATTAATTAGTTCTTGTATTTCCTTTTTAATAAAACTTACCATCATAAAATTAGGAAAATACCCTTGAAAAATCTAAAAAGTTTAAGTTTCATGATAAGGTAAGACAAAATCTCTCCTTAAGAAATATCGCATCGCAAAAAGGATAATGGATACCTCCTTACAAACACAATTCTAAGTGTTATAGAATTTTTTGGGCATTGCAACCCCAATCATATATGTCCATAAACCAAGGGCTTCTAAGTCCCTAAAAGTGTTGTTTCATGCCCTAAAGAAACAAGGTCAACTGATTACATTATCTCCCAGAAGTTCTCCACAGGAAAATGCTCAAGGCTGGTCAAAACTGGACCATACAGGTTGCTCAATGCTAAGGGTGCGATGCATCTCACCTGCCCAGTGCAAAAAGTGCGATGCATACTAAAAAGCCCTTCTATAGGGTGTGATGGGCGAGAATGGACAAATGGCAGAGATAGTTTGCAAGGTTGATGATCATGGAATCTTCCAAAAACTTCTTCTGTGACACTTGCCTCTCTGAATTCACCCAGGTATGAGTAAGAGATCATCAATCTCCAAGTGGAATCAAGAACTATCAGAGAGAAGACACTAATCAAAATCCCAGAAGCTAACTCACCTCCCTGCAATCATCTATATATGGATCCCTCATCCCAGAGATCCAGAGGCTGGAATTTTGTATCTTGTAAGGAAGTGTTGTTATTTTCTTGGTGGAATATCATAGTGTTGGGTGATCTAAGATTTTCATGAGGTGAAGAAGGGCTTTCATGCTGGGAGGATGATGCTGGGTCAGATCAATGGGTTGTAATCCTCTCTTCTAATCTTTATATCAATAAATCTATTCAAGTTTTCCTCCACATTCTTGTATGCTTGTATGTATATGCATTTGTGTGGTCAATATATATCTGGTCCTATATTGTTTATGATTGTAGATCTCCGCACTTTGAAGGTATTATGTTGCTTTGACTTTACAGGTACTCTTTGAAGTGGAGTGGTAAAGGGAGAAGTGGCAAAGACCTATCAGTGAGGAGAAGGAACAAGCAAAGAACCAAGCGCAAGATTGAGGTTGGTAGTCTTTGATCTTCTCTTATCTACTTCTCATAAAGGAAAATGAAAGTAACTTTAATCTATTTGTTTCTAAGATAGCTACCAGTCTTAGTGGGACTAGCAGCTCTCCATAGACACTTGATTTCCCGATAACAAAATGTTGACTCCACTGGGGAGCGAATAGATTTTTTGCTTGTCTATATTTGTTTGCTTTATAAACTTACAGACGGAGCCTGAAGTTAAGCTAGCTAGCCTTCGAACTGCATTTTCTATGCAAGTACAAAGTAGATCAATGCTGCTTCAATCTATCTCCAGGTTTTGTTTATAAACTGAACAATCGATTTGCAAACATCCTAATTGCCCTAGTGGTGGCTCTAGTAACCTCATTAGATCAGCCCCAATGAGTTCTATTTACTGACTATCATTAGCTCGACTTAAATCCCTGAACTAAGCTGCAAACTGTGACCAAGAACAAAGTTGAAGTCTCATCCTTGGACCATCGCACTTTCTCCTCTTGGGAATCTGGATGTATCGCACCTCCTGTGTGTAGTGGGTGTGCTGCATCGCACTTTCCCTGTGTTGCAAGTGCGCTGATCAGATAAGACCTCTTCTTCTCTCAGATTTTGGTTTCTGTGTTCACTCTCTTCAGCTTTACTCAGGAGTTTTGCTGTCTGTGATCAGTATACCACTGTGGAAACTCCCTTCCTTTGCATGATTCTGCCTCCATAGTACGAAGAATTGTGAATGTTTTTTATGTATTGTGCACCATTTACAGTTCTCTTTTACAAAAAGTAGCATAATCGAACTGTCGTCTTTTGATTTGGAAGCATCACAAGTGTCGTTTTCAGTCAAAGAAAATAATTCTATTTTTCTTGATGGTCGATTATACAGTTACTCTTGTATTTTATTTGAATTAGTAGTTTTTCAAGTGTCGAAAGCAATTTTCAATTCAAAGTCGCAAAGTGTCGTCATTATCTTCCTTTCATTTTTGAAGAGAAATTTGTTAGTACTGTCACTTTGAAAAGATAATTAAGATTTGTACTAGCATTCTTCTTGTCATTTACACATTAAGAAAGCTGAAAACAAATACATGCATGTGCATTTTCATTTAGACTACTTGTTGGTTTGATTTAGGACAGTGCATCTAGTGTGTGCTCTCTGGTCTATGTTGAAAGAATGTCATCTCTCTTTCTTTAGTAGCTAGGATTTTCATTGCAAAAAGAAGATTAAATGATTGTTTATCATCTTAGATCGCATTTTAGGAATTGTATATCTACATCACATGGTGAACCTGAAAAGAAAATTTCTTAAGAAAGATCAACTGTAAAATAAATTCAATGAACATAAAAATGCTTTGGAACCTAACGCACAACATCTAGAAGTCTAGGCTAGAGACGTATTCTGACGTCATAAAGCCTGGCAACTATCGCTTTCATTGTTGGTTGGGTGATTCCTCTTCTTTGAGACAACAAGTGCCAGTACAGACTTGTGCTCCCACGTACCATCAAGTATATATTGGGAGACCACAGTAGGCTATATCCTTTATCCATAGGAAGCCGTGTCTGCCACTCTATCGATCGCAATGCACTGAACACAGCATTCGGGAAGATTGACTGTCGTACCATAAAAATTATTTTGCAGTTTTTCGATTGGTTTGGTAATCCCTCTGTCTATATTTCCAGAGTAGTCTCTTTCGTTCCTTTTTAGATTCCTTAAAGGAAAAGGTCCATCTGAGCACTTGTCACTTCAGGATCATTAAAAATCGAAGGCAACTAGAGTCATCTTTTGCTTTTTCTCAACTCTTAAGAATTGAAAAAAGAAGTTGTGTCAAAGCGTCTAAAATCTATTTTAATCAGAATAATATCAGTATTCCCACATTGGTCTTAGGTTGAGGAAAATGGAGTCCACCAACCAAGGATTTCCCCTTGGAGGAAATCCTAGTCCTTTCTCCTCTTGGGGAGATGTTGGTGCACCTCATATGGCCACATTGTCTCTTCCAGGATTGACGATTGGCTTGCCAATATGGCTCTTCTCGACCTACGTCATTCAGAACACCATGATTCCTGAACAATTGAGTCAGCAACTAGATGATATTAAAGTCATCCCCCAACCTTCTACTTCGTCCGATTCTCCCTCTCCTCCTTCCTCTTCGCTTGATGAAGCTGGTAAAGCCAAAAATCAAGTAACTAAAAAGGAGAAGAAGGGGAAAGAGAAGAAAGAGAAGAAGAAGAAGGAGCCAAAGGCAAAAAGGGGTAACCGGGCATCGTCTAGTGAAAATCTGCACACTGCACCATCCAAGCCTAAATCTCCATGTGTCATTTGCAAAGGAGACCAATATCATCAAGATTGTCCTTGCATCCCTCAGATCTTAAGGGACTGGTCTCCTCGTTTGCACAATCCAGTGTCGTCAACCTCTGAAGAACATGTTGAAAGTACACCATCAACTAGTGAAAGCAAAGTATTTGGAAAGAAAAGGAAATGTAAATTTCCTTGTAAACTGTGTGAAGGCGATCACGTCGTCCACCGTTGTCCCTTCCTAGATGAAGCTAAGAGAGTCTTGGATAACTGTCCTGATTCACCACTACAGCTTCCTCCTGGATACAAGAAACTCTTGCCGAGTCCATCACTAGTTGAAAATCCGACTGACACGCCATTGTGGTCAGTTGAAGCGTCTATCATTGAACATAAACCCTCTGAATCCATACCAGACAAAATTCAAAAGGTTGAGACGGCAGTCGACTCGGTCTTGTCTTCGAAAGGTCCATCTTCAGATGATACAATCACCTAAGAGAATGAGAACGACACCGTTCAAATTATCTTCGTAAACACAGACTCCGATGAACATGGGGGCAATCTACTCGTTCCTTTACCACAGGAAGGAAGTTCATCAAAGTCATATCCGACCGTTTATTCGGTCCCACCTCCAAGCAACCTAGTCATTTCCTTCGATTCGAATCTACTAGGCAGACCCTGTTTACCAGCTAATGTACCATTCTGAATCATTGTACAAGCTTACAAAATGGTCATGGTCGGTACCATCATAGATGAATGGGCTTCTGTGAATATCCTTTCCTCAACTGCTTGGAAATAACTTGGTTCTCCATTGCTTCTGCTTGAGATGAGAAATCTGACAAGCTTCGATAAAGGAACCAATCGATCGTTAGGGATCTTCCCTAATGTGCCTATAACGTTGAGAAGGAAAATTGTTTATATGAACGTAATGGTAGTCCAAGGACCTATAGACTATAATCTACTCCTTGGGCGTGACTATATTTATTGCATGGGAGCCATTGTCTCCTCACTCTTTCGAGTAATGTGTTTTCCGTATGAAGGCCGAGTGGTCCAGCTCGTAGACCAGCTTTCGTTCCCCGGCTCACACATAGCTAATAGTCAAATGCTATCCCTAAATGGTATTTTCATGCAAGGAATGTCTCATCAATCTCCAGTTCGTCCACCTAAAGAACACGAGTAATTCGAGGGGTCGTGAATGAAACCCAGGGGGCATGCACCCTGGTCTACTCCAGTAAGAAAAATCTGGGTATAGAGTAGGTTTCAGTGAAGGATATATGACTGGTCTGACACCCGTCCGTATAGGAAAATGGGAATAGACCGGATAAGATACCTTCGTTAGAAGGTATGCCTTTCTTGATAGAATAAATGTCTTGTTTGAAAATTGAGGGGTAACCTATAAAAGGTATGCATTTCCTGACGAAGCAAATGCTTTGTTTGCAAATTGAGGGGTAACCTCGAAACTCTACTTCGCTATACCTGGGGGCATGCAAACCTTTTTGCGTGCAAGTGAAGAGCGACCATTTATTTTCTTAGTTTTTAGGTTCTCAAACCCTTTAAACTCGTAGGATTGGTCATTGCTAGCTTACATAAAGGAAGGATACGGAGCAAAGCTTCGAAAGGTGCAAGCTCCATAAAAATGGAATCTATCGATGAGACATCCTTATTATACGACTAGCACGAGCAGTTTTTATGTGAAGTTCAAGCTTGTTAAAAGTTAAACCTAAGTAATGAGAAAATGTTTCCCCAGAGTTTAAGCTCATTAAAAAATGAACCAATTTCCGGTAAATAACCATTGTGAATGCATTATCATCAACTCCTGAGCCTTGGTCGTGTTCTCATCATCACCTCCACTCTGTTTTAGCTGATCATTCACCTCCATTTGATTGTTTACCTCCTTTTTGAGGAACAACTGCTAAGAGTGATCCTGTTAGCCATCCTTGTGACACTGCCGTGATTGGAAAATTCCAAACCTTACCTGGAATCAACTGCTACCTGAAATTATCACTCATTCCTCAAAAACGAGTCTCCTTTAAGCTCTTTTCATCTGACTCGTAAAATATGAAAAGATTGCTGAGAAGTTGGCCTCTCTAGTTTGTTAAAGCTATCGGGAGTGCTATCCCTCCTCTAGATTTTAATATTTTTGGACCTGAGGGATTATTACACAAAAAGAGCGAGTGCTTGTTTTGTTCGGCCCATTAAAATTATCAAAAATTCATCCCTTTCGTATTATTTTATACTTTTTCGGACTTAAGGGATTATATGACAAAAAAGGATTATTGGAGTTTCCTTTACGTCCCTTTCAGACTCTCTAAAATTGAAAAGGACCGAGTTATCTTTGTCGTTAAACTCGTAAAAACCAATAGCAAAAAACTTGTCCATATAGACAAGAACGAGTTTCACTGTTGCTAGGCTCATTAAAACATAGTGACGGGTTTGCCCGAAGGGCAAATTATAGAACAAGCATATGTTATCCTCCTCAAGCTTGATAAAAATAAAGAGGTGCTGGTCAGCAATGACTAGGGAAAAATTGGGAAGAAAACTTGAAGAAACCTTATTGGTAGCAAAGTCGCTCTTGAACATGACACTTTCACTCCATGTCTGAGTCAGGTTGGGTTATTTCGTTCACCGGTCATATTACCATTGGTCCATCATACCATCCATATTTGGGGTTAACGCTACCAATCCATTTCAAGTGTTGTCGATATTTTCAAGAGAAGTCGATTAGGGAATTCACCAACCCATCTTGTGTCTCATCCACTGCAATACCTTTACGCTTCATTCTTTCATGACTGCGCCCTGAACCCTGTATCATCAGATCATTTTCACCTCCAAAAGTCATTTGCTCCGTTCCGTGTCATAGATGTGGGATTCATTAAGGCCCTCCTATGATGGGTCACTTCTTGTCGACATCAACTCATTATCCAAGAAGTCGACCTAGGAACAACCCTTTCAGTACTTTGAAGCTTGCATGCCTCAATGGCAAGTTTCTCACTTTCGGCAATAGGTTTACATCAATGGCCTTCGATCGAGAGATTTTGCGTGGTGTTCGACACCGAGTCCCATTCTCACACCACGCGAATTGTACAGTCGTACCTTGAGGGTCATCATCATTATCGGTGATTCCTCTCGTGCCTGTTAACAACTTACATCATTGGCTGGTAATCAGGCGATGTCTTTCCATGTTCGACTCCAGAACATTTTTCACATGGATCGACTTGTACTTTGGGCGAATATTGGACAAGTTTGAAGACCCCGGATCTAGTTTCATCCATCTGGGCTGCGATATATTCAGGAAAATAAAGACATCAAATGTACATCATTGCTGCACAGATGATCATCTGAATCAAAGGATGATGGCACTATCAGAATCATCAATCTGCCACACAGAAGGTTGTCTGTCCTATGTACTTGAAAATGAATTTATAAAGCTGAGCATGGGAATGCTCGCCTCAGCTAGATCATGAAAATATTATGAAGATAATGTATTGTATTGTATCTTATTACAGGTCACCTTCCAATTCAAAAAACCTCGGATCCTCACGATAAAGAATTTCACCCGACATCAAAATATTAACGACCTCATGCTTTAGGGGGAAACTGCTATACACATTTTTGGGCACTGAAACCCCAATCATATATGTCCATAAACCAAGGGCTTCTAAGTCCCTAAAAGTGTTGTTTCATGCCCTAAAGAAACAAGGTCAGCTGATTACATCATCTCCTAGAAGTTCTCCATAGGAAACTGCTCAGAACTGGTCAAAACTGAACCATATAGGTTGCTCAGTGATAAGGGTGCGATGCATCTCACTTTCCCAGTTAAAAAAATGTGATGCATACTGAAAATCTCGTCCATAGGGTGTGATGGGCGAGAATGGACAAATGGAAGAGACAGTTTGCAAGGTGGATGATCATGGAATCTTCCAGAAACTTCTCATGTGACACTTGCGTCTCTGAATTCGCCCAGGGATGAGTAAGAGTTCATCAATCTCAAAGTGGAATCAAGAACTATCAGAGAGAAGACACTAATCAAAATCCCAGAAGCTGACTCACCTCCATGCAATCATCTATATATGGATCCCTCATCCCAGAGATCCAGAGGCTGGAATTTTGTATCTTGTAAGGAAGTGTTGTTAGTTTCCTGGTGGAATATCATAGTGTTGGGTGATCTAAGCTTTTCATGAGGTGAAGAAGGGCTTTCATGCTGGGAGGATGATGTTGGGTCAGATCAATGGGTTGTAATCCTCTCTTCTAATCTTTATATCAATAAAGCTATTCAAGTTTTCCTCCACATTCTTGTATGCTTGGATGTATATGCATTTGTGTGGTCAATATATCTGGTCCTATATTGTTTATGATTGTAGATATTTTCACTTTGAAGGTATTATGTTGCTTTGACTTTACAGGTACTCTTTGAAGTGGAGTGGTCAAGGGAGAAGCGGCAAAGACCTGTGAGTGAGGAGAAGGAACAAGAAAAGAACCAAGCTCAAGATTGAGGTTGGTAGTCTTTGACCTTCTCTTATCTACTTCTCATAAAGGAAAACGAAAGTAACTTTAATCTGTTTGTTTCTAAGATAGCTACTTGTCTTAGTGGGACTAGTAGCTCTACATAGACATAGATTTCCTGATAACACTAAGGTTGCGATATCGTGATGTGAAACTTCATCGCATCGCATGCATCAAATATCACTTACGCTGAAAAACCTGAAACTGCCGATATGCGATGGTGCATATCACAAATCGCATTTTGTGGAAAACAGATTAATGAATGATTGACACATGCTGCGATCCAACGATATTGTGATATAGTGATCTTGTGATGTTGTGATCTGTGATATTGCGAAGCAAATCACAAAATCGCTTCATCGCAGATCTTTCGGGCTCGGGTTCGAAAAAGTATTTTCCATAAACCGAGACTTGGTTATGCGCTTTAATGATAATTAATGAGTTAGTTTCCAGTCATTAATTGAATATGGTTTTGTGCTTATCGAAGAGCCATTTCATGGAAGGTGGTATATTTTATATGTCTTGGGCATTTAAAGCTTTCCTGTCACCTTTTCCTTATCATGACTCTCACCTCATTTGTAAAACTATAGGAACAGAGAATAGAGAACGATATAAAGAAGTATTCAGGATACTATGGGAAAGAAAGGCAAAGCTCCGAGTTTTGAAGATCAAGAAATGACGCCCCTATATACAAACATTGCCTGTAACAGAGAAGTTGGTATTACTACTTAGGAAGGCATGTATAATCTACTTGAAGAAGAGAATCCCAAGATGATGGACGTTACATCTATTGCAGGCTCACACGGGTCTTCTAAGGCATCTATTACAGAGCTAGCTTGCTCATTCTTACATCGAATAACGACGAGGCCCAAAATTATTCCATACACGGACATGGTTAAATGGGTACTGGATAGTGCCGACATAAAAAACAGATAGTTTAAGACCCAGTGTCAAGGACTCATTCGCTCATTCACTCCACAAGATTTGAAGCTCATGTATCATTTACCAGAGCCATAGGCAACTTATAATGGACAGTTCATAGAGAAGTTTGCTAAAGAAAATGAAAGTCTGGCAGAATGTACCAAAGACTGGTCAAGGAGGGACGAACCACTAAAAAGGGATAAACATGTTATGTATAGTACTGGTTCTCTCACCTCCCTGCATTGCTTTGCTACTGCTATGCTTTGTAGACATTTTGGGAAGCCAGACATTAACAAATTTTCATCTGAATGGCTACCATTATTAGATGCTGCCATTAATTCTACTGTTATGGACTGGGCTAAAATATTGTCTAACAACTTAGCCATAACATTGTAAGTTACTGCTCTAAAAGAACTGTTTCTCAGAGAATTTATCCCCCTTTTTACTTATCAGCCTATGTAATGGATGCAATTTTCTATGTTTCCAAGTTTCCTTTGATGGGATGGAAATGGATGACTCAAGACCCCTTACCCATTCATGTTTATCACAAAGAATTGTGGGATTCTAAGTTCACTCCATTCTTCTACAAGATTTTTCATGGAATCATGTTGCCCCTATACAAACTGTTGTATGATAAAGATGCTCCAAGATGTTCTCCTGAAGCAGAGGTAGATATACTGCCTGTCGCGAGATGGTTCAGAGAAGAACTGTTTACATATGTCAGGGTATATGGAAGTGCCACTTACCCTCACATCTTACCTTTGTATGTCCCTGATAAACTCATGGCACGAGAAATTGCTTATCAAACCTGCGGAGAAGGAGGTTTGACTAAATATTTGAAGGACAAAAAGAAGGCTATTTGGCCACAATTTCCTATAGCCTATGGGGCCTTTTCACTATTTAATGTAGGAAGTAAACAACATAACATGTCTACAATTATTCAAGTTTCCAGGAAGATTGTTCGACCCTCATGATATTGCTAAGAATTTCACTGTCGCAGTCAAAATAAAGGTGTTTTCTAAAGAAGAAGATCTTTTTGATGACATGTTCCAACATAAAAGTACACTTGAAGAAGTTCTGCATTTGGCTCAAATGTGATTCCCTCAAGCAAAATTTCATCAGTTCAAGATATACAGGGAGAGGAGGTTAGCTAGTATTCCTTTGGAAAAACTACGATTAGAATCCGTAAGGGAACCAACTCCAAGTATTAGTCTTAGTGGAAGTTCAGGCATAGATAGATCTAAATCTAAGTCCAGGAATGAAACATCTGAACATTCCAAGAGATTAGAGAGTGACCATGGTAAAAGCGAGGGGTCAGTAAAGGATACTGTGCAATCAAAAGAGCTCCCACAGCAACGGGCTTTTACCTCCCCACAAATAGATCCTCCCCCTCTCATCGTTCAGCTAGCATCAGTCAGAACCGAGATAGATAAAGAATGGGAGACCTTCAATGATTTGATCAATCTTGAAGGACAAAGCACAAAGACACTTGTGAGCAATGTACAGACAAGAAAAGATATAGTCACAGGAACAATTAGCAATGTCTCAGATATGGAACATATTCCTATTACCCCATACTCTGAACTTATACTCAAGAATTCCTCCTCTTGATATATTTTATAGTCCACAACACAAGGCAGTAGTGAGAAGACAAAGGAAGAAAAGGAAATTGGAAAACGTGCTCTCTCATGATGCAGAGCAATTAGACGTCCTATGGCAAGATCCTACTACCGATCCCACTGAGAATCTCACCAAATTATCTCAGATCGCAGGAGCATATGCCTCGACGACTATTGATAAAGCATATGAGGTACAACAACTACTAAAAGAAGAGGAAGACCAGATACAAGTTGTGCAACAACAGTTTCAACAAGCTGATGCCAACAACGAAGCACAGAAACAGCTTGAAAGGCTACAACCAGACTTCCAACGAATGCAGATAGGCTACCAGAACAGTTTGGCTAAGAGAGAAAAATAGTTACAGGATAATAGGAGATGCACAAGGATGATCCTAAACTTACAAAATTCATCACAAAATCCATCTCCTTGAACGAACAACTACTATATCAATAGGAAGAATTGAGCCAAAGAATATCACAGTGGAACTCGTATTGTGAAATAAGTGATAAAATCACTAATCAAGTCGTGGATTTACGACATGATTATAATTTAATTGATAAACGAGTTACTGAATATTTGGCTTGGCAAGAAACAGAGGAGGGAAAAAGAGCAGGCGCACCAATAATCAACGACAATCACAAAGAAATGCTCTTTAACAAATGGGATTCACAAATTAGAAAACCAGAACAAGGGGCAGAAGAAGCAGCCATGGTAGCAAACAACTTTATTGACTGTATAAATGAAAATTTGCATAGAGAAAATCTGATCTCAAAAACCACTCCAAGGTATCTACTGAAAGTACAACAATTGTAGATAGGCTGGAGACAAAAGGCTCAAGAAAAGGCAGAATCAATCAAAAGATTGACTAAGTTGAATTGGGATTCTTACTGGGCATATTTGGTAAAGCCACACAACTAGTGTATGACTCTCAAATGTATCATCAATTTTTCCGAGAAGATGGCACCAGCTCTTGCCGATGCCATTTTCACAGGATAGTTAAAGTTGGAAGTCGGCCAGCTGACTCTTCTCAAACAAATGTTGAACGATTGCGATTTCAAGGATCAGATACATAAATAGTTAGTTGTTAGTTTTAGATTCAATATTAGTATTAGTTTTGCTTTATTTTTGCCTGAAATGAGGACGGTCATTTAAACCGTATCCTACATTTTTGTAATAAGTTATTTTTAGATTTAGTTATTAGTATTTAAACCCTTCTCATGCATTTAGAAAAGGGTCTTGAAATTTATCGAAAACTTGTCCTTAGAACATGCACTTTTGTACCCTCTGAGGAGGTTTTGATGAATGAATGGAATAGGATTTATTGATATCTGTATTTAATATCTACTACTGATGTTGTACTTCTGTACTCTTAGTGGATGTTGGATTAAGAAGACATAAATCATTATCACTTGAAGCTCATGAGTAGAACTAGTTATAAATGGTACTTCTATCTCTTAAATATTTCTGCCTTTGTGTTAAAAGTGATATTCATGTTCAGTTGTTTATATATTGATGCGTGAATGCTTGAGTTATCATTTGGCACTTTTGTGCGGTGATATCTATTTATTTATGCTTAATGTATGAGTAGCTTATTATGCGATATGCCTTTCACAATTATTTCATCTAAATTTTTATACGAAGTGGTTTATCTGTATTGAATTCTTTTCTCATAACAGTTGAATGATCTTTATTATCGATTGTTATCTGAAATCATTTTAGATCACATAACAGAAGGATTACACCCTGGGTTAGTGTAGACTTAGATATTTCTGCTTATTAGAATACAATTTGCATGTTACTAGATTAGAGTTAGAATTAGAGCATCTCACTCAGGAACTTTTAGAAAGGAAATATAAATTCTTCACACACACACACATAAATTGGGAAACTGGTCCCATATCCCCAGTCGGACCCACTATACCAAACGGAAAAGGAGCTGCTAACCAAGGTCCGGACTGGGTGGGTATACCACTTGTTGTAGACTCGATTTTCAAGGCTTCAAAAGTAGGAAAGGACTCATTGTGGACCCTACCAAGATTGTAGTAATAATATATTTAGAAGCCCCAAGGAGTGTTAAACAGTTGCGTGAAATGTTGGGCCATATCGGGTATTATCAAAACTTCATCAAGGCTTATGCTTAGATTACTGCACCCATGGAAAAGTTGCTAAAGAAATATGCTACATTCTGTTCGAATGAAGAATGTCAATGCAGTTTGGATATCTTGAAGGAGAAAATGGTTACCACACTGATCTTGGTCTTCCTGGACTGGAAGAAAGAATTCCATGTGCACATTGATGCCTCGTGTATTGCGTGGGGAGTAGCACTGACACAGGCTAGCGAAGGAGAAATGGATCACCCTATAGCATTTGTAAGTAGAAAATTGTCAAAGGTTGAGAAGAATTACTCCACAATAGAGCGCGAGGGATTGGATATGGTGTGCGTGCTCCAAAAGTTCAGGTACTATCTATTGGGAGGACATTTAAAGATGTACATAGACCACTCTGCCTTGAAGTACCTAGTCAATAAGCCTGTGTTGGGGGGGGATATGCAGATGGATGTTGTTATTCCAAGAATATGTTTTTGAGGTAATTGTGAAGCCGAGGAGGTTGAATGCAGGACCTGACCATCTGTCTCGCATGAGACAGGGGAGGAGCCTACTAATTTCGAGGAAGGGTTGCTCGACGTGCAGCTCTTCGCAGTGCGTGTAGCGAATAACCATTTCACGGATATTATCCACTTCTTGACTACAGGGATGGCTCCAGAAGGGTACACCAGTTAACAGAAGAAAGAGTTGGTGGTGCGCGCAACCGATTTCTTAGTAATTACAGGCCATTTGTATAAGATGGGATTGGATGAGATACTTCGACGATATGTGCCTAATTTTTAACGAAATAGTATCCTCGTTGAAGCTCATGGGGGAGCTGTAGGAGGAAATTATGGAGGGAAAGCAACAATGCAGAAGGTTTTACACGTTGGTTTGTAGTGGCAGATGTTGTATAAAGATTCTAATGTCTATTTTAAGGCATGTGATGCATGTCAGAGGACGAGTAGGCTATCGTGGAGGGATGAGCTATCACCGAATCAACAGGTGTCATTGCAGCCATTTGAGAAATGGACAATTGATTTTGTAGGACCGATTCATCCCCTAGGTAAGAAAACGGGTGTGCACTACATCATCACCACAAAAAAATATTTGACCATATGGTTGGAGGCACATCCTGTGAAAGACTATATATGGGAAACAACAACAAAGTTTTTGTTTGAATATGTGTTGACCAGGTTCGGTTGCCTGAAGGTATTGATGAGTGACCACAGTACACATTTTATCAATGAAATGATCAGTGCACTATGTTAGTGTTAGGATTTTTTTCCTGTCACCAGTGATCAGATATGATTTTACCAAGCCTGTCAAGGGTCTCAAGGTAAAATTTTACCATGTCACTATGTTTAGAGAGTAAAATTTGGTCACTGGTTAGTTGGTCTAAGGAATGATTTTAGTCTTTTAGGAAAGTCACATATGCTGGTCACTTACCTCATTCAAATGAAGGTGTCATAATAAAAAGAAGGTTTTCCTTATATCAGTCATCATCATCAATCCATTCATTTTCAAGTCTTCATTAAGTCATTAAGGTTTCAAGTTCCATCATCATCATGTGTAAATCCAACATTAAATAAAGCATGACAAGTAGCTATTTGACATTAAATTTTTGAGTTTTCACAAATTCATCATGATTTCAGTTTCAAAGGATTCATGAGAAGACGTTTCAGTGTTCAAAAAGTGAAAATGCAGCCAATATTTCAGCTCTCCAAGGTTACTCAGTCTTAAAAGTGAAAAATCAGTTTTTTTGAAAGGTTTGTGGGGCCCATTTCTTTTCAAAAGGAAAGCTAACTTGCCTATATAAACCCAAAAATCCCCAAAATCACTTTATTTTCCTTTTATTCCCCTTTGTGCATCGAGATCTCTCATCCATTGGCGAGAAAAACTCGATTTTTTAAGCAAAATTAGGAAAACATTCAAGGCGCTGCGCTTCCAGAGACTATGTTGCGCTTCTCAGGATGGTGCTACACTTTTGGAGATTGCACTATGCTTCCAGAGACTGTGCTGTGCTTATGCTAGAGCAGCTCAAAACCATCCAAAAACTCACTCAAATTGAAATTTCAAGCTTGAAAATTGTTTTCTTGCTAACCTAGACTCCTCTACAAGTAAGTACATCACCTTACTTACCTTTTTATTTAGCAAGATGGATTCAAGCCTAAGATTTTTTCATTTAGGGTTTTTAGTGAATTTTTCATGAAATGAGCTAGGGTTGATGATGGCTAGTCTAGTTTTCATATGTTAAACATGTAAAAATATTATTCTACACCTCTACACATGTATAATATACATTATGAACCACTGAAACATGTTGGGCATGGAATCCCCCCCAAGGCATGTTTTGGGGCTTAAAGCCCAAGTTTTGACTAAGTCCATTGTAAAGACTCCGCGAATTATGGGTGCAGAGCTCGAAGTCATAATAGATTCATAGGGTTTTCTGCCCTTGTTTTTGTAATGTAATGTCAGTTTGAAGGATTTACCTGTATAAATAAAGTGAGGCTCTAAGTGTAGAAGCAATGAAATGGAAATGAAGCATGAATGAATCTAAGGAATTGATGAAGTATTGAGTGTAGAATTATGTCTTTGGGTCATATATTAGGAGAAGGCTTTGCAGCTGAGTGCAGAGTTGCCTAGTAGTCCACAGCTGAGTGCACAAACCCCTGCAGCTGAGTGCGCAAGGTAGGTCAAGTGTGTAACCGTTGGAAGAATTAATAAAAGAGAAGTTTTACCATATTTCTCTGTATCTTTTCCTGTTTTATGCATTGAAGTATATTGGGTTTGAATTACAAGTTTAATGTTTATTTTGTACGTGAAATCATATGAATGTGCTGAATAAATAATATAAGATAAGGCATCTGGTTACACGAAGATAACTAACTGTTATAAGAAGATAAGGAAGACCTCAGGTGTGACTTAGGGAAATAGTGCAGATCATTGCTCCAGTAGCGCGAAAGCCCATAACCAGTGGTTAGGGTTGCTCGAGGGTGGATATATAAGGGCGTTGAGGCCTCGCAAGGTAGGCAAGTGCGCAAAGTAACCTGCATGAAGGGATTCATTGTTGGACCAAATCAACCACTCAGACATCTCAAGGGTGTGGAAACCTGGTTCCAACACCCCCCCATACTACTCCGGGTGAGACCTCAGTCCGTACTCCGCGGATTGTTACCAAAAGGGCCAGTAGTACAGGGATTTGTTTGGCTAATTAACTTTGAACCTGGGTTAGGCCCCAACAAGCCAACAAAACAACTACAAATCACCAAATTACTTCACCAAAAATGAAACCCTAGCTCATTCCTAAGGAATTTGGACAGTTTTCCTAGAAACTTTGTTTTTCATTTTTTACAAAAACTCCTTCCCTTCATTTCACCTCATTTAATTTTCACAAGTTTCTCACAGTCCATATCGACCTCCTAGAATTTACGTTACCATTGTTTCCACTCCACTTATCCATCATTTCATTTTTCACTCATCCCACAATGTTTTTTCTCATTTTCCTGCTGCTATGGTTTTAGTCATCATGGAAGGAGATTCTTCACGAGAAGGGAAGAAACACCATAAGGGACGTAAAATTATCAGATATGAACCAACCAACTACAATGAGATCAATACATCTCCCTTTATCAAACAGTGCTTTGAAGATGTGAATTGTCTAGATTTTTGCAAAAGGGTGTGTGAAGTAGGTTTCCATGAACAATTGATAGATTGGGTTGCTACTCATTTGAAAGGAGAAAGTGTCATTATTGCTGGTATTGAGTTCACATTTTCAGTGGCTTCTATTTCACTTTCTATAGGGATACCGAATCATGGTGAATATTGGTTTAAGGTGATGAACTTAGATCTTGTACATTACAGGGCCTTCTTGAAAACACCATATAGGGAGACTCATACACATGTCATACATTTTAGATACCTATTGGAGAAGTATTCTCCATTAGTGCAAGTTGTCATGAAATTCTTCACATGTGAAGGAAGGTTCTCTAGACTATATGCCTATCACATCTGACTTCTAATGCACTTTATAGCTTAGAAACCTCTAAACATGTGGAACTATCTATGTAGGAGACTTTCCAAGATTCCAGAGAAGGTACAAGTGAAAAAAAAAGAACACTATCCATGTCTCTTTCATCATAGTTTGATCAAGACTATAGTGCTCCATCAACTTGCAGAGAAGAACATGACATGTGATTCTTTCTTGGAGGCATCTTTGAAATGGCATGAATCTAATGTTTCAGTTTAGCATTCAAGCATGCCAACACAATAAATGGAGGTTGGGTCTTCCAAAAAATCAGTGGATATTCCTAAAGCACCTAGACATGAGGTGAATAGGATGTACAAAAGAGGAAAAGGCTTGTCTTTACTTCTGAGGGTGAGAAAGGGGCCAAGCCTTCTACATCAACAAAACAGGGGTCACCAGTGCAAGATAAAGATTTGGTTGAGCATGAGTTTGAGTTAGTAGACTTAGAAGCAGAAATTGAGAGCTCAAGCATGCAAGAAATTATCAAAGACAAAGACTATCAGATCAGAGAACTCATGGACAACATGGAAAGGGCAAGGTTTGTCATCTATTTCTTAGAAAGAGAAAACAATCAGCTAAAGGCAAAGAAACCTATCATGGAAAAGGAGCAAGCTAAACTATTGCAGCAAGCAGGCAAGGGAAAAGTAGTCTTGGAGATCAATGAGCCTGAAGGAACTCAAGGAAAAGGTAAGAAAAAGAGGCCAAGAACCAAAGGGCTTAAGAAGGCATTGAAAGAGGAGAAAAAACACATCCTACTGGATGAGGAAATAGTGTTAGAAGATAGAATTGCCTTAGAGGTCAATGAAGACAGGGAGTATTGATTAGACAAGGTAAATGACCACTTGGATAAGCTTCTAGACAAGGCCAATAGAGACAACCAACTACTAAGGCATATGGCACATCACTACCAGGCCAAGAATATGATTTGCAATGTCAAGGTCAAACAGTTGGAAAACAAGCTCAAAGAAGCCATAAAGGACAAAAATGTGAAGAGTAACTTGGATATTCTTGTTGAGCATGCATGAGGGCTTAACATACTTCATTTTATAGCTCATGACCATTTTTGAAGAAATTTTGAACATTTTTTGTTTTTTGGATATTTTGGTGCCTTATGAATAAATTTGGCCAGTCACAGAAGCGCAACGACTTGGCGTTGTGATTTTTCCTCAGGCACTCAAATCAGAAATGGATTGCATTTTTGGAAAGCCCTTAGCATCCTCTCAAAACCCATTTCTTCATATTTTCTAGAGAGGGCCTAAATTTTGAGAAAAAGGGGAAAAAGTGGTCAAAAATTAGCTTTCTGGACCTCTTTTTGACAGGCGCTGTGCTTCTGGAGCGACCTTGGGAGATTTAATTTTTGAAGGCCTTCCCATGGGTCATTTTCAAAAATTCAAGGTTATCAGGAAACTAGAATTGAAAATATAGTTGATCATTCTTTGAGATCTTAATTTGGACCTCAGGAAGACACCTTAAAGTGGGATCAAATGTGGCACTATGCTTATGCAATTTCCTGTGTTTTTTATTTAAAATTTCACTATGTAAATTTCCTAGTTTTCAGTTTGACTTGATCAAAGTCAAAACTATTGATGTAATTTAAATTTGTTCGAGGTTAGATGATGTAAGCATGAATAAATTCACATGATAGGTTGTTTTTGATGTTTAATAGGCCTCATTAAGGAAGAAAAATCCAAAACAAAGTCTCCAAGAAGTGTTTGTGTTTAACCTTCTCACTCTCACCTGTTGGTTGAGAGAATCTTGGAATCAGTTCCACCACCTAGGAATTCGACTCTTGAAGGTGGGGAAGTGGTATAATGGAGTCTATATGTATCATTTCTCTTTCAGAGAGAGGGGTTGGACTTTTGTGGAGGAGGCTTGTATGTTATGATTTTTTAGTTAATATAGGAGCAGTTGCAACTATCTTTCAGGAAATCTAGTTCTATGAGTCTATGGTGTTTGTTTACTCTTTCTATCAGTTTCTAACGTATAAATCATCTTTCTTCACATTCTTTGTCTTCTTTCTATGAATTACCTTGCAATTATATAGACAAGATTCTTGATTTCAAGCTCTATTTATGTGGAATTCATAGTTGTGTTTATTTCTTCTAAAGCTAATGGATTTATAATTACATATGCTCATTAGTATTTTCAAAACTTTCTAATCTATGGTACATTGAAAAAATTTCATGTATATCATAGCCCACTGATACCTAGATCTTTTTCTATACTTGTCTCTACATTCCTAAAGCCTAGACCTAATCACTTGCTCTAAACCCTATTCCAGCAAACCCTAAATTCTTAAATTCGCAAATACACAAACAAACATACATATCTATCCTAAAAACCTTGTTCTTTACATATTTACATTGAAAAATCCTTTTGAGAGATCCCTCTCTGGCTCGGTAGGGCTAGCTACTGAGCTGAAAGTGGTTTGAGGTTACCTCTTTCGATCTCCTCCTCAGCCTAGGAAATTGTAGGGGATAACACGCTGACAAAAGAGCTCCAGGTTTACCATCATAAGAGTACACCATATCATCCTCAGGCCAATGGAACAGTTGAGGCTTTTAATAAGATATTGGAGAATGCACTGACGAAGATTTGCAACACATAGCGAAATGATTGGGACGTGCGCATACCAGCGATGTTATGGGCATACAAAACTACTTGCAAAAATCTAATAGGTCGGATGCCTTTCTGATTGATTTATGGTGTAGAGGCTGTAATGCTGATGGAATATATCGTGCTGAATCTATGCATATCGGATTTCACAGGAATGGAAAACTGCAGAGCCTTAGAATAACTACTTGGGAAACTAATGGAGCTTGAAGAGGATAGGTTTTTGGTTAGATTCCATCAACAGGTTCCGAAGGAACGTGAAAAAGCTTGGCATGGTCGGCACATCAAACTGCACACCTTGAAGGTAAATGACTTGGTTATATTATATGATAGCAAGTTCGATAAGTTTCCAAGAAAGTTTCATATGCATTGGCTGGTGCCATATGTCGTCAAAGAAATTACAGATGGTGGCGTAGTCCAGCTCGCAAAGTTGAATGGAGAACCATTTCCAGGAAGGGTAAATGGAAGCCGGTTGAAGCCATACATGGGGCATCTGGCTCAATGACTACATGATGGCAGGACAGTCTTAGTGCTCCAGGCAGCTGCAAGGGAGCAGAGGATTATAAAATACACAACTCGATTGGTGGGATGCGGACAAAAGGGTGATGTCATGGCATTAGAAGGTGCATGAAGAGAGCTGCGCTATGAGGGGAGATATCGCATAACATTGCCAAAAAATGACCGTTATAGTCACTGTTCATTATTTGACAGCTAGGAGATGGTTAAGAGGAGCGGGGGGGGGGGGGGGGATTTAATGCATTTAAGGCTAAAATATTTGGAGATCTGTTGCCAAATAAGAATTTATGGATGACTTTTGGGTGGAACAGTCGAATTTGAATTTTAATTTGCCTATAAATTATGCGTGGCCATCCAGCAGAGAACACTTTGCATCCTTAGAATTTTTGAGCTGTGCTGTGAATTGTTTATGAATCCTTAGTTTTTCACAGATTTAGTCGTGAGCTTTGTGTTTGACATGTTACCTAACGATACCCAGTAGTTCATTCTCAGCACCATGTCTAGACAAGGTGAGATTACAAGAACCAGAGGAACTGTTGCCTTCGAGGGATCGGCTCTAGAAGTTATAAGCATGGAGGCTCCGGCTCCAATGCCTACGGCTCTAAGGTCGCCTAGGCCGAAGCCTACACCAGTGCGTGAGCATCGCAAGCCCAAGAAATACAAGTAGAATAGGCAAATGTTGGCGTGTGAGTCACCGAGGAAGCACTCTGCTACCCAAGCTCTAAAGAAAGATAAAAAACTGGCAAAGGATAAGGGGAAAGTTGTGGATTTGGAGGCCTAAGAGGGTGTGGAGGATATAGATGCTAAGGGCATGGAACCCATCACCAAAATTTTGGATTACATCCCTCCATGCAAGGGAAAGGTGAAGGCCACTAAGGACCCAGATGTAGGGAAATTCCTCCTGAATACGCCACTGCTACCAGAAGGCATCACCTTTGAAGGCCCATGCCTTGCGTGGATTCCCCACTTGAAAATGGAAGATTGGGATTTGGCAGACCATGAGAGGTTCCCCCACCTTGCGACGGAAAACTACATGAAGTAGGTGTACTATAAAGAATCCAGTCTCACTGCGTTGGATCCATTCGAGTGGATTCGTGGAGTGAAACAGTCGAGGTTGCTGAACCTGCTGTGGGTGCCCCACTATCACCCCTCCAACACAAATATCATTTTTATCAAGCAGTTGCTGACCTTGGTTCATGATGGATGTTTGTGGCTGAGTGCACTAATCCCAATCACAGACATGCTGATCCATTAAATCATGCTCTTGCCACATTCAAGCTTGAATCCGGCCAAGGATTTTGGCAGAAAAACCAGTGAGCGCGACTTGGAAGAAAGGATGAAGGAGAAGATCAAGCTAGTTAAGAAGTTGCGTGGGTACTCCATCATGTCTATCATTGACCCTATGGTGCAAGTTGTCACATAGATCCTCGTTGGTAAGGTCATGAGGAAATACTACACGGATGAGGTTCTTGCACTAATTATCTCGTTAGCTACACAATGCGCGAAAGGCGTGCAGTTTAACTGGTCATGCTACCTCTGCAATGAGTTTCTTGTGAATTGTCGTGAGTCTCGGGATGAGAGCAAAACCTTTCGCTACGTGTGTTTTTTCTCTCCATCGTGCTAGTAGCTTGGGAACTACTGGAGGATAGCCAGTTTCCTCCCTTGGAGAAAGGATTACCAGAGGCTGCACAATTTTCCTCCCGTTGGGCCACAAAGGATGTCACATGGGTCACAGAGACCAAAGTTTCTAGTTGTTGATGGAGGCAAGAATTCGCATGGACATCAACCAAAAGTCGTGGTTGTCCCCAATAGTGTTTGAGAAGCTATCATAATATGTGGAGTTTAAGGCAGACTGACATCATGTATATATCAAGGCGTGGAAGGATCCGTAGCAGAAATGGTTTGACCTGCCTTATCTGGCCACAGATGATGCCATTCAGGATGTTCTCAAGCATTGGCCGGCAGATTGGCATTCTCCATCCGATCTGGCTACAGGTAGTATGAAAGGTGCAGGGAGTTCTACGAAGAATAAAAAGGATGAGGGAACAAAGCAGGTGGTCCAATAGTTGGCTGAGAAGCAGAGGAAGGAGGCTGAGGAGAAGGTCCAACTGGAAAAAGAGCGTGGCGCAAAGCAACAAGCTGAATAGGAACAACATGACTCTAAGCAGAGCGGTATATTCCATTCACCCTAGACTGAGGAAGAGGAGCAGTCAGAGTAGGGAGGTGGCAGAGAGGAAAAGAAGAACACTCCATTCCGGGTGAGGCAGTACAGGGAACAACAGAAGGAGGGTCCCTAGAAGAAGTCAAAAGCAACGAAGCCACCGCTAGATCCCATCATGCTCATAGAAGGAGATCTCGATGATATCAGATATAAAGTGCATGATAACACAACAGAACTATTGCACCAGTTCGAACAAAAGAACTTGCAGTCATTAGGCACTCTTTAGAAGGATCTATGCGAGCTACAGATCCAGACTATTAGGATCTAGGTGGGCACAGGACAGGTGAATGTCGCACAGATGACCTTGGCACTAGGGACCATTCAAGCTGTAGAGATGGTCAGATCAGTGGATCTCCAACTGAGTAGTCTAAAGACCATTGGCCTCAACCTCACAGTGCTCCCCAATGATTATCTTCACATGCTGCAGGTTATGAGCTTGAGAGTAGAACATGCTTAGTCTCATAAGTGAATATTGGTTGAACAATGAGTAGATGTTCATCGAGAAGACAAAGGCCCTGAAGGTGAAAGAATGATCCAGGCACAAATTGCCTAGTTGGCGACCATGGTGCAAGAAGCATGTAGGACAATGCCGAAGTTGCACATACCGGACGAAGCACTAATTGAGGCCAAGATCAGGAAGCTTGCAGCAGGTGTCCACAATGCCAAGACAGAAGTGGCTTGAGTTCAGTTCAAGCTCAACCAGAAAATAATAGAACTGGAGCACTAATCGCAACCTTCGACTCTGCTAGAAGTTAGGGAACAACGCAAAGCAACTGTTAAGGATGGACTAGTTACTGTCGATGCCACAATGGTGGACTTCACAATGCTATTTGAGGATGCGATGGACATAGTAACGACCCTACAGGAAGATCCCAACCTGCAGAGATTAAAGACAGAGACTCGCAGGCTTCAACACAAGTACAACGAAGTGTGGGCGACGGTGCACACAGTGGCTACAACACAGTGCCTCTCCAAGTTGCAGGAGGGGAAGAAAATCCTTACACAAGTGGACACCACATAGATAAAAGAGGCAGTGCTTAAGGTGCAGTTGGACCCTTCGTTGGTAGGCTTTTGCCAACATACAGGACAAGTTGGCGAACTTGTAGCTTACACAATAGAAGATCAAGAAAGACAACGAAGGACTAGCCATAGAGCAATTAGTCGAACAGGTGAAGCAAGCAACCACTAATAGTGCGACTGAAGTAGCAGTGATTCAAGTAGAGCTGGGGGATCTTCACAACAAGATCTCTACACTAGCTGAGTGACTTGAGGGCGAATCACGATCTTTGTGTTGGGGGTCTATTGGGATGTGGTCCCCTCAGTCAATTTTGGGGCGAAAGCCCAAGTTTTGATGTAAAAATATGTAAACTCCCTGCAAATTATGGTCGCCGAGCGCGTAGTTAGTTAAGGAATCAAAAATGGTTTTACCCTTCTTTTATGTAATTTGAGTTGGATTTAAAGATATACCCATGGTCTGCGGACCATGGGATTGTATAAATAGGTATGTCTCTGTAATTTCTAGGGCATGAAAAAAGAAGAAGCCTATGGGTACGAGCGAAGAAGTCTAGCGCATAAGTAGAAGTCTTAGAGGAGGGAAAGACTCTACAACTGAGTGCGCAGAGGCCTAGAGTAGTGTCCACAGTTGAGTGTGCAAATCCCTGTAGCTGAGTGTGTAGGGAAGTTTGAGTCTGTAAGCTTAATTGAATATCAATAAAGAAGATTGTTGCAGAAAGTCTTGTGTTTTATCTATTATCTTCTGTTATGTATGAATGCGCTTTATGTTGTAATGAATAGTGGGTTTATGAAATAATGATGTATTGATGCATGACTTTACTTGTTCTACATTTATATCTGAACACAATTAATGTTAAGTGATTACATGAAGATTATAACGCTTTCTATTAAAGTTATCAAACACTTAAGTGGATCTGAGCAAATAATGGTCTAAGGGTGATCTAAAGCGCATGTAAGTAGCTAATTGACATGTTTAGGGTCAGCAAAATCCAATTGTAGACCTTAGTGGAGGTCTAGAGGCCAGTTGGAGGAAGTTACAGCAATAGGCTATAGGAGTATAGAGGTCTGCACGAAGGTAGATCTAGGTTGCCAAAAAGAAATCACACTGATCTCTAAGTGTGGAAACTTGGTTTCAACATCCCCCCATAATGCTTCGAGTGAGACTTCAGTCCATGAACCATAGACCGATACCAAAAGGGCCAGTAGTGTAGGGGTTTGTTTGGTGCAACTAACTCTGAACCTGGGTTAGGACCCCCTAAGCCAACATGCGATACATCAGGGGGTCTCAGACGAGTTGAATATCATAGAATAGTGCACACTCACTATTGTCAGTGAGTTTAAAATTAAAAACAAGCAGCTTTTCGCAAAAAAAACTTAGGTGCTAGAGGAGCAGGAGGAATTGCAAACACAATGCCAGAACCTGGTAACAACAATTGAGCCACCCTGAAAGTCCATTCTTGAGCTGAATATGCCAGAGGATGCAGAGGCGTCATCTAAAGTGAGGAAATTGGTTGTTACAGTACGTGCTTCAAAGGCGAAAGTCGATAAGGTCACTTTCAATTTTTGGATGCAAATAACTAAGCCGCAGTTGAATTTGCAGTCGAACACACTGCTAGAAGTTCAAGAACAAAGAGACGCAACTATAAAAGAGTCCATGGGTCAACTAGATGTCGCAGTTCAGGGTTGTGACTAGCTATTCACTTAGGAAATGGGCCTATGGCATACAATGCGGGAGGATCCTATGCTGCAACAGTTGAACACAAAGATCCAGGGAGTGCAGCAACAATATGATGAGATCAGTACGATGGCGCAAATGTTGGTGCCAGTCTAGCGCTTCACACACATATAGGAAGGTAAGGAAAATTTCATACACATCTAGGAGTTGCAGAAAAATCAATCCTTGCTAAGAGACCGGCTTCAACCTTGGATAGAGGAAGCTAGCCAACTTTCACAGAACATTCATGAGAAGTTGAAGGCCATGCAACAGACCAAGAGCACTATGTAACTTGTAATAGAGGGGCCAATCATAAAGAAACTAGTCTAGGAGGTACAATAAGCAATAGAACAGAGTACCGTGGAGCTTCAGACATTGACCAAACCATTCAACAATCTCCACCAAAAAGTGGAACAACCAGTCGAGTAACTTGAGGGTCAGTCACGATCTTTGTGTTGGGGGCCTATTGGGATGGGGTCCCTGGGGTAGAATTGAGTAACATAGTAATTTTTTGTAAAGAATTTTGTAAAATATATATGTTACACAAAATATTTTCACCATGACTTTCTGTAGTCAGTGTGAGTCTATCACCACTCATAATGTTCTCCTTTGCAAGTCTCAAACCTTAGCTCTTCATGTCAAGCCTTAAAAATGAGAGAAAGTCCTTGAAAATCTTTAAAACTTTGGTTCCACACTTTCTCTTACCATTACTTGCAGTCCTACACCCCTTGGTCATGTTACCTGCAGACCTGCCCACTCTGTCTCTAAAGTAGTGGGTGCGAACCCCTGTAAAAGTAAAAAAGGCACAAGTTTATTATAAAAAACTGACTTTGGATTAATTCTGGACGCCTCTAGAAAGAATCTTGAGGTGGCAAGTTCGCTCCGAGGTGGTTCATGCATCCCATAACTAAAGGAGCTAACCCCTTGATGAGAAGAGCTTATCACTTTGAAGGAGGACTCTATCCCTTTGAAGGTGGACCTGGTAACTTCCCTCCTATGCACTACAAATTGAGGCATTGGGCTGGTTGCTAGGGAGGTTGAAAGCTGAAGATTTTTAAGGGTAAATGCTGTTGGAATTTAGACTTCCTATTTGAGCTTGAGAGGAGAGATTACATACCTTTTGGCTTCTTTTGGAAGAGAGTGAAACTTGTCAAAGTAGAGAAGATTCTTGTTGGACCCTAGGAGGAGCTTGTACAACATCAAGGCACCAAGGTTGTAAAGTTCTTCTTTGATTAAAGTTAATACAATCAAATTCATTTTTCTCAATAAATTGTCTTCTATGGTTTATTTCATGAATTCCTTGATCATCATGATAAATATGGTTTATTATATTGGCTATGAAGGTGTTATTTGATATGTGTCTGTTTGTGTTTGCAGATTCTTTAAAAGGGAGCTCATTTGGACGAAAGGAGCGTGGCTTCCACAAATTGGCATTGGACTCGAGGTAAGCCTAAAATGTCTCTTGGTTTTTATTTGTAAATCGAAATATTTAGAGAAAGATAGAATTTGTTTGGTTTGCTTGTCTCTAGATATCCATAGATACTAGGGAGATCGGTCTTGTCTGCAAGAACGATTTATTCGCCCGACAAAATGGCGACTCCACTGGGGACTTGAATTTTGGTTTTTTCCTTTGCTTTTACTTTGACTTGAGAAACTTTTTCTCTGTTTCTGGTTTTTTCTTGATTTGCATGGAATTGGGTAGCTTCTTTAGATTTTGAATTATTTTTTGTTTTTCGTGCTTTTGGAAGAGGACTGCACGTTCTGGTTGTAACACAGTGCAGACATCCCCGCACTTTCGCTTTACACACAGAGCGGTATTGCACCTAGTTGTACTGGGGGCCTGCGAACCCTGTCAAATTTTTGAAAAACTTAAAATTTTCTCATTCAGTTAAGCTTAGGATTTGTTTATGTGTTTTAGCCTCTGCCCAGATCTTCACATGTCTTGTCAAAAAAATTTTGTAGGTGAATTCCATTGGCATTTAGGTTTTAGGTGAATTTCTAGAAGTTCTGTGTCCCTAGCTTGATTTTCATCTGGTCTTTGTAGTAACTCAGAGCTTAGAAGCCTTAGAAACTTTAGATCACCCTGGTTTTTGCTAGTCTTCTTTATGAGTCTGACCGATTTGTAAAATCTGCCTTTGGTGAGGAATACATCTCGTTTTTCTCTTTGTGAAGCTTCGTAAGAACTTGTTTTGAAAGTTTTGGATTTCATTTTTAAAAAAGAAAACAAAAGCTGGTTGTTTTTTGATTAATTTGTTATTCTGAACAAGTTAGTCCTTAGTTTGCTGATAAATAAGTAAAACATCCTTGAAAAGAAATTTTGTAAGCTTTTACTTCAATTGGATTTTTATAATTTGTAGATCTCAAGATTATATTTTTTTTATAGTTTTGAGAGTTTTATAAAATTTAAAAAAAAAAATCTCTTTTGAAAAGGTTTGTTTTTGTAGTATTTGAGTGTTGAAAAGAAAGGGAAATTTTCGTGAGCATAATTAGTAGTCTCGTTTTTGAGTTTATTGAAAAAGACAAATAAGTTTTTCTTTTCATTTGTTTGTTAAGGAAAGATTTGTTTTTTCAAGCAATTGCATTCTCAAACTTTCTTTAGCTAGAAATTCATTGAAGAAAAAGGATTGTTTATCATCTTAGGTGGATTTTTAGTGTTTTGGAGTCGAGTATTCACACCATAAAGTTTCATCTCCACACCTTTTGACTTAAGAAACAACCATAAAAATAACGCTTAAAGTAAAATCTATCTAGTAATCTTTTTATTTCTAGGGCTCTTTATCACCAACATAGCTTAGGCTAGTATCTTGGAGTAGGGAATAATTAACTCTCCATGATAGTAAAAACAAACCAGTAGCTGTATCTTGTGGTAGGAGATAAATTCCAATTGTTACATCTATGCTCTGGGAAGCTCCTCTTAAAGGAGTCAAGCACGAGGTCATATCCGAACCAGTGGGGTAATCAATCCTTCCTCATTGGGAACGATAGCAGATATACACGTATTAAAAATGGTAAACCTCGGATTAACCATTGTCGAGGAGCCTGGGGTCACTTGTTGGTAAACTTTGGATTATGTCAAGGAGCCTTCAAGGGGATTGAGCTTTGCTACTTTGCCCTTGCGTGTGTATCAGATCATAGATTGTTCCCCCGGGTATATTTGTTTCCATTGGTAACCATAGTGACCATATTCTATAGGATTCTTTCCTAAGGTGACAGTGGAGGGAAGATCCCACTGTACCTGGAGCAGACGTTGACTAGACTCACTTGGATTTTCTGGGGGGTTCTCTTCACTTGAGAAGGTTTAGTGGAGAAACTTGTGCCAGTCTATTCATTAAGTAGGTTTTTGGGGTAACTGTTCCAACCACCATTTTTGTATTGAATTCTGTGAGGTTGGATTTCATCACCAACTAGTGTTTTCAGTACGGAAAGTTACTGTTTGTGTGTGGTTTGAACTCCTAGATTCTTTAGGCATGTGCTTCAAATTGTTTGGTTCTTTAGAGACTTTAGGTGGTTTTCATTGAGATTTTTCTTTGTTTGCATGTGAAGTAATTAAAATATTTAATCGTGGCTGAATTACCGAGACAGTCCCGTAGACTTCGGGGCCAACCTCCTGAGTTTTCACCAAGCCAGCTTGAAGGGCTACAAGCTCTTGTAACTCCTAGTGAAAGTAGAGTTGGGTGACTAGAAGAAGGAGATTATTCTTTATTTGTACATCCTGATTATCAAGTTTAAGCACCAAAGTATATTATTGAACCTGTTTCATTTTCCAAAGTTACTGGTAGTTTTTCTTCTACTAGTGAATTAGCCGAGGAACCTGAAATTTTTGAACCTGTAACTGAACCTGCTGCTACTCCATCATCAAGATTTGCCTCTCCAACTTCTAGTGGTCCTGGTTCACCCAAGGTAGGAAGAGTCATTACCCAAAATCTTCCTTCTGGACTTATTGCTATTGAAGAACTTGTTACTCCAGAAGAAGGTATACCTATCCCTGAAAATCAACCAACTATAGAACTTAGGGAGCGTGAATCGATCTTTTACAGTCCACCTAGGAGGGACGCTTGGTATCTTTCATTGACCAATTTTCTAGAAAACCCAGGACTAAGTTTTTCACCACCTTGCATTCCTTTTCATCCAACACCTAGAGGTTATTATCCTCCTTTGAATATGTTGAGATAGTCATCCATGTTTTCTCAATCTCTAGAAACATTTTTATATGGCGGTCCTTCTGTTCCTTCTGGGTATCAGTCACTTACTGGTACTTTTTCCAGGAGCATCACCTTGACCTGTTGAATAAGGGTTATTAACTGGTAATAAAGGAACTAAGCCATTGAGTGTAGAAGATATTCTTATGATGTCAGGTACCATTCCAAATCCGCAACCTGAAGGTGGCCAGTTGCCGCCTGGGGGATAGCCTCAAGGTCCTCAATTATCGCCTAGGGGACAACCTCAAGGCACCCAGTTACCGCCTGGGGGGCAACCTCAAGGACAGTACATACCTTCGGGACAGTACATTCCTTAGGGTCAACCCCAGTATCAGTACGTGCCTCAAGGTTATCAACCTCAAGGTCAGTACCCAACCCAAGGTTTCCAACCACCTTTAGGTCAATCATTTGTCCAAGGAGCTGGAAATGTACCTTTGAATTATCAACCCTACCCTCAACCCGATTATGGTCCTCAATATGCTCAACCTTCTATGGGTCCATACCCCAGAATGAATATAATGTGGGATCCATCTCAATCTCAATAGATCTTGCAACCGAATGTGCAGTTGTCATCTCAATCTGGACAACCCTTGGTTTTTGGTTCAACCCAGCAACCTATCCAGCCTATTATTCAAACTTCTGCACCTTTTGTAGTTTCTCAGCCTAGGCCTAGTTCACCTCGAACTCCGCCTCAAACGACTACGGCGACTGCTGCAACATCTGTTCTATCTATCCCACCTACTTCTGGAGTATCGACAGCTCTGGTTTCTACTGTCCCTACATCAATTCCTCAAGCATATTTACCTCAGTTTGGACCTACAGTTCAGACTTCGGTTCAAATGTCTGTAGGACAACCTGGTCCAAGTACGGTTGTCACAAGTCAACCTAAATTTACTTATCAACCGTACCAGGGATAGTACCAATTTGGTCATGCTGTGCAGAACCCAGTCTATCAGTATCAGCCGTACCCTAGATATACTTATCATCAACCTCAACAACCCAAGTATGGTCCGGTTAATCCTGGTTTTCCGGGAGGATATAATACCCCAAATGCAATTCCAATTCCTAGTTATCCTGGATATCCTCCTCCTAGGGCTAGACTTATGACCCAGGGTTTTCGAGACCGTAATTGTCAATTACTGTTCATTGCAACTTTGGACTTGCCTGATTTGTTGCGCCTTACGAATGATCTGATTAATTATCTTCCATTTTGGTTGCCAATGCCGAATAAGTTTCCCAGTGACATCCCAAAGTTTGAAGGTAAATCAGGAGAGGATCCGTCAAACCATGTGATGACTTATCACCTCTGGTGTGCATCTAACTCCATTTCAGATGATTCGATTCATTTACGTCTTTTTCAACGCACTCTAATTGGTCTTGTGGCCAAGTGGTACATTGAGATACCATGAGCCACTTTTTATAACTTTAGTCAGTTAGCTACTTTATTTTTAACTCATTTTCAGTTACCTGTCAGATATGACAATGGCACGGAATTATTAACTTCATTAAAACAGTCAATGTCCACTTATATTTTAGATCACACTCATGAATGGAGACATCGACGACATTTAGTGAAAGTTTTTATTCCGGATCAAATCTTAGCAGAATGGTTTGTTAAGTCATTATTACCTAAAATCACTAAGGATGTAGCTAAGGCAGGAGTCGTTACTGAAGAAAAAGTAATTGCTCAAGCTCAATACCTTGACCTCATTTATACGTAGTTAGGTACTTTACACGAGAAAATACCCGACCTTCCTAAACAAAATCAAATAACTGCTGCTCCTTCAGGGTCTCACGCCACTGATGGTATGATTGGTACATTTAACACCAAAAGTAAGAAGAAATCTTCCAAAATTCTTCTCCTATCATAACTTTTCCAGATTCCCCGACAGGAGACTCTTCCGTGGAAATTTCTACCGATATTCATGTTGTAGAGTCATCTACGGCCAAATCAAAGTCCAGTGGTAAAAAGAAGGGGAAGAAGAAAAATAAATCAGATAAAAATTCGAAAGAGAAACCAGAAAAAACAGAATCTACTGATGAGAAACGTAAACCTCGTTATCCTTGTCTCATTTGTGATGAAGAGCATTTTACAAGCAACTGCCCTCATCACCCTGAGGTTGCAAAAATCGTCAAAGGTTCCCAAACGCTTGCTGTCTTGAAGGATCCTTTTCCTAGTCAAGATAGTAAGATGATAGGTTCTTCCTCAAATGCCTCAGAAGAACCCATAATGATGATGTCCCATGTTAGGATTGCGACAAGATCGCAAGATTATGGAAGTAAAAGTCCTGTTGGTGGTAAGGAAGTAGAATCTTCTAATTCGAACCCATCAACTTCAACTCCCAGTTCCGATCCGCTACAGATCGAGAAACCTAACCCAGAATTAGTAATCAAACTGCCCACCAAGGGTATAGTTTGAAAGTTAGCTTTCAATCCACATGTGAGAGCTGCTCAGAACTATAACATTGTTGAAGATTTAGCTATTTCATCTTCAGCAATGTTGGCTTTGGAGGAATCATGTCCAGCACAACGTAAATTGCTATTGTCGGCTATAGGAGCTGTTGATATTTAGGAATCGAACCTTATAATCTTTGATTGAGAAAATAGTACCCCTCGCTTACCTCATCAAATGGCTTTCTAGATTCCAGTGTTAGTAAAAAATAGACCTTGCTATAGGACTGTAATTGATGAGGGAGCTTCAACGTGTATTATGTCGATCCAGTGTTGGAGATCGCTTGGTTCTCCTACACTTAATCAATCCCTGATGATTCTAAAGGCTTTTGATGGTCGTGGGTTCCATCCTTTTGTCATTCTACAGGATTTACCTATAGGGGTAGAAGTCAAAACTGTTAATCTAGATGTGGAGGTGGTTGATGCCCCTCTAGATTACAACCTTCTCTTGGGTCGTAGTTGGTCTTACGCTATGACTGTTGTTGTTTCATCGGTCTTTTGGCTTATAAAGTTTCCTCATAATGGAAAGATCGTAACTATAGACTAGCTAACTTAGTTTTCATCCGACCCAGCCTCTTCTGAAAGTATCCAGCATGTCAGTAAAGCTATTATCCCTTATAAGGATGTTGGAGTAGGAGTAGTTAAATATTCTGTTTTACTAGGAACTTTTTCGTTTCCTCCTCCCAACATATCACCTTCTACTACAACCATTCATATGATTTCATCAAACACTATTGTTTATGATGATCCTTGGACATACCTTCCGAATCTGAGATGGATTCATTTGGTGATGCTATGCCTTTGAGTCCCTATGAAATTGTGTATCAGGCCGTACAGTCATTTTCCGACCCTTCTTCAACCAAAATTAACTAAATGAATGTAGTCCATGAAGAATCACTTTCAACATCAAACTCAGGTTCAACAACTTTTTCCGAACTTGTTCATAATGATGAGCAAATTTGTGAAATTTTGTTTGTTGATGATTTTCCATGGGAAGATCTTCATCATAGATCTTCGTTTTTACCTAAGAATGATCATTTTGAAAATGATTTTTCATCTATTTTTACAACTGATTATGTCAAGGAACCACAGAATCCAATGCAAAATCATGATTCTAAGTTAAATTTGGGAAATATTTCTCGGACAGTTCCTATTGACATTTCGGTTAAACCTGGAATTGTTTAAAACATTCATATAGTTGCCTCTTGTACGGAAGATGAATTTCAAACATATAAGGCCCTATTTCAAGAATTCTGAGACGTGTTTGCCTGGTCATATGAGGAAATTCCAGGAATTGATCCAGCAATTGTTGTTCATGAAATCAAAACTTACCCGGATGCTAAACCCGTCCGGCAACGTTTGCGTCAAATCCACCCGTGAAAAGCTGCTGCTATTAAAGCAGAAGTTGAAAAATTACTTAAAGTAGGTTTCATTTATCCAATTCCCTTAACGGATTGGGTATCGAATATTGTTCCTGTTAACAAAAAGCAAGGGGCGATAAGAATATGTATCGATTATAGGGATATTAATCGAGCCTGTCCAAAAGACAATTATCCAACTCCCTATATCGATCAAATCATTGATGATTGTGCTGGAAGTGAAATATTATCCTTTATGGATGGTTTTTCCGATTACAATAAAATAAATATTCTACCTGCTGATCAACCAAAAACGGCTTTCATTTGTCCATGGGGGAAATTTGGTTATTGCAAATTACCTTTTGGGCTCAAGAATGCTGGAGCAACTTTTCAAAGAGCCATGTCTTATGCGTTTCATGACATCTAGCACATTGTGCAACCCTATCTCGATGATTTACCTGCTCATTCATTACGTAGAGTCGATCATCTCATCCATTTACAAGCAATATTTATGAGATGTAGGCATTATCGAATTAGGTTGAATCCACACAAATGTTTTCTCTGTATAGAAATGGGTCGGTTACTGGGATTTTTTGTTTTGAAAGCCGGCATTCGTGTCGATCCCTCGAAGGTTGAAGCTATTGTCAAATTTCCTCCTCCTTCAACTCTTCACCAACTCCAAAGTTTGCAGGGGAAAGCAAACTTTTTACATCGATTCATTCCTAACTACGCCAAGATAACAAAGGGTTTTACAAGGTTGCTGAAACAAAATACTCCATTTTATTGGGATGAGGTAGCTGACAAATCTTTTGATGCACTAAAACACCCGTTGACCCATGCACCGTTATTGTATCCTCCCAACTACAACCAGGATTACTTCTTGTATCTCACCGCCTCTCATTCCACCATTGGAATGGTGATAGTTCAGGAAGATGAATTCGGTAGTGAACATGTGATTTATTACCTTAGTCGAACTTTGAATCCAACCGAGCTAAAATATTCACATGTGGAGAAATTGGCCTTGGCAGCTGTTCAAGCTGTCCAACGATTTTGTCATTACATTTTACTACACAAAACTACTGTAATTTCTGACTACAACCCTATTATCTATATTTTGACAAAACAATTGCTAGGGGGCAAGTATTCCAAATGGATTGTTATCCTGCAGGAATTTGACTTGGAGTTTGAAAAATCTAAGTCAAAGAAATCTCTAGTTTTTTTGGAGTTGATGTGTGACTTCCCGCGTGCTGATACTGAAACTATGGCAGAAGAGCCCATTGCAGATGAATCCTTGTTTCTTATCAGCACTCATGATCCATGGTATGGAGATATCATAGTTTATCTCCAAACCCAATCCTTTCAGCCTAAAATTTCAAGATCAGAGCGTTGGAAAATATGATTCCAATCCCAACAATACAAAATTATTGGAGATACACTTTATTGTCGTGGGGCGGACTCTGTTTTCCGATGTTGTTTAACTCATGAGGAAGCTGAAAGGGTTCTAAATGACTGTCACTCTAGGGCGTGTGGCGGCCATATGTCTAAGTTTGCCATAGCCCAAAAGATATTGCGCGCTGGCTATTTTTAGCTGTCTTTGTTTAAAGATAACGCGGTCTGAAAATGCCACAACTACCAAATTTTTGATCGAAAGATGCGCGGTCCACCTGCTCCTCTCCACCCTATAATTTCTGTCGGTCCTTTTGCGAAATGGGGTGTCAATTTTATTACATGTAACCCTCACTCAGCCAGGGGGCATGCGTATATCATCCTTGTGGTAGATTATTTTACCAAGTGGGCCGAGGCGATGCCTACATTTTCGGTAGATGGCAAAACTACTGCGATTTTCATTTTCAATCATATAATTGCTAGGTTAGGTGTTCCACAAGCGATTATCACTGACCATGGATGTCATTTTCGAAACATTATGATGACTAAACTAACAGATCAACTTGGCCTGCGTCACGATAGTTCTACTCCATATTACCCACAGGCTAATGGTCTGGTTGAAGCCATCAACAAAGTTCTAGTCATTATGATTCGACGAATAATTGGGATTCATAGGTCGAATTTGCATAACATGTTATTTTCAGCGCTTTGGGCATATCGAACCTCAGTAAAAACATCAACTGGTTTCACTCCTTTCCAGCTAGTTTACAGTTTGGAAGCTATGTTACCCATTGAATGCGAAATCCCGTCATTGCAAATGGCCATAAAATTATTTCCAGCTACTTCCGAAGAGGAAAAACGTTTGTTGTATTTGGATCAGCTAGATGAGAATCGACGTGATGCTGCACTAGCAATCGAAACTTATGCCAAACGTATTAAAGCTCAGTACGATCGAAATGTTACTCCTCGTAATTTTTCGGAAGGAGACCTAATCTTACTGTACGATCAATCAAATGATAAGTTAGGCGCTGGAAAATTTGTACCCATGTGGCATGGTCCTTATGCTGTTAAGAAAAAGTTGGCAAAAGGGGCCTATGAATTGGTAGACTTTGACGGGGTCTCTTTAGGTAAGCCTAGAAATGGTCTTTATCTGAAGAGATATTATGCTTAAATCTGGGTGTGGAGATTTTAGTTAGATTAGTTTTCTTTCTCGCTGGTGTGTTTTAGATTAGAAAATTGTGCTTAGTTTAGAGAGTGTTTTTGTCATTATTCCTGCTTATCTTGATTTTACTCTTGATATTGCAGATGTCGACGTCTCTTCAAACATACATGTTTTTTGCTGATGGTGCTTGTCGTAATACACAGAACATTTCTTTCGTAGCTTGGGTTATCTATTCACCCTCTTATGAGTTGGTATCTATGCATGGGGTAAGCCTCGATCAAACAACGAACAACATTGCAGAGTATAGTGCAGTGATTGAGTTATTATCTGAATCCATCTCATTTGGTATTCGGAGTTTGATTGTGAGGTTAGATTCTGAACTCATTGTGTTACAACTTAATAGAGTTTATGTGTTAAGTTATGGTATGTTCTATGCTTATAACAGTTTACTTCTTTTTCTTATTATATTCTACAGATTAGCAATCACATATACATAAAGTAAAGTGCAGATAGAACATTAAACGATCGACAGAAAACAAGCCAAGACAAGAGACACAAGATGTGGCGGCTAGCCAGGGACAAACCCCACAATGTGTGGGGAAACCCTTTGATCAATTCTTCTTTTATCTTCAATAATTCAGCAGAGAGAAATAGTACAATAAATCTGATTCATATCAGCAGTAGCAAACCCTAGATCAACAGCATCAGCATTAACGACTTCATTATCAAACTAGGGCAGACGATATCTCACAAACCGACCGTCGGATTGACTTCATTCCACCACCAAAAGTTTCGACTTCTAGAGGAGGTTCAGATGAACCTACAACGCAGTTCAGATGAAGAGATATTCTAGACCATGCAGGTCAATCATTACTTCTGCAGTTGCAGCTTCAGTTTCAGCAGTTTCCGGCTTCAAACTAGGTCAGTTGATATCTTGCAAACCATTCATCGGATTGACTTCATTCCACCACCAGAAGTTGCAGCTTTCAGAGGAGGTTTAGATGAACCTACATCGCAGTTCCAAAGAGGAGATCTTCTAGGCCACGCAAGTCAATCTTTACTTCTGCAGTTGCAGCTTCAAATTCAACAGCTTCTGGCTTCACATGTGTGAGAGAGAGACCCATTTCAGCGCAGTAGAGAAGAGACTCATTTCTACATAGTAGAGAGAGAGAGACATGTGATGAGATGAGTGAGTCCAAATGAGGAAAAGTCCTTTTATATTTATACACAACGTTGGTGGTTGAATAAATGCGACTGTTGGGCTTCTGAACCTACATGAGTTGTAGGTCAGCTTGATAATAATTCCATAATCAAAATAAATTCATATCTCCATGAATACTTATCGTAATCGGATGATCTTTATATCAATCCTACACCTCTCGACAAGAGGAATCTAATAAAAATATTATCATCCATGAATAAGATGACCCACATGAAGTTTTTCCCCGGTTGCCAATTTTAGCACTCCCTCTCAACCATGGAGAACTTCATCTGCAATCTGTCTATCGGTCGTTACTATTCATCCATCAAATGGACTGCCCTGTATAGCCTGACCCTTGCCCTGCTCTGCTCTATTCTGCCTTCCGCTTTGTCTTGTTCTGCCCTGCACTGATCTGTACTGTTTTGCTTTGTTCTGGTTTTCTCTTGCATTGTTCTGTTCTGCTCTGCTTTTGTCCGAATTATGAAGAAGAAGAAATGATCGAGGATGTATCATACTGACTCAAAGTCAGTATCAGAGTATGTACCACTGGTCCCAGACTAGTCTCAACCAACCCGAAGTCAGCGTCATAGTGAGTACAACTCCACTGGTCCTAGACCAGTATCATCCTCCACTGACTCAAAGTCAGTCTCAGAGTGCGTACCACTAGTCCCAGACCAGTCTCAGCCACCCCGAAGTCAGCTTCATAGTAAGTACCACTCCTACCACTGATCCCAGACCAGTATCGCAGTCTCAGAGAGTGTACCACTGGTCCCAGACCAGTCTCAACCGACCCGAAGTCAGCGTCATAGTATGTACCACTCTCACTGGTCCCAGACTAGTACTGCACTGACACGAAGTTAGTCTCGGAGTATGTACCACTGGTCCCAGACCAGTCTCAACCGACCCGAAGTTAGCGTCATAGTATGGTACAACTCCTACCACTGGTCCCAGACCAGTGTCATTGATCCCAGATCAATGGAGGTCATCCTAGCGTAGGGAGTACGGTAGATACAATGATGCATCCATTAGTACTACTATGGTCCCTAACTTCATTTCCCTACTCATTGATCAGATGAGAGGTACTTCCCATGAGTCCCAGACTGCATGGGTAGGATGCCTCGACAGGAGAACTAATCAATCCTGTCCTCACAGGAGAACACATCAATCCTGCTACAATCACCGTGGAGAACACATCAATCCAGGCTACTATGGAGAACACATCAATCCAGGCCTCACAGGAGAACTAATCATCCTTCTACACAAGAGAGCGAATCATCCTGTTCCACAAGAGAGCGAATCATCTTGTCCCACAAGAGAGCGAATCATCTTGTTCCAGTGTGCACCACCAGGGGAGGGTGAGTCACCCTGTGGTCATATGTTGCTCCAGTAGGAACCGCAAGCCCTCAGAGCTCCCAGAGCTCAATGTATGCAACATGCAGGACCCTTATACAAAGGTTTATTGCCGACTCCAAGTCGTTTGGGAAAATCACAGATTAGATATTTCCTCAGGGCTTTGACAAGGTGTATCAACCTGTACATCATCTTAATGTGATGGAGCTTCCTTGCTCATTGACTTACCATATCCCAGATGATGTCTATCTGCTAGAGCAATTGACGAATACGGGATTCCTCAATAATCGAATCCCACCTCTGGTTGTTACAAAGAATCACAGTGGTATCCAATGTAAATCCAAACAGCTCACTGAAGAGCTTTCGCAACCAGACTGCCTCACACGAGTTTATGCTAGCAACAATATATCCTGCTTCAGCGGTGCTCAAAGCCACCGACTTCTGCTTCCTACTCATCCAGGATATCGAAGCAGATCCCAAGGTGAAACAATACCCGGAAGTGCTCTTACGGTCCACCACACTGCCTGCCCAATCAACATCAGTATATCCAAGTAGTCTCACATCTCCAGCAGTGTATCTTAATCCATGAGAGATTGTGTCCTGAAGACATCTCAAAAGATTCCTGGCATCAATCCAGTGAGGCTCAACCAAATATGAGCTCAAAATGCTAACTGCAAAACATATGTTCGGATGGAGGTTCACCAAGAACATCAATGCGAATGAGTTTTTGAAACTCAGAGGCATTTCCCAAGTTTGGTCTGACATCACTACCATATAACTTCTAAAAGTTAAGATCCTCGAGGTAGTCACAGGCTTGCAGTCCATCATATCGAATCTTTCCAATATATTTACCACATATTTTCCTTGATATAGGAAAATTTCCCTTGGCTTCTGCCACACTTCAAGTCCTTGGTCCTTCATTTCAAATTCAGAAGCCATCTCCCTCTTACATTTGTGAATGAGAGGGTTTGCACCTATTAGAAAGAGGTCATCCACATAGAACACCAGTATGAGAGGCTTGTCATCTTCAACCTTAAAGTAAAGGTTAGGATCATCTTCACTCCTAGTGAATCCCAGCTTCATCAAGTAGCTATCGATCCTCTCATACCATGCTCTGGGTGCTTGCTTCAGCCCATAGAGAGCCTTCTTCAACCTGCATACATGAGATTTTCAATCATAAATCTCAAATCCTTCAGGTTGCTCCACAGAGACCTCTTCTTTGATAGAACCATGCAAGAACACGGTCTTAACATCCATCTGATGTAGGTTCCATCCTTGTGAAGCCACAAGGGCTATGATCAAGCAGATGGTCGTATATCTGGCAACAGGTGCAAATATCATAGTCTATACCTCCCTTCTGGGATAAACCACGAGCAAAAAAATGAACCTTATACTTTTCCATACTTCCATTTGCTGCATGCTTTATCTTGTAAAGCCATTTTGAAGTAACAATTGTCTTGTCCAGGGTCTGGGAACTACTTCCCAAACATCATTCTCCATAATAGACTCATATTCTATGGTAATAACATCCTTCCATAGTTAATGCTTGATGACATCTGAGAATGATGAAGGTTCATTTTGTATGATCGTGCTCATGATGGTCAGGTATCCCTGATACCTATTAAGTTTCTTACTTTGATGGAAGGTTCCTCGGGGTGCAGCATGTCCTTCAGCATCATCAAGTATCCCCCTAAGCCATGAAGGCCTCTTCCTAGAAGAGGAAGGCTCATGTGGACGAGAATCAATTAGATCTATGGGTTCTTCTACATTAGGCATTGATTCATCATCCTTTTCTTTCGGTTCCTTGGTGTCGGCTTCTTGAGAGCTCCTCAAAGTCCGAAGATTGTTCACCTTGCGGTGAACTTTTCTTCAGGAGTCTTGGAACCCAATGCTTGATGAAGGCATTGATTTTGTACATATACGGCAGTGATTGCAGTTTCAGCCCATAGAAACTTCGAAAGTCTTTGATCATGTAGCATGGCCTGAACAGCTCCCATCATTGTGCGGTTCTTCCTTCCCACCACACCATTCTGCTGAGGAGTATGTGGTGTAGTAGTCTCCCTCTTAATGCCAAACTCAGGTATGCCTGAGTGAACCAATTGTAATATATCGGAGGTCTTGCTTTGGCTTGAGGGGAATGGTCCCCTTTTGAGCTTTCCTTTGGCACATCCTGGACATACACCTTCTTTCTCTACTCAGAATTCGGGCATCCCTGTCACCATTTGTCTTACACCGAGTATAGCTTTATAATGAAGGGGGGCAAACCTCTAATGCCAAAGTTCAGACTAAAGAGATGTGTCATAAGACATGACACCTAGCAGACTTCCATCAACCTGATATAATGAATCAACACGAAACCCAAGAGTAAAGGCATCTTTAACATTATTTTTCCATATACGTACCTTGCCATTACTGAAGGTTACCTTGTAGCCTTTGTCTTCCATTGTCGAGACGGACGCTAGGTTCTTTTTGAGGTCAGGTGCATTTAATATATCCTGAACTTTCTAGCCTTCTTGAATGGTTGTCCTCTTCCTCAATCCCCAGCTCTCCTCTTACCTTTGATGTTGAATTTGTCATTCCTTTGATTTTCCATTAGAGGGATTTTTATCATCGTCCCGGTGTGAGTCCTTTCTATCAGGGCACTCCCTAGCATAGTGACTTGCTTGATCGCAAATGTAACATCATCCTTTTCTTCCACCCTTAGGTCCAGCCTTTCCTTTTGATTTAGTCCCGGAATTATTTCTTTTCTTAGCATGAGAAGAAAAGGCAGCAGGAGGACCTTTAGGCATGGGAATTTCTTGCTCTTCTTCCCTTGTTTCTTCTTGAATGCATCTAGCCATTAATTCCTCAAAACCAGGAATTACATTATAGTTCAGAAGAGTAGTCCTGAACACGTACCATTCGGATGGTAATCCTCCAAGAGTCGTGAGTGCCATTTCCCAGTCTATCGTAGATTTCCTTGGAGGTGTCCAGTTTAGAGATGTAGGCCACCAAGTGCTTGTCGATAGAGTCCTGGATGATCTTTTATTGTGAATTCTTCGATTTTCCACTTAGTCCATGCAACAGCAGATGCATTTGATGGAGGCTCAACAATATTTCCTCTTACATGGCCCAGCACTCCTAGATCTTCTAGGGTTAGATCGATAGACATCTTCCATGTGTGATAGTCATCTTTTTCACGGAGCTTGTCTTCAGCAGGAAAGATTGTTGAGGACCCCATAGTTCTTTTAGGATAGCCTTGCCAATCTTCTCTTCGATGGTTGCTCTTGCTCTTGCTCAGGCTTTGTCTTCACCTCAGCTCTGATACCATGTTAATTTATGGTATGTTCTATGCTTATAACAATTTTATTCTTTTTCTTATTATATTCCACAGATTAGCAGTCACATATGCATAAAGTAAAGTGTAGATAGAACATTAAACGATCGACAGAAAACAAGCCAAGACAAGAGACACAAGATGTGGCGGCTAGCCAGGGACAAACCCCACAATGTGTGGGGAAACCCTTTGATCAAATCTTCTTTTATCTTTAATAATTCAGCAGAGAGAAATAGTACAATAAATCTAATTCATATCAGCAGTAGCAAACCCTAGATCAGCAGCATCAGCATTAGCGGCTTCATTATCAAACTAGGGCAGACGATATCTCACAAACTGACCGTCGGATTGACTTCATTCTACCACCAAAAGTTTCGGCTTCCAGAGGAGGTTCAGATGAGGAGATCTTCTAGGCCATGCAGGTCAATCTTTACTTCTGTAGTTGCAGCTTCAGTTTCAGTAGTTTCCGGCTTCAAACTAGGGCAGTCGATATCTTGCAAACCATTCATCGGATTGACTTCATTCCACCACCAAAAGTTGTGGCTTTCAGAGGAGGTTCAGATGAACCTATAGTGCAGTTCTAAGGAGGAGATCTTCTAGGCCACACAAGTCAATCTTTACTTCTGCAGTTGCAGCTTCAAATTCAACAGCTTTCGGCTTCACATGTGTGAGAAAGAGACCCATTTCAGCGCAGTAGAGAAGAGACTCATTTCTGCGTAGTAGAGAGAGAGAGATGTGATGAGATGAGTGAGTCCAAATGAGGAAAAGTCCTCTTATATTTATACACAACGTTGGTGGGTGAATAGATGCGACTGTTGGGCTTCTGAGCCTACATGAGTTGTAGGTCGGCTTGATAATAATTCCATAATCAAAATAAATTCATATCTCCATGAATACTTATCGGAATCGGATGATCTTTATATCAATCCTACACCTCTCGATGAGAGGAATCTAATAAAAATATTATCAGCCATGAATAATATGACCCACATGAAGTTTTTCCCTGGTTGCCAATTTTAACATTATGCCATTAGAAATCCAATGTTATTGAGATTATTTTTGAGAGTTCGTCTCTTGGAACGTGAATTTGACTATATTGAATATCAGCATATTCCAAGATATTTAAAGACATTAGTAGATTCAATTGCTTCTCGAATGTTAAGTAGACATTTGCAATAATCAAACAGTAAATTTAAAAAACATCTCATAACATGTTTTACAAGATAGCCAATAATAGTGATATAGCATAGCATAGAAGTGTGTCAAATATACATCGTCTTCGATCATAGGTTGAAAAACACCTTATGATCGGAAAAAATGATAGTACAAAAAGCAAAAATGTCATATGAGTCTACAACAGGCAATCATCCTTTCACTGGTGATGATCACGATAAGAAACCACTGTACGGGCCACCCTACAAAGGAACCTCCTGAAAGGTCCTAGGACCCCAATCACATAGCATTGTAGCCTAAGAGAAATGTCATCTATGCTAGTGTCTGGAATGTCTGCTGTCAAATGATCTAGATGGTTTTCCAATTCGGCTAGGGTCTCTATAGATTCGTCCCGTGGGGCTGGTGCTGGTGCAGCTGGTTGTTTCCTCTCATAAGGCGGAGAGTGGCTGGTCACTGTGGACCGACATCTCCATTTTAAACTTTCACTATCAATTTTGGCATGATTTAAAACAAAAAAATAAATAAATTAGAAAATGTTGAAAATGATTTTACCCGAGTTATCCCATTGCTCTCCTGGTGGAAGAGCCATGTCTCGGTCAACATGATAATCCATCCTAGCATAAGGAAAATCCTGAATAGAAAAAACATGGTTTCCCAACCAATGAAAATACTCAGGAGGAAATTGAACAACTTCTGAACCCTCCTTAGGATGACGGGCCATAACGACAACCCAACGCATCAGCTTGGGCTCTCGGGGAAGTCCAGCTTCAACAGAAAGATGTTGTGGGACCAACATTGGGACCCTTTCTAGACCAAAGCTGACAACCAAGAAACCATATCCAAAGTTTTTCAGTTGTCCGTTCTTTGCTCTAGTCAGTTTTCCTTTTACATTAGCCAACACAGCTTCACACCAGTTGAAGACGGTGCCTCGAAAGCAGTCCATTGCCATCCGCATTTGGGATCTGGTGGCCATATGTAGTGCTGCGCTTCCGCAGAGTCTGGTGATAGTAAATGTAATCACTTTGAGTTTAGGATGGGAGATGGTTTTGATATCAATCCCTTTGTCCTTGGTTTGGTCGTGACAAAACTCTAGCCGGAGACTATCGACAGACTGGCCACCTAGCCTAGTCCCGAATAGAGTCAATTGTTCACCTCTCTTAGGCAAACTAGTCAAAAAGTAAATGTCCTCTGGCTTCATTTCGAGCTGGTGGCCACCAATAAAGAAACACTGGTCCTGTACATGCCACCTATCCACCAACCACTGCAAAAAGTCCACCTAGGCCCTCATGCCAGGTATGGCCCAGAATTTGAATAAACCGCATGCCTTCAATGCATCTATCGAAGGTTGATGATTAATTATGGCGAGGTCCACATCCTCGTGCTCCCGTTCCCGCCAACTAAGCATGGTGTATATCTTAAAATCAAAGAAAAGGCGGATTAGAACATTTTAAATTGAAGTTTTTGGGCGAAATTTGAAGAATTTGAAATTATAAACCTATGCCGTGGGGACCACACTCTCTAGTTAGAGACAATGTGCAGGTCCACACTCTGTCTATACAGTGGGTGCGGGCCCTTGGCTTTTTTCTGCATACGAAAAATTCGGGGTCCGCAGGTTTCACATGCTGCACCTGCGGACCCCCGCGAGCAGTCTTCAAAAAAAAATTTCTTCCTAAAAATCAAAATAAAACCCTAAAAACAAATTTAAAATGGATGAAATGCAAGAGTAAGGTGATGTGGATTACCTGGAGGTGACGACGTTTGATTCCAATGGACGGATATTCTGCAATCTTCACGGGAAGTTTCTTACCCAAAAGCTCTCTTTCTCACTCTGAAGTCAAACGGTAAAAATGAATTTACAAAAGCCCTTTTTATAAGCTTTTTTGAATAAATGAATTTTTAATTTGTTTACTTTTCACTTTAAAGAGGTAACTTTTGAAGCATTTTTATTTCTTTTAAACAGGTATGAGTAATGTTTGAGTTTTTTTTTAGAATATCGGATTTTTCAGGCAAAATTGATCATTTTCGACAAAAAACATTAGAGTCATCTTTAAGCTCTTTTCTGACTCCTAAAATATGAAAATATTGTCGAGTTTTTCTTTTTAAGCTCGTTAAAACAGAATTAAAAATACGGTCCACTTACAGCTCTTTTCTGACTGTGTAAACATGAAAAGATTGCCAGATTTTTGTCATTTCAAATTCGATATTGGTTATAAAATGATGTGTCATTGATAGCTTTTTTACTTTTTCGGATCAGAGACACTAACTATGAAAATTACTCCTTGATCGTAATGGTCAAGCGGTTCTCTCAAGTATTATTTTATACTTTTTCGGGCTTGGGAGATACAAATTTACGAAAAAGGACAAACATGGAGTTTTCTTAAGTTTTTTCAGACTCCCTAAAATTGAAAAACGTCGAGTTTCTCCTATACTGGACTCGTTAAAATTTAACAGTAAAGGACCTGTTCAATTACAAACAAGAACATACCACTCCTTCTTAGGGTTTGAATTTAAACTAAGTTGGACTCATTCGAAGGATGAGATTATAATCAAGAAAATGTTATCCTCGTCAAGTTTGTCAAAAATAAATAGGTACTTGCCAAAAATGGTGGGGGAAAAGAGAGAAAAATGAACCTGCTTGTCATACTTTGTGTCTTAGAAAAACATTTAACCACTCTTGAACACGACACTTTTTGTTCACTTGGGTTGGGAAATCCTTTGCCTAACAGTTAGTCAAACCATATTGAAATTCTTTAGGCGGTTTCTGGGTATTAACTTTGGGTCAATTGTCACCAAACCATCTGCTGTGTTGTTATGTGTTCAAGAGGTCAGTGCAAATAAACCATTCATCTGTAAAATATCTGTCATCCATCTTGACCATCCCTGAGTCAGTCCTTGCAACTATATTTCTTCAAACTTGATCTATGATTTTGTGTTGTGGGCTTGCCTATGATGGATCACTTTCTATCGACTTCAGATTATTATCTAGAAAGATGATCTAGAAATCGTCAGTACCTTGGGATCTGCATGCCTCAATGGCAGGTTTATCGCCTTCGACGATAGGTTGCATCATTGACCTTTGATCAAAGGATTCCGTGACATGTTCAACATCAACTCATCTATTCACATTTCATGGATTGTACATAGTACTTTGAGAGCCATTGACATTATTGGTGGTTTCTCTCACACTTGTTAACAGTTTACATCATTGACTAGTAATCAAGTGGTTTCTACCATGTTCGATTTCAACACATTTATTCACATGGATAGAATCGTACTATTTCGGGAAGTAGAAATCAAGACCCTAGATCTAGTTTCCACCATCCAGGCTGCAAGGAATTTTGTATTCATTATATAGTGGACTATTCATAAACAGATGGCTGTGCCCATACTATGTATACATATGTCTATACTTGTGATGTATTGCAAGATCATTCCTATATCAGAGCATTTAGTTAGTTTTCTAGTCAGTTTTGATTTGAGTATGGGAATGCCTACCTTAGCGATGATATGATCTCATGTATATATTTTTTATTGAATGTTTTTACAGGTTCCAACCAGGCTCTCCACAAGATGATCCTTGAAATGATAAAGTACTTCACTCTTCTTAGATGATAAATGAAATCTTCATCTACTATAGACTTCGCACTTTAGGGGGCAATCTCTTACACAAAATATTGTCACCATGACTTTCTGCAGTCAGTGTGAGTCTATCACCACTCATACTGTCCTCCTTTGCAAGTCTCAAACCTCAGCTCTTCATGTCAAGCCTTAAAAATGAGAGAAAGTCCTTGAAAAGCTTTAAAACTCTGGTTCCGCACTTTCTCTTACCATTACCTACGGTCCCGCACCCCTTGGTCATGTTACCTGCGGACCTGCCTGCTCTGTCTCTAAAGTAGTGGGTGCGGACCCCTATAAAAGTAAAAAAGGCACAAGTTTATTATTAAAAACTCACTTTGGTTTAATTCTGGATGCTTCTAAAAGGAATCTTGAGGTGGCAAGTTCACTCCTAGGTGGTTCATGCATCCCATAACTAAAGGAGCTAACCCCTTGATCAGAGGAGCTTATCCCTTTGAAGGAGGACTATATCCCTTTGAAGGTGGACCTGGTAACTTCCCTCCTCTGCACTATAAATTGAGGCATTGGGCTGGTTGATAGGGACGTTGAAATTTGAAGATTTTTAAGGGTAAATGCTGTTGGAATTTAGACTTCCTATTTGAGCTTGAGAGGAGAGATTACATACCTTTTGGCTTCTTTGGGAAGAGAGTGAAACTTGTCAAAGTAGAGGAGATTCTTGCTGGACACTGGGAGGAGCTTGTACAGCATCAAGGCACCAAGGTTGTAAAGTTCTTCTTTGATTAAAGTTAATACAATCAAATTCATTTTTCTCAATAAATTGTCTTCTATGGTTTATTTCATGAATTCCTTGATCATCATGATAAATATGGTTTATTATATTGGCTATGCAGGTGTTATTTGATGTGTGCCTGTTTGTGTTTGTAGATTCTTTAAAAGGGAGCTCATTTGGACAAAAGGAGCATGGCTTCCACAAACTGGCATTGGACTTGAGGTAGGCCTAAAACATCTCTTGGTTTTTATTTGTAAATTGAAATATTTAGAGAAAGATAGAATTTGTTTGGTTTTCTTGTCGCTATATATCCATAGATACTAGGGAGATCGGTCTTGTCCACAAGAACAATTTTTCCGCACGACAATCTAAAGTCTCCACGAAATGTGGATGTGAAGCGCACAAATAGATAGGAGTCAAAGGGATCTTAGCCCCTTGTTTGGTTGGTTTTGAAGACTCACCCATGAGTTGGTGGCCATGGTATTGTATTAGAAAAGCTATAAATAGTTGACTCATAAAATGTTTAGAAGTAAGTTTGGATAGAGAATTGGGTACATTGAAGATTTATGTTGTCTTGGGCAAGTGCTAAGGCAGGAAGGCTCTACTTCCTATGCTTAGATAGAGAAGGGAAGACTCCTGCAGCTGAGTGCGCAGGAGGCCTAGGTAGAGTCTGCAGCTGAGTGCATAGACCCCTATAGCTATGTGCGTAGATAGAAGAGTCTATAATAGGTGAATTGAAGATCAATAAAGACAGTTGTTTGAAGAATTACTGGTTATTTCCATTGAACCTATTTATGTTGTATGTTGTCAGTTAATGATATGTTTTCTGGAATATTGAACGAATGCTACATGAATTCAATGAATATGTCTTAATAATGTATGAAATGAATGGTTATCCACTTTTGCTAAGTTAGAATCTATTTCTCTTATGTTTTCTGAGGAATTAAGTAAATCTGCATGGAAGTAGATCCAAGGCGCTGGAAGACATCACACTAGTCTTTGGAAGCAGAAACTTGGTTCTGGAATCTCCCAATAATACTTCAGGTGAGAATACAACCTACGCTATGTGGGTTGTTACTGAAAGATCCTGCAGTGTAGGGTTTTGTTGGTTGGTGCAACTAACTTTGAACCTAGGTCAAAACCCTCTAATCCAAAAAATTCCAAAGGAGGAAAAGCACTAGGATCAAACAAGGGAAGCCTTAGCCTCCTTCAACAATGCAAATCACAATTAGGGAATATGTCAGCCACTAAGAAGGATAATTGGGACAAGGAAAAATGAAAATTGAGGAAGTCGCTTCCCTCAAAGCCAAGGGAAAGAAATCACAGACATTCCAAAGGAGGCCAACCACTAGGGAAGCTAAATTCAAGTAGGCACAAGAAGATACTTCCCTGCTACATGAAAGAATAGAATTGCTAAATGATAAGGAGAAACTACTATAGGAAGGGACAACATCACCTCAATAGGGAGAAGGATGTCCACAAGGACTCAAAGAGTCTGATCCATAGCTTTATGTTAAATCCTATTAAAATTTTGTTGAATTAGGAAGAATTATACCTAAAAATTTTGTAATTCCCCTCCTATTTTAGTTAGAAAAGGAGAGAATCTAAACTCACCAGTGGATGCAGATTTCCAAATCAAAGAAAGTGGAGGATGTAGACTTCATGGAGGAAAATATTCAATGAATGAGTTAGGGAATGGTTGACTTAAGATTCAAAGAGTCAATCAAGAGTGAGCAATTGCTACTAGAAAATGAAAGGTTAAGAAAGCAGCTGCATGAAAAGGAGGCACAACTTGCCACCAAGGAAGATTTTCCATGGAAGACATCCTATTTAGGTAACCATCTAAATCATATGACATCTTACTCAAATAAAAATGGTTGCAATTTCAAATCAAGATATTGGCACAATATGGCTCTCTCCCATTTTAGGATTATAATATTTTCGTTGACTTTTTCCAATAAGAAAGCATCGAAGACAGGGCCAAGTTGGCTAAATTTTTCATTCACAACATGATCCTCATAGACATGAAATTTTGGGACCCCAATGAAAAGTTGGGAGATGCACAACTAATGGCCCTATCCTATTGGCTTGTCGATTAGGAGGCAAGGGTTGAGAAAGTGAACACAGTTATGGCCAAGGAAGCAAGTGAACTCCTATATATCAGACCATAGTTAACAAGTCCCAAGGTTGTCATATGAAATCATAGCCTCATCTCTATAGACTCTACACTAGCCCCTCACTACCCGGAGAAGCAAAGGCAAGCCATCCTTCATTTTGAAGACATTTTTAGGCTCTTGGGAACCAATATTTTGCAGTCTTGCTAGATGAGATGGCATGCTACCCCATACTCTACATATCATGAGATACCACTCCCCTGAGAGGTTGAAAAATTCCCTAGAAATGACCCCACTCTACAAGAGAATTATTCAAAGATTAAAGATCAATTGGAGAGGGATAAAGGTTAGTCCTCCCTTGCTATTAGGCTTACAAGAGAGAAGAGATCAAGTAGAAGAAAAAAGGGAGTGGGTAACCATAAAGGAAAATGCATGTTTTTATCCATACGAGGACACACCATCTGAGGCACCTTGGGATGTCAAAGAGGCCACTAGGGCCATGCATGAGATACAAATCAGTGAATAAGTTTCTTAGAGGGTGAGAAACACCTTTAGTAGGGGGGTCATGGTTGGCCCCATCAATAGGTATATTATAAGGCCCATTTTTCTATCCTCTGGCATTTAATTCCTACTTTTCTCACATTAATTAACATGTTTTTGGCTATAATGTGCTTAATAGGAAGACTAAAGGATGTTTGTTATAATTCATGGTCTAATTTGGTTAATGTGTAGGATAAATAGCATTTTTTAGTGCATTTACTATGCAGAGGCATGTTGGAGGAAACTAGAGGATATGTAGGAGGATTTTCCCCTACGTTTACTCTCCTTCAACTCGATTTGATCCCTAAAATCACTCATTTATAGCTTGAAATATACTAGAAACTAATGCACTCAAGCAGTTGTGAGGACCTAAGGGAGCTAGATCCATTTTTTCCAAGATTTTGGAGGGATGCATTCCTCTTTCCAAGGAGGTTTCCCCTTATTCATCTTTGTATAAATAAAAAATCCTAAGGGATCAACAGGATTGGAATCTTTGAGCAAGGGAAGAGCTACTAAGAGCTAAGAGCTTGAGATAATCATTTTCATTTTCTTTAGCATAATAATTGAACTTTATTTTATGTTAATGAAAGGTTTATTGTTGTCACACATCTAATTTTGTTTCAGAGGACTCACTCCCCTTGGGTTAGGGCCCAACCCAGAGGCTCCAATCTCTCTTTATGTATCTTATATATGTAATAATTTTGATAGAAAAATATCTTTCTTTCTTAGTAGACGTTTACTAATAAAAAATGTCGTTGTAGGTCTGGTTACCAAATCTCTTGTGGGAAGTGTGGTTGAAGAGTATGCACTAGCAAACCAAAAATATGTGGTTACTTTCTTTTGCAATTTTTTAGACCTTAGACCAATTCTCTTTTACATGCTATGCTTTTGCATATTTAGGAGTTAAATCACATTACTCTTTAAGATTGACTTTTGATAGGTCAAATGCATGTTGCAAGATAGATTCACTTTTGATGAGTTGAATCATCTCATCCTTTTGAGCTACTTGGTTTCATAAAATTCCACTCATCTTTTCTTGTTTAGTTCATTTTGCTACAATTTGTTTATTAGTTTGGCATTATTTTCAAGTGTAAAAAGGGATTGTTTGTTGGTATGTAGGTACTATCAGTGGCTTGTAGGGTTGGCACACACATCCTACATTCTTCATAGTGTCATCAAACTCTTCCTTTTCATCTCACATTATCCTCCAGACTTTTCCATTAAAACCATATTTTTGGGTCATTGAAGGGCACTGTCTGCATTTTCTTTTGTGCAAGACACATTTTCCACTCTTAGGATGGTCACAAATCCAATCCTGCAGCAAAACTAGACAATCTTGTAACATCATGTAGCAATCCTATAGCATTCATCTAACATCTTGTAGCACCATGTAAACTTGACTAGGTTTTCTCCAAAAGATTGACTTTTGTCTCTTAGGCTTAAATAATGACCCCTAGTCTCTCAATCCATGATTGAGGAGGACCAAAGACCACTTCAGGCCTGCCTTTTCTTCAATGCAACGATAATTATGCAATTAGGGTTAGAGGAAAAAATTCCAACTTTGAATAATATTGCTGATTTTCTTATGGCATGCACATGGACTCTGTCACTAAATCTATGTTTCTTTCAAAAACGTTATTAATAGGTGATTTATCAATGAAAAGTAGATTAGTCCCATATTCTTGAATTTATGCTCTCTTATGGTTTCAGTTACCATTGGCTTGTTGGGGCCTGACCCAGATTCAAAGGTGATTTAGCCAAACAAATCTCGGTACTATTGCCCCTTTCGACAACAGTCCGTGGAGTGCAGACTGAGGTCTCACCCGAAGTAGTATGGGAGGGTGCTAGAACCAGATTTCTGCACCCTGGAGATGTTTCATGAGTTCAAGGGGTCCGTGGTTCGACCCTGCGCGCACGTCGCTATGTGCACTTACTCATTCCTCATAGCTTGTGGTGCTACCTTCACGCATCCCTACTTGGGGGAAAAACAGTGTTATTACCCTAGTCCTTACTAGTAATCTAGTATTAGTTGATTAACTTGGCTTATTTGTGTGCTTTTAGTTATACCTAACAATATTCACAATTCATACAAGTGTGCGCAGTAAAGAAACAATACATTCGCAAATGATATCAAACATGTAATAACTCAGAACATATACATAGAATTGGTAACAAAACCTTTCTTTATTAGTCTCTTCTCTGATTACAGACTCAACTCCACCTTGTGCACTTAGCTTCAGGGGTCTGCGCACTCAGTTGTTGACTCTACTAGGCCTCTGCTCACTCAGTTGTAGAGCCTTGTCCTGCGCTATGACCCAAGACACACTTCGCACTTCGACTTAATCTCTAAGACCTTTCATGCCCATTCTCTATTAGCTGTCTTTTACAACTTAGAGCCTTACTCTATTTATACAATTCCATGGTCTGCGGACCATGGGTAGGCCTACATTACATTCAAAACATAGGGCGGATAGCCCTATGACTCTAACATACATTTCGCGCTCCACGCCCGCAATTCACAGAGTCTTTACAACCATATCAAGTCAAAACTTGGGATTTGAGAACCAAAACATGCCTTGGGAGGATTCCATGCCCAACAAGCCCCCAACACAAACATCGTGATTCACCCTTGAGTCACTCTATCGGCGTGGAGTCCCTCCAACTATTCTCGAACGGTACTGATGTCCACAGTGCACTGAGATGTTGCTTGCTGAACCTGCTGCATCCATTCTTTTGAGACTTATGCGTTCAGCATGCTTCCCTACATCTGCATGTGCATCCCCTGTATGTGCGCGGGATTTCCTTTGATATTTGCCGTGATTGTGAAGGCCTCGTTAATCCATGGCTGAACGCATGATTTGATAACTGCTTCCTTATGTTGCATCGCGTCCACCTGCTCCTTCAGTGCCTTAGCTTGCTGCATCCTCACAAGCCACTGAGTGAGGACTACTGTTTGAGCAGTTCCTTGCACACTGTCGTATTGTTGTTGGAGTTCTCGTGCCTCTGCCTCCAGGCGCGAGATGTCGGGGTCCTCCTGCAAAGTCGTGAGGACTGCAAGTGCTTGTTCCAACATGCCAATACAGTCTCGCACTGCACCCCCAATTTCTTCCAACCCTACTGTGATAGCACTATCGCACTGTTCCCTGACTTCCGGGGGAGTGTAAGGCTGTGCCTTCAACCGCAACTCAGCGATCTGAAGATTTAGCTCAAGTTGAACCTTTGTCATTTCTTCCCTGGCCTTATAGAATCTAGTTGCCAATTTATGGATCCACACCTCTATTGGTAGATCTGTTGGGATGGCCAGCTTCAGGATGTGGATAAAAAAAACCACACGTAGTGGAAGGTTTTATGTTTCTCTTGGGCTTTGTGATAGTTCTTCAAAAATTCCTCGCAGAGGAATTCAGACCAGTTGAACTAGACCCCCTCCATGCACTGCACGTCCAATGTGACTACTAGCGCTGGTACCTCATCAGTGCCACACTTCCTCATAACGTTTCCTCCCAAGAGTTGGGTTGCTACACGTACCCCTTTTTCCTTGATGTTGGAGATAGGATAGCCCCTTTTCTTCTTCTCTAGCTTGTATTTTGTCTTCATGGCTTCTGCAAGGGTCAAATCACTGCCCTTTCCTTCGACTATGGCTGTGAGGTCCTTTCCTTTGTAGGGGAGCCTAGAAATGCAATGGATTAGGTTTTCCATGATGGGGATAGGCTCCTCCAGCTATAGATACCCATCATGCACCAGGTAGAGTAGCTGCTTGATGACAAAAATGGTAATGGGTGTGCAGTGGAAATGTAGTATCCATAGTAAGTGCAGCAACCTGGCCTTTTCCACACCACGGATTCATTTCCGGAGCTCTAACGTTGTCACCACCCCCTCAGTGTTCTAATTCATTAGGTTCCCAGTCTCTATGTGTAGGAAATTCTCACGGTCAGTGAGGTTCGGGTCTTCAAACTTCATGGTTGGCACACGGCCTAAGTGCATTCCCTCAAACACAATGCCATATGGAGCTGGGTCTGGAGTGAACTCTTGGTTTCGTCCAGGTCCTTCGGCACTTTGGTCTTCCCTTGCAGAGTGTATAGGTTGAATATCCTCCTCCATGTCTTCGTCTTCTTCTGTTGTGATGATAAGGCCCTGTAAATCTTCTTCTTCCTCATCTGTGTCAACCATGAAAACTTTTCCTTTATCGGCCATTAATAGCTTACTACGTAGTGGGTTCCTCAAAGACACGCATATGGGGGCCATTGCTTGTTTATATATCTTGGGCCTTGGCGTTCGTGGTGATTTGAGGATTTCTGCCACAACCCCGGCACCTTCTAGAACATCCTCCACCATTGGGGTTTGTGCAGCCTCACTGGCGGTTACCTATTTGATTCCCAAACCATCCTTAGTGGCTGTCATCGTATCTAGGCTATATTCTGTCGCTTGCAAACTTAGGGGCTCAATTATCGCTTGGCTCTTAATGCTTAGTGTTATGCTCAAGCGCTCAATTCTCAAATGACCAAGTGTTGTTTGTTGGCCAGCCCTTTGTGTTTTATAGCGTCTTTTGAATTCAAATTCGATTGTTCCCCCTAATTTCAGGCCATTAATGCTTTCTTGGCACCATATTTTCCCAAATATTTCCCATAAATCACGTCTTAAATTTCCGCCGCTCGCTCCATTTGGCCTCAAATCGAGCATTCCATCGTGAATAGTGACTCCAATAGTCACTTTCTGACCAATCCGCATGGCAGCGCAGCCCTCTGTGCGCAGTTGCAGACCCTACGAGGCTCTACTTCTGTGCACATACCTAATACCACACAACTTCTGGGCAGAATTTTTAATAGTCCTGCGCTTCCTTTCAACTGCCTGGAGCACTAAGACTCTCCTTCCTGCGGCTAGTCAGGTGGTTGCACCACCCATGTGGGGCTCCATCTCGTCCTCCACCATGGTTTGTGGAGAATCCCCACTTTCCATAGTTGTGGTCGGCCTTCCGCACTTTACTACTTGCAACATGCTACCCTGGTCACTACGTTTGGCGATATGCGGTCCAAGCCAAGGCAGTACACTAATTAGTTCATGACGATAGTTTTCCAACTTGTCAGTATGATCGTACACACCTTGCCTTACAACCCTCGGTTTTTTGACGAAAAAAACTTCCTTTATTTCATTTTCCAGCTTCTTGACCTCCGCATCCATCAAAGCACTTTTCTCCCTTATCTGTACCCAGCCTTTTTCAAGTTTGCGAAGTCTAAGGTTTCCCTGTCGGATTCCTTCCTCGAGTCTTATGTGTTCTATTTCTCACGGCTGTGTGATTCCTTCATTCCGAGCTTCACGGACCATCGTATCTATGGGTGTTGCTATGCGTGGACTAGGCTTTGCATGCTCCATAGGGATCATAGCCCCTACTTCATACTTCAGCTTCGGAAGTGCTTGTGCGGTCAGGGTTTTGCACATGGTCCTATAAGCCCATAGAACTGCTGGTACGCGCAGGTCCCAGTCAATGTGTTTCACATGGTGGATTGTGTTCAGCACTTCACACACCTTGTCAAAGGCTTGCCTGCATACAATATTTGGCATGCTTGGTTGTATCATACTTCGTCATTTGCGCCCTCCTTGTGCCCGATCCTACTTGTTGTTCTTGTTTTCTACCATGAGGATGATGTGCGTTCGTGCAAGTTGCGTACCATACACCTATACCCATCTCGAGAGGTGGGTGCACAGGCTTTTCATCCTCATATCCAGCTTCCATCCACAGCTGAGGCTTTCCAAACCGTATAAGCATCACCATTCTGCATTCGCACCAGTTCTCAAAACTACTTTGATGCACACCCCACCATCTTGCGGGCCTTGCTCGTAGTGCCCATTTCAGAGCGTCAAAACACTATTGTTCTCGCAACTCTCTTTCAAATTTGTTCAGGAATTCATCCACTGCTGTCAACCCGTCATACATAGGCAGATCCCTTACCTCTGTTGTCACGCATCGCAGTGATCTTACCATCATGTTGCAATTGAGCATTGTTACTTCATGTAACCGATTCTGCCATCGTTCTATTTCCTCATCCAAATCCAATGTGCAAGAGCTTTCATGCTCCCATGAAATCCTGCCATCCACTGTAGGATTTACCCAATCCTATTCCCGAGTGGTTATCTTATAGATACAATCTAGATCATTGTCACTTTCATCGTTGCGCACTAGCTTTGTGTAGCGCGAACCTTCCGTAGGGTCTAAAGGTACCACTACGCACAGTGACTTTTTCTCAAAAATCATTTTGTACTTCTTCAGATTTATCACCCCATTAATATTAGTGGCCCAATCTATTTCCAGTAGCATGGGATAGGGGTTGCTGTCATAAAAAATCTCTATCACTTTGAAGTCTGCAAGCGCGTTGTACCTTTAATATCCACTGCTACTCCTTGCAATCTTCCCATGGGTAGGATATTTTGCTAGTTCTCCATTCGCAATTGAATAGGGGACCATTGCAATGCAAGTCTGCCCATGCACTCCCATGTCTACTTTGGCAGTACATTCACATCCAATCCTAGATCCATAATCACTTGATCCATTTCATACTCTCCAATTTGCATAGTCAATCTCATTTCCCTTCCTGTTCGCAATGTGTGCTTTATGAGCTTCCAGACTATGTGTAGTTCTCTTGACATAGTGCACCTAGTGATGAGTTCCTGCAGTCCCTTCATAGCCTTGCTGTCACACAGTAGCTTCATGCATGTCTCCAGAAAGGTAGTAAGCATTGATGGGTCCATCTTCGGTTCGAGTTTGTCTTTACTACCTAAAGTGGAGGCCTCCATGAAGCTCTTCTTAACTTCCATGAATGTCTCCTTCGCGTGCTCTAAATCAAACTCTGGTTCCTTTGTTGGCGCCTTGCGAACCTATGCACTTTCTTCTAGTTGCTTACCCTTGTCATCTCCTATCATGATACCGCTTCGGAGCACGATGTTTACATTCGGGTCCTCTTCGTGCAGCTCAGACCTCATCATTTGTAGGTTCTGAGTCGGGGAAGGCTGGAGTATTCCTTTATCGCTCAACCTCACTATTAGTTTAGGAAAGTCCTCCATCTCATGATCAAACTGAGTACAATATAGACATGATGCTCTCGTCAGATTTGTACAATTGCGGGCATAATGTCCTGGCCCTCCGTAATTGTAACAAATCAGTTATCCATGACCCTTCATGGTCCCATTCTGCCTCGACCTCATCCGCGCCCCTGAAATCCAATGCGCGCCATCCCCATGTTTTGATCAAGTGCTCATGTTTTGGTCTGAACTCTGTAGGTAGGATTTCGATCCATCATCAGTTCATAACTTCTATAGGTGCATTCATCATGGCCTACTGACCTATAGAAATTACAAAACAACTGTTGGGACGTCTACGTATACTTTTGTAATAGGTGACAGTTATCTGTAGCATGCTTCCGTCCTATATGACAAATCACGCACCATAATGCAAGTGCCACACTTGGTCCTGCTTGTGCCTTTGGTCTTAATGGCATTGGCCCGCCTCCTGCCAAGTAGTTGGCGAAGACTGGACAATGGTCCTTGTCATGTCCCTTTCCCTTTCACTTTATGCACCATACTTCCTCACGCACCTCTGGGCGAGTTGTCCTGTCCTGTTTCAAACTCTGCATTTCCAGACATAAATTTTTCAGTTGCGTGTGGATTTGTTGGACTCCCAGGCCAGGATCTTGTATTAGGGTCTCGTGTAGTCTCATTCCATCTCCAAATCTTCTGCTTGGGTGGATAACTTCTACTGTGAAAATGCCATTCTTAGATGCGGCATTAGTGATGCTACAAACCATGTGTGGTGCTGCCCATCTGTCAAGGTCATGTTGGCTTCGTGAATAATACCCTTCAGTCTATGATCTACCTCCTAGGGGATCTCACTTGGAAGCATCATGATTTATTTAAACCCAATAATCGACCGTGTCTTCGATTTTGGCCTACTAAATTCACTATTCAGCACATCTTGGATATTTGCGACCCCAACGTTTGGATTGTCACTAGAGTGCTTAATGTACCATGTTAGTGCGCGATCCTTCAACGCACTTACTAGTGTTTCCTTCTTTATATTATCATCCATGACTCCTTGTGCTTCCCATACAGCTTTCACCACGAACCAAAATTGGTCTAGATCTTCGTTCCCTACTCATTTGAACATCGGTAATTTTATCATTCTTGCCATATTGAACTGTGGTGGTGGTGCAGGTGGTGTGGGTGGAGATGGGGGTGAAGATGGTGAGACTGGTGGTGGTGTAGGTGGAGGTGGTATGCATGAAATTGGTTGCCTAATCAGACTGATCACACTTCTTAGTGAAACTTTCGCGAGCTTTTCCTCACTTTCTCGTCGAGGCAAAATCAAGGGGCTATTTTCTATCTCTACGCTACTTTTGTTTCTATAGATCCTCCCACTCCGCGTAGCCCCAAACATCAATTTATTCACATAACCCTCTTTCCGCACAATATCATTTTAATCCAAGTGTTCAAAGATTTAATGTACTTACCTCGTGGTCCTTTCAGGAAGCATCGTTCTGCCTCGCTGTAGCTGACTAAAGTATCTACCGCAAACTCAGTGATAAACCCTCCTATAATTCGATCAAGCCAATGGTCCATAGCGCATGCAATCTTATCTTCCGATGCTTCTAGTCTGCACACCAACTCTGGAGTCCACACAATCGGCTTGTCGAGCCTACACCTTCCTTGATTGTATATTAGCTTTGCGATCCACTTGTATAACTCAGAGGGAAAGGATGCAAAGAAAAATTCATTAATTTCCGTATATAAGTAGCACTCTAACCACTATTCCTTTGATACTCATGGATTCTTGTTTTCCTACGCCACGAACTCGTGAAATTTTCTGTCCAGCCACTCTTCAATTTCTTTCTTTGTCGAATTCTAGTGACACGAGATTAGACATCCCTTATGCAGATCCTGGTCCCAGCAACAAAACCATTTGTTGGCTTGTTGGGGGCTGACCCAGGTTCAGAGGTGATTTATCCAAACAAATCCTGGTACTACTAGCCCTTTCGGCAACAGTCCGCGGAGCATGGACTGAGATCTCACCCAAAGTATTATGGGATGGTGCTAGAACCAGGTTTCTGCACCCTGGAGATGTCTGATAAGTTCAAGTGGTCCACAGTTCGACCTTGTGCACACATCGCTATGCGCACTTACCCGTTCCTCGTAGCCTAAGGTGCTACCTTCGAACATCCCTACTTGGGGGCCGAATAGTGTTATTACCCCAACCCTTACTAGTAATTAGATATTAGTTGATTAACTTAGCTTATTTGTGTGCTTTTAGTTATACTTAACAATATTCACAATTCATACAAGTGCGTGCAGTGAAGAAACAATATATTCGTAAATGATATCAAACAGGTAATAACTCAAAATAGATACACAGAATTGGTAACAAAACCTTTCTTTATTAATCTCTTCTCCAATTATAGACTCGACTCCCCTTGCGCACTTAGTTGTAGGTGTCTGCGCACTCAGCTACAGACTCTATTAGGCCTCTACGCACTAAACTACAGAGCCATGTCCTACTCTACGACCCAAGACACACTTCGCACTTTGAATTAATCTCTAAGACCTTTCATGCCCATTCTCTATTTGTTGTCTTTACAACTTAGAGCCTTGCTCTATTTATACAATTCCATGGTCCATGGACCATCAGTAAGTCGACATTACATTCAAAACTTAGGGCAGACAACCCTATGGCTCTAACATACATTTCACACTCCGTGCCCGCAATTCATGGAGTCTTTACAACCATATCAAGTCAAAACATGGGCTTTGAGCCCCAAAACATGCCTTGGGGGGATTCCATGCCCAACAGTTACAAGCGTTGTTATTGGATAGGTTATTTCATTTTCAAAGCAACTTTTCACATTCTACAAGCAGACTAGTATTTCCATTTCTGAAAATAACACAGTATTTACATTCCCATTTGGATGAATATAATTTTCATTTATGCAAGTAGAATAATGTTTCCATTCTTGCAGTTAGAATAGAAATATCTCATTTCATGCAATTTTGTTCCTTGAACTAGTTGAGAAAGTGGTCTATGTATGCCTTAATCTGGTCCATTCATTAAACGTGGCATGAGTATAACTTCACCTACTATGCATATAACACTACAACCTCTTAATTTTATAAAAACCCCAAGTTGATAATTAAAGTTGGTAGCCTTGGGAGTCTCAACATTCTTGTTGTGATACTGAGGCTCATCAGTCAAGCAACAACATTTCTTTTTGTAAACAATGAAATTCATATCCTTGCATTTAACACTAGGCATTCAAGAATCTTTGAAGTCGGATGTTGAGATGTAGGCAAATAAAACAAAACTAAATGTTATATAAACCATATGAAATGATATTCAAAGATGGCATATCGTTCCTCTTCCTTGTAATAAAATTTGTCCTAGTCACGAAAAAATATGAGTTGCTTAAATAAAATGCAAATATTAAAAAAAAAATGTGCTCTATTCATCCTTACACTTAGTTTTCTCTTAAACATTGGAAACATCGAGTGAACAAAAGAATAAGCACTTGAGTAGTTTATTACTTCACATGGAAGGAATTCATGTAATTAATTTTAATTATATATATTAGGCCATTAGCTTGAAGATTAAACATAAAAATGAATGCAATGGTTAGATTCCTCATGAGATAGGAAATATGAGCAGGCTTGTATCTCAGGCATCCTTAGGTCGATTGCAGATTCCCAAAATATTATAGGATCTAAAGGACATGGGAGAGGTAAAATAATGGACCTCATTATTTGATGTCAATTATTTGACCTCGCCTATGTCCATTGGATCTTAGAATATTCTGGTAATCCACAATCAACTTAAGCTCAGGGTTGTATCTCTTGGTATGGAGATTTGTGACCTTAATTGGGTTGTCTGAATAGTATTGATGTAATGTTTTTTCATGACAATAGCCCATGCCGCTTTTACTCCACTTTTGAACTATTATGTGCTCAAATTATTTGAAGTGTTGATCACAATGATCATGGTTAAGACTCTTGGAACTGAAGAAATTTCTTTCATCCAGAGGGATACAAATACCATTATGGCACTAGTAGAATTAAATTCCAAGTGTCTACGACATAAATATCTAGACCTGAGCTCAATTTTCCTAATGTTGTTTCTTTCTAGCATTCTTCAAGTGAGAGTCCACTACACAAGATTTTATGGCATATCACTTAAAGGAATTGATTCTTCAGTTAGTAGCTGGAATTAAATGAATTTTCTTGTAATTGATAACAACATTTCAAACACAAGAATATTTTTTTTAAATTATATAATTACCCATAAATGTGTTCATCGTAAGTTCTTTCCTCGCACATAATCTGCCCCTCAAGTTAAGATCCAAATTCAAATAGTATGAGCAGATTGATAGACACTTAAGTTCCCAATTTTGAACTATTTTTATAAACCATATCTATTATGCTTCCATTTAAATATGACATTCATCATGGAATTTTAATTTAATTGTTTGCCATAAATCAACATTGCAATATAGATCAAATTAGCACTTTACACTTAGAAAGATTGTAAAGAGGCAGAACATTGCATTGATATTGCAATATGGGTTAATGGAGAAAAAACCTTACATCAAGTGATGTCCTTCTCAACTTATTTAATCACAAATATGAAGAATAAATGTTACTCTTAAATTAATCATATTAAAAGTAAAATTACGTCTTCAAGCAATTTCTTGGAAAGCATATTTTTTTCCAAATTATTACTAATTCTATTTTTTAATATTTAATGAGCATTTCAGTGGAGTCTAAGTACGTAATTATTCACATTGCATATAAAACATGGAATCATCTCGTCATGTTAAATAACACAAAAACAATTTTCATCAAAGGGTGGTGTGGACAATTGGAAAATTTATTGTAGAAAATATGATGTAGGTTAACCTGATAATGCAATATAAATCAAAGTAGAATACTATAACCTACTTCTACTATCAATTTGCAGAAGCTTAAATATCGAGCTGAAAAATATAACCAGAAGAAGAAGAATCAATGCACAATACACATAAAAATACTTTGGGGAAAGCCTCAGGTAAAAACCCCACTATTTGTATTATCATACAAGGTGAAAATACATAGGAATTATACAAAGCCTTAGCTCTCGAAGCTAGCCCGCTCTTAGTACAATCCTCACAGATGCTCACAGGTAATCCTGGCTTCTCCCAAGCCTTCCTCTCTGCCCTCCAAGCTCCTATTTCCTTGCATTGTTTCTCTGGGATGATTCTCCTGCTACCAAGTGGAACACTCTCTCACACACTGTCAGAACTACGCAATCCTCAAGGAATGATCCTTAAATGCACGCATGAGTTTTCTTTATAAGAAAACACATGCAACTGATAGTACATTTTCCTTGACTTTAATCTCAATTGGGTCTTTCTCATAATAGACATGCATGCGTTTTTTATGAGGGAATCTTCATTTAACTGGAGTACACTAGTTGAGTGCATGCATGCATCAACTGACTGTTAACTCTCTATTAGTTCCTCAAACAGTTTGGAACTAATTTAACTAGAATTAACTCAGTAAACTGAGTTAACTAATTACAACTCAAATATAACTCAATCTTATCTCCTTAATTTAAGGGATGACTCTTGCATGACTTCAGAAAGACTTCTAACTTGAATTTCTCCAACTAATTAATTCAAAATGAATTAATCAATTATTTCTAAGTAGTTGTTAAGACTAAATTCGATTTTAATTCACAATTTAATTCAAGGAAAAATTAAATTGGAATATTCTTGTTGCCGTATTTCAACACTCCCTCTGAACAAGAAAAGAATTATCTGCCACCCCGGTCCTGTCTCTATGCAACTTGAATTTAGACTTTAACAATGCCTTTGTCAAAATGTCAACATCTTACTCCTCTATTGAAATATATTGCACCAACATGATCCTCCTCGCTACATCAACAGCTTGCTTTACCTTGTAAATCCAACGAGAAATGACAACTGACTTGTTCTCCGGTATCGGAATTGTTAGTGCTAGTCTTCGTAGCCTGTCACCAGGGATCAACATGAGCTCTTACTAGGTTTGGTTTGGTTATATGTTTTGCACATGATATTCAGCACAAAACATGTCACAAATGTGTCCATCAGAAGAAGCTTGTACAAATCTTTCCAACGGTATATCACACTCCTGTAACCGGTTTCTGGATGATAAGATATGATCGAAATGAATCATTGATTCTTGGTTATGCATGTTTTGAGGTCAGTTGCTGCACACAAGGACAAGTTTACTACAAAATCAGTTTGGACAGGAATTTTACAAAAGTAAAAGAGGTTTTTGTCCACCACATACTAGATAACAAAAACCTCCTTCAGTTTATGCACAAGTACTACTAAGTGGGAGATATGTAGTGATATTTTGATCTTACATTAAAACAAAGCAAATTTTTTGTTTATTTTACTGTTTTAGTCATTTTAGTACGGTGCCATTTTATAGCAGATGGAAAGTAATTTTGAAAAACCCAAGGTGGTTTCTGTTAATAAAGAGCCATATAACACAAACCACTTTCAGTTTATTCACAAGTGTTGTGAATTTGGATATGTGACTAGATCTTTACAGCTCATTTTCACAGATTTAAACTTTTAATGATTTTCTGTTTTAGAGATGATTTTGTGGCACAGATTACGCACAACGGGAAATGAATTTCCAAAATTTGAGAGAGGTTTTCCTATAAAATGACCTTATCTACAAAAACCTCTTTTATTTTTGTAACAGGTGCTATGGTTTAGGAGATATGAGTTCAGTTCATCTTCAACACCTACTTTCAGAAATTCAGTCCAAGTTTAATGTAACTGATTCTATTTTGAAGAAAATGGTTGAGCTCAATTCCCTTAGTACAAGGATGAGAAAATGTGTATATTTTATGAATTTCATAGTGTAGAGGTTGGATTTTGGTAGCAAAGAAGCATTTGGACTGTGTAAAGTTTTATTAAATATCATAATAAAGTAGTTTTTTCCCTTTAGGCCTGGGATTCATCACGGTGCTTAAATGTTCAGTATGTTTTTTCTCCTCTAATTCATTTGCACATTATGTTTTCTCCATTTCAGCATTATATAAGTGATATATTAGTAATTCATCCATAATGATGCTCCTTTCATGATGATTTTGCTGTTAGTTGTAATGGTAGTTTTAGAAGAATTCATCTGTTGTTAGATGCTCTATTGAGCAACCTCGTTATTATCTTTCATCTAAAGTTGTTGTTGCAGATCCATCCTTTTTCTGATGCATGTAGGGCAATGGGATTTCTCCCCTATACTTATCACATTTACAATCTTCACTTGGCTGAACATGGCACTTAATTTGCCCCAGGTTTGCCGGCAGAAACTGACATTGATTCCATAGTCCAAATCATCCTTTCTCTTATTGTTTCAAACCGAAACCTAAAACTAAAACCAAAAACCCTGAGCTACTATACCTAGCCTAACATCTACATTAAATTTAGTCATCTCAAGCCCTAATTTCCAATATCCTAATTGAGATTGACAAGGATAGAGCCCTCTCCTGACCTTGTACGGCTAGCTACCAAGTTAAGCATGGTTTGATGTTACCCTAGACCTACCTTCCTTCAGCCTGAGGTAGATTTAGGCCCTAACAGGAACCACGTCCCAAACATTGTTATGAACTATGGAGTCATACTCCTCCATGATAGCATCAACCCAAATCAATTGTTGCACTGCTTCCTCAAAGGAAGATAGCTCGGTCTCAACACATTCCCCAGAAAGGGCCATGTATCTAGTGTACCTCTCAGGTGACCTCCTTTGTCTGTGCTGAGAAGATGGTGCTCCCACATTCTCTCTCGCATCCTTCAACAATCTGTCAGCTTCTCTTGTGCGCTTCTGTCCATCTATGGAAGACTCTACTTGAGTGGATGTCTCCACTCCTGTAACCTCTACATGCATCTACTCCGCATCAGTCTAAGGCTCCTCCTCCTTAGGAACCAACAGTTCCTCCATAGCCTATAGTTGGAGCTCCCTATCAAGGGAAACTCGCATGGCCTTCTTCTCATCAAACTTGAGATCTCTGTGAACCACTATCCTCTGACTGATAGGCAAGTACACCCGATAGTTTTGAGGTGTATCAGTGTACCCCACAAATATCCCCAACTCTATTGTTGGCTCAAGCTTCTTCCGTGCATCCTTCGTCACATGGCAATATACTGATGAGCCAAAGATCCTGAAGTGACCCACATCTAATCTCTTACCGGAGAAATCTTCCTCTAGTGTCTTCATCCCAAGTATGCCATGCGGGCTTCTATTCTACAAATAGACTACTGTGTTGCATGCCTCAGCCCACAAGTGAAGTGGTCCTTGGTCATTAAGCATTGCCCGTGCTACCCCTACAATAGTTTTGTTCTTCCTCTCGGCCATCCCATTCTGCTGTGGGTTATGAGGTGTCGTCATCTCTCATTTAATTCCTTCCGCTACATAAAAGTCCTTAAACTCTTGAGAGACATATTTGCCACCATTATCGCTTCTAAAGGCCTTTATCTTCTTCACTGACTCTTTCTTGACCAAAGCATTGAACTCACAAAACTTTATGAAAGTTTGGTCCTTCTTCTACATGAAATAAATCCAACATTTACGAGAATAGTCATCAATGAAAATCACATAATGCCTTTGCTTCGTTGTGGATTATGTCGAGAATGGTCCACACACATCAGTATGAAATTGCTCTAAGATAGCCTTTGCTCGACTGTCTCGATCATGAAAATAAGACTTGGTGTACTTTCCCAAGGTACAACCTTTGCATGTGTCAACTTGCTCAAGTTTACCTTTGGGAAGTCTTGTAGATATCTGCTGCATTATCTTCAAAGCCCCATGATGCAAATGGCCCAACCGCTTGTGCCACAACTTGCTAATGTCTTGGCTTTGCACCAATTCTACTTTCGTACTCAATGCTGCACAATAATCTACCTCTATTTCATAGAGATTCTTCACTCGAATCCCCATCCTCTTGTTCTGACCCGTGGCTATGTGTCTTAGGAATGCCTTTCCTTTAATGAAGACAACATCGCAGCCTTTGTCCTCCAACATTGTGACCGATACCAAGTTCTTCTTCAGTCCATGTACATACTTCACATTAGTCAAGGTGATAGGGGCTCCATGCTCCCTTTGAAAAGCAACTGTGACCACTCCTAAAACACTATACCTTCCGTCGTCACCCATCTCTATGAACATCTTGATATCTTTCTCCTGCAAGGCACTAAATAAACTTTTATCACTGGTCATGTGGAATGAAGCTCCACTCTCAAGATACCAGACATAACCCATCATCGATGAAACCATGCATGCGATGAGGGTAAAGTCCGTTTCAAACTGAGAGGCTAATGCCTCACCTTTCGATCCTTCTGAGGATCCCTTCTTGGACTTCTTCAATGGGAAATTAGTCACATAATGTCCCATCTCATGGTCACAATTAAAGCATATCACTTTAGACATGTCACCCTTCTTCCCTCCATGAGAAGAATTCGATTTGGAATGGGAATCCTTCCCCTTCCATTTCCTTAACTTATTTGCTAAGGCTAGATTTTCTTCATCATCATCCTTGGATGAAGAACCATATCATGTGTTCCTTCTGATCTCCTCCTACATGAGATCCGACCACACTCATTCCTAATCCGATAGTTTATCCCTTCCATTCACAGAGTCCTCGTAGCTATTCCAACTCTTTGGAAGGCCAAGGAGAGCGAGGCTCACCATATCTTTATCGACAATAGTTATTCACACACTATAAATATCATCTCTGCAGGCGGTGGGCTTTTTTAGATATGTGGAAATAGTATCACCCTTCTCCATCTTGATTCTTTGAAGCTTATCCTTGAGCGCCAATTTCCTCTGGTCACTACTGTTCTGGTAGAGGTCCTTCAATGTCTTCCACATTGAAAATGGAGTATCCTTCCCATGGATGCTTGAGACAATATGGTCTCGAACTCCCTCAAGGATGATCCATCTCGCCTTCGCCACACACTTCTTCCACTCAGCCGACTGTTGTGCATTAGTTGAAGCTGGCTTTGGGATTTATTGATCAATGAATTCCTTTAAGCCATTGTCTTCTAATACAACCTCAATTCTATCTTTCCATGCTATGTAATTCAAGCTGCCTTCGAAGGCACACTCGAGTCTCAAGCCATAGAATGCCATTGGCCAACCTTGAAGTATGATATGAATTCAATTTGCACCCGCAACCCCAAACTTCAAACTTTGAATTCTCTTCTTAGTATACTGTTCATAGCTTTGTTACCATGTGGAAAATTTCTACAAATCCAACTCTGATACCATGTAGAAAATTTCTACAAATCCAGCTCTGATACCATGTAGAAAATATGATGTAGGTTAACCCAATAATGCATTATAAATCAAAGAAGAATACTATAACCTACTTATACTATCAATTTTCGGAAGCTTAAAGACCGAGTTAAACAATATAACCAAAAGAAGAAGAATCAATGCACAATAAACATGAAAATACTTTGGGGAAAGCCTCAGCTAAAAACCCCACTATTTGTATTATCATATAAGGTGGAAATACATAGGAATTATACAAAGCCTTAGCTCTCACAGCTAGCTAGCTCTCAGTACAATCCTCACAGATGCTCATAGGCAATCCTGGCTTCTCTCAAGCCTTCCTCTCTACCCTCCAAGATCTTATTTCCTTACACTGTTCCTCTGGGATGATTCTCTTGTTACCAAGTGTAACACTCTCTCACACACTGTCAAAACTGTGCAATCCTCAAGGAATGGTCCTTCACTACATGCATGAGTTTTCTTTATAAAAAAACATATGCAATTTATAGTACATTGTCCCTAACTTTAATCTCAACTGGGTCTTTCTCAGAATAGACATGCATGAGTTTCTGATGAGGGAATCTTCAGTTAACTAGAGTACACTAGTTGAGTGCATGCATGCATCAACTGACTATTAACTCTCTATTAGTTCCTCAAACAGTTTGGAACTAATTTAACTAGACTTAACTCAGTAAACGTAGTTAACTAATTACAACTCAAATATAACTCAATCTTATCTCCTTAATTTAAGGGATAACTCTTGCATGACTTCAGAAAGACTTCTAACTTGAATTTCTCCAACTAATTAATTCAGAATGAATTAATCAATTATTTCCAAGTAGCTGTTAAGACTAAATTCGATTTTAATTCACAATTTAATTCAAGGACAAATTAAATTGGAATATTCTTGTTGCCATATTTCAACATTTATAATCATATTTCTTAATTTTGCCAACCATTTATCTCAATGACCCTTATATTCATTTCTAGCTAAACTAAATTTTCTCATATTTTAAATGAAAAATGATCATCAAATAATTTTCATAAATTGATATCTTCACCGAACTGAGCTACATGACACAATATAATTTTTCAAATCATTATTAATTTTATTCTTGAATGTTTCTATGAATTTACTAAGCATTTCAGTGAAGACCCAATATCCATTGAGTATGCCATTGACAAAATCGTCATGAATATAAAATAATATGGTGGAATGCTTTTGTCATCTGGATGGTGAGGCCCATAAACCCAAGGGGAACTCTAGCATTTTGTTTCATTCTCACTCTAATTCTTCTTTGCATATTCTCTAGAGTTACAGGCCTCATAAATGTCAACAACGATAAGCTCACAAGACCATCTGAATTAGCGATCCATGGAGTCTCTCTCATTAGAGGAAATTTCAACCTAAAATTTCCCATTAAATTTTCATGTACGTAATATGTAAACTAATGAAAATCATTTAAATTTAAAAATAGGTACATGTAAATATCTTGGAGGGAAAATAAACTAGTTTTAATTATATTTTTCGCTTATCTCCTTATATGTTTACTCAAATTTTAGGTGTTAACACTTGCTGGATGTAGAATGAAATTTTTCATCCAATGAGTAACCATTATACATACTTTTTAGAAGACCCACATTAATAAAAATTGAAGATACATTAAAAAAACATGTCGAACACACTTTTTTAATGTATCTTCATTTTTTATGAAGGTGGGTCTTCTCAAAAGTATGCCTAATGGGTACTTGTTGGATGTAGAATTTAATTATGCATACAACAAGTGTATACACTTGAAATTTTAGTAAACTTATAAGGAGATAAGCTAAAAATACAATTTAGAAAAAAAAAAAAAAACAAATCCCTCCAAAAATCATAACTTCGATTTTAATATTTTTCCTTAGCAGGCCACTTTTATGCTAAAACTTCCTCTAATGTATAGTCAGCTTTTACTGTTTCTATTATATGTTATCTGCACAGTTGAAAATTGTGTCTCTTGATCAAGCTCGAGATTATCTTCATAACTTCAAAGTGATGCTAGTAAAATGGAAATAATTGAAATATTTGATATTATTGAAGCCTGAGAGAAATTCCTTGATAAATAAATTTCAGTAGAAGACAATATTGAGAAGTATATGATAAAAAAACAAAAAATAAGGAATACATGTTTAAAGTATTGCATTTTCATTATAAAAAAATAAAAATGATTAAACTTAGCTTCAGATGAAGTTCTGTAGAGAATGAAGTTAAGAAGAATCTAAGGTTGAGGAGAAGAAATAAGAATGTGTTGTCACTGCTACAACATCCTCCTAAATTTTGGACTGTGCCCAATTTCTGAGCCTTCCTTGGTTGTGTACATTGTCATCGCAAACTTTTAAACTCATTCCATGTGTTTTCTTGAGGTGTTTCGGTCTCTTTTCCAAGATAGGCTAAATGTCGTCTTTTCACATGTCGTTGGTTGCACAATGTGTATAAGCATGTTATGATGATTTCAAGAGGTCATATTTGTGTAAATGATATTTTATAACCATGGAAACATATGTTGCACTCATTTCCAAAGTTTTGAGCAGTGTCGCACAAGTTTTGTCACGGTCGTCGCAAAGTGTATCTTTAGTGTGGCACTTGTCATAAGTTGTCTTAAAGTTGTTGCACTAAGAGAAAAACATTGTTCATGTGTCCTAGATTATCTATGTTGTTTTCTTGTCAAGTATTCTAAGTGTGTGATCACAGTCAAAGTCTTATCACTACTCGCATCAGCCTCACCAATCCCACACTTAGCCAATTTATAAAAAGCTTCTGGATTTAAGACCTCTGTGGTTTATATATTTTGATTTAGAAGCTGGAGAACCCACAATATTAACCATTTCTTTTATCAACATTTCAAATCCCAATCGAGATCCATCATGATGATGGATCCTGATTGGGATTTCTAACGTAGATAAAAGAAATGGTTAATAGTATGGGTTCTCCGGCTTCTAAATATAAAAAGCTTCCCGACAAAGCAAACTAGTTTTGCCCAACCTCCCTAAATTGCACATTGCACAGTCTCAGTCCTCTAGCTGTGACCTTGCCTCTTTAAATTTCACAATGCATAGTTCCTACCTCCCAGGACTATTGCACTACCCAGTTGTAGTGCTCAAGCCCTGACCATGGCTCCTAAAATTATGCAATATATCTTCCTAGCCTGGCATCTACTGCGCATTGTGCAACCTCTAACCTCAAACTCATACCTTGAGTCACTAAGTTGCATACTTGCACAATGGATTAGTCTCCTCTGTGTTCCATAAATTTGCAATATGATGATCTAGTGCCCATCCCCTCAGCCCGTTACACTGACATACAAAATTTCACAGTTTTCTTTCTCATCCTATCCTGGACTGCGCATTATTTAGTCTGAAGGTTCATGATTCACCCATGACTACTTGAACTGCACAACTACGCAGTCACTAAGCCCCTCTCCCAGCTTGTTACCTAGTTTTGGCTCAGTTAATGGAGAAATATGCACTATTTTAGACTAGGGGTTCTTTGGGATGATGTCGTCTCGTCATGAGTGAATTGTAGGTATAGATACCTTATCATGACATTGCGAGATGATGAAGAGGGAAATAAAGAAGGAAAACATGTTGAAAGACATATTTGTAGCTGAGTATGCAAGTTGATCAACCGATAAATCAAAGAGACACTAGTTTGCTATCAAAACCAAAGACTTGAAATCATTGAATATTCATTATCATGAAGCCATGTGGAGGTGAAAAGAAAATCATTCTCAAGCAGACAATCAACAAAAAGCAACAGCAGTGGTTTGACATTGCCACATCATCAAGTAGTCCATGTCAATAGTGTCATGTCATGTCATGTCATGAGTAATTGTCACATGCCACACCATTATGGTGGATTATGTAATTCATGTTTCAAAATTGTATTGTAAAGTGAAAGTACAAAGGACATGCATGGAATCAGAAGAGTCATGTAAAGTTGAAAAGTCATAGGAAGTCAAACATTCATGAGGGTAGATGAAGAGTCACAAGTAAGGTGAAGCATCACCTCCTCATTTTTATATATACACCCTCATTCTAAAAGAAAGGTAAATTTCACCTTGGCACCTCCTGCAAAGCATTAGAGGCACAAGTTGGTTCTTTTTAGGATCAAGGAGTGGCTCCAATGCTCCACTATTGGAGCTAGTGGTGTTCATTGTATACACGTGTCTTGGAAATTTTACTTAATATGAGATGGCCGACACATTCTTCATGCATGGATTATGGATATTTGTAAGACTATTCTATGAATGTTTGTAATTCATGTTTTCTTTCATTTGTGCTAAAGTAGTTGAACTATTTCAATTATTTTGGTACCTATCACATTGAGAATGTGTTGTAATGTTATTAACATTTTCGCATCCTTGTGGACTATTCCACTAGATATTAGACAGATATTCCTTGTTACTTTAGTTGCAATGAGCATCACATATCTATGGACTATTCCACTTGATGTTTACATATTCTTCTTCTTTATGTGTGTCTCTCCTAGCGTGGTACTACTACCTCTCTCTTAGAGGCTCACTTCTCCTCCCCTTACATAGTCAAATAAATTTGACACAGATATGACCGAACACTCACCAAGCACACCCGCTTGCTTTCAAAGGCACATCTACACTCCTCTCTCTTGCTGACAGTTAGAGCCAAGGCATATCTTTAAGACAACTGACAACCGTGTCATATTCTGGATGGGGCTTCTATCCCAAATGGTGTGAGGTCTAATTGGGACCACATATTAGAGAGACGCCTTGAATGTTGGCAAGTCCAACACCATCAAAATTTCTGGCACTAGAAGGAGAGAAGCCATATATTTATGGCTGATAACCTCACCCACCCAATTCTTACTTCCTCTGATCAAGGTAGTAATATCCCTAGCACCTCCCCTATGCATATTCCTGAAGTTGGTAATCCTTCTCAGCCCGAGAATATACAAACTTATGAGATCTCTTACGATCAGATCTAGACCATCTTCCCTATCAACTGAAAGTTTGCAAGAGGTATTAGATTGATACCTAGAGTATATAATGTTCCATATTTTACAAAGAAGAAACAAACCTCAACAGTTGAATATTTAGTTCTCTCCCCCCTTAAAGAGTTAGCAGACTCTGAAAAGAACATAGAAAAACCAGAGAAACCTCCAACCTTTCAGGGTGTTGATGGTGATAACATGGTACTCTAGGACAATACTTTCCATGGCCTAGGCGGTGAAGAAGGAGAAGAAGAAAACCAATCATATTATGATGAAGGAGGGGAAAACAGTGACGAGGACATGGTTAACCAAGATATGGACTAGATGTCTTAGGGATCACTTGCACTACTGAGTTTTCTAGACAAGATGCTAATACATCTGGAAAAGCTATTAACAAAGTATGACCCTGAAAAAGAAATAAAAGCGGAGGACCATCTAGACAACTTCTACCCACATCTGTAAATGCTAGAGGTATGTTATGATAATGTTGCATGATGCACCTTAGATGGCAGAGAAGTTGTATGGTATCATACTCTTCCTCTGAATTCTATCCAAAATTTGAAGAGATTTAAGAATTTTTTTCTTGAAAAATTCGTTGATGACAAAACCCCACCATGTTGTTGAAATAGTTGGGAAATACCAAGATGGAGCACAAAGAAAAAGTGAAATATTTCAATTAGAGGTTTAAGTATCTTGAATAGATTTCTAGTAGATACAAAGCCTCATGACTCCATCACTATCAATTATTTCAAATCTTCCTTACCAACAAGGATTGTGCAATTCATGAAAATAACTGTGAAACCAACTTTGGCTGAGAATTTCAAAGAGAAAATCATAGTTGAAAAGGACTTGCACTCGATTGGAGTCATCATAGATGATGAATATACAAAGGACTCCAAAGACACAGGGAAAAGGTCTCAGGCCTCTGTAAGCAAGGCCAAGGAGAAAGAAGCAACTGATCTTGAGAGCTTGATCTGCACTATCAAGTCTTTGTCCAAGGGGTTGGCAGAATTAAGAAAAAAATTCAAGCAAGACCATCATAAGCAGCAAGGCCTCGAGATTCAACATCCTAATAAGGGCTACTAACTATGGTAGCAACAACAACCAGCTGGCCAAGTTTTCTCAAAGCTCAAACATTGCGCTGAATGTTGAGAATCTGGTCATGGAACAACACTGTTCATTTCACCAAGAATATCATTTGGAAAAAACGTGCCCACAATGGAACCGCAACATGAACGTTCTTGCTCCAAATTTTATTGATATAGTACTTTCTGATGAGCAAACTGAGCCTGTGGAAGAAAAGTAAGAAACTGATGTGATTGAAGAAAATCAAAGCATGGGGCATGCACTGAACACATTCAACTACATTCTTGCAGCTGGAAAGAGAATTTCTGAAAGGTATCCACTGAGTTATGGCCCAACCTAGAAGCAAAACAACTAGTATAATTTGAGAAGCCAAGGGTTGGCCACTGAACAAGAGTTGACGAAGCATAAATTGAAATATTAAGGAAGATTAGTCCGCCCGTCAAATCAACATAGAACACTTAGAGCTAGTATAGAAATGTAGTTACGGAAAAAATTACTTCTACAAACAGTAAGATTAATTCCAACACTCGAGAAGTTGCAAACCAAGTTACTCCTCTAGAACATTTGGCAATCTCTCCCACGCTAGATTACAACATAGTTGAAGAGATGAACAAATATTGCATGAATATTTCACTTTTTGAGCTGATGAATATCGCGAGCCAATGGGACATGCTCCTACGTGCACTTGGATAGTCCACCTTAGGTAACAAAGCTTCTTCACAGAAGGGATCTAGTACGTCCTCTGGCTCTCTTGAATATGTGTTTAATGCTTTAACATTAGATGCAAACACACTCTGCCCTCTGTTTTTGTTAACATTTGAAATTTTCAATTATAATGTACATAATTTCTTAGTTGATTATGGTGCATCAGTAAATGTAATGCCTTTATGTGTCACAAAGAAAATCAATGCAAAATGGGTTAAAACAGATTCACAGATCATTCATCTAGACATGACTCTTGTCCATGTGAGTAGCGAACTTAGAAATGTGCTAATACACTTATAATATGACCAACGAGTTCACCAATGTATAAACATAGTAATTTTGGTCATTCCGAAAGTATATGGTGTATTATTGAGCAGAGACTGGTCTAACAATTTACAAGGGTATTTTGCGATGGACTTGTCACATTTGTGGTTTCTGTATAAGGGTAGAAACAATTAGATCTGGGTGAACTCATAACGTAAATGAAACACATGGTAACTCCTTTAGAAGGTGAAAATGAGCAAATGGATTTCGCAGAACTCATCTTTGGAAATTGCTTCTTGGAAACTCATCTAGGGTGTTATCTCACTCAGCCATCCCCAGTTCCACTAGAAACATAGTTGGAGCTCCTTCTTAGTCCAACTAGTGAAAATGACATATGTACAGTTCATAGTAGTAATAATAGTAGTATTAGTGTAGCACATACTCCTTGTACATATGATTTTTGGACATTCTATTTTGATGGTTCAAAAACACATGAGGACTCTTATTAGGCCCCTATACTACTAGTGTACCCCATTATTTTTATTTGTGCAACCCCCTTATTGTATTTTTTCTCCCATGTAGTCCCCGTGTTGTTATTATTGTGCCCCATAGAAGCCCACTATTGTTATTGTTGTGCCCATACAATATTATTTTTATGTAGGCTCTGATTATATTGGGACCCCTTAGACTCCTATATATAGAAAGGAGGCCTTGTCATTTGTATCATCCAAGAATTGTTCATTTGTGTAATGTAAAGGATGTTTCCCCCTCGAAGAGGCTAATTTTGAAGTCATTGATCTATCTCTTCTTCTATTTTGTGAGTTGGTTTCATAACATTTGGTATCAGAGCTTTGGATTCTAAGGTTTCACTGCTTCAAATAGGTCATCGTGGTTTGCACTATAACTTTTTTTCTACAAAGTTTCAGAAGCTTAAATTAAAACCCACTTGAGCCAAAATGTTTTTGAACCTTGTGTCTAAATTGCAGGTATTGTATCACTATATTTTCAGTGATATGATCTAAGGATGTTAGGGTTTTTGCAGGCTCCATAATTCCATCTCAAACAGGTCATCGTGGAATGTTCGCTATAACATTGTCTCTACGAATCTTTGGAAGGTTAAAGTAAAACCCATTTGGGACAAAATTATGCCACACCTCTTACACAAATTTCAAAATTTGGTTCGCTATATTTTTGGAGATATGATACACATAAGTTAGGGTTTTTGAAAGCTCCCAAATTCAATCTCAAATAGGTAACCTTGGGGAAATCATCATAACTTTTTGTCTGAGCGTTGGATTAAAATTTCATAAACCATGAAAGAAAGAGGTCGGGCTAAAGTTTTTGGGTATCGTTGTTAGGTCCGAAGTTCAAAATAGTGACACATGGATTTTCATAAAATTTTTCTCTACTGAACCAGTCTATAATCAGGTCATCATAGGAAATTGGGCATAACTCTTTCTTGAAGAATCCAATATCAATCAGACTTGCGGGGTTGGAAAGAGGACTCAGATGGATACCGCAATCCATAATTTTGGAACTTGGAGATATGTAATCACAGAGTTACAATTGTTTCAAGATCGAGCTCTTAAAAGAAAGAAAAAAAGGTATGAGGAAGTTTGATGGCAAGGATCTGTTAACTTGGATACTACAGATGGAGCAATATTTTGATCTACATGATGTGTAACTGTTACAAAAGGTATGTATTGCATCTTTATATATATAATCGAATCAGATTGTATGATATAGAGGGCCTTGTTCTTGTAAACTTGTCACCTTGTAAATTTTCACAAAGGGAATGATAGCACATATGAGGATGCAAAGAACAACACCTTCTTTAGCCAATTGATAAATATCAAACAAAAGGGTTCAATGGCAAAGCACATTGAGGACTTCCAAAAATTGAATATAAGGGTAAATTATATTCCAATGAAGCAGAGGATTTATGTCTTCATAGGGAATTTAAAGGATAACATCCAACATGAGGTTCTCCTTTGGGAGCCTGACCCATTGGAGAAGGCATCTAGGTCGGAAAGAAAAATTGAAAACAAAATTATGGCAACAAGGAAGCCTACCACTCACAACTATAAAGATGGAAGTGTTTCTTCCCATAGCCTTCCATAACCTACAAGGTTGACACCACAATAAGTGGAAGAAGAAAGAGCAAAAGGGATTTGTTACAGTTGTGATAGAAAATACACTAAAGGTCATAAGTGTGCTAAGAAGAAATTAGTTTAGATAGATGGGGAAGAGGAGGAAGAAAAGGAACAAGTAATGTCAAAAGAAGAAGATACCCACCAGGAACCAATCCTAGAGAAAGAAGAAATGAATATGATCATATATTGTAATGCATTGCCATGAATTTCCACTGCTCAAACTATCAAGATAGAAGGACATATCAAGAAGAATGAGGTAATAGTCTTTATTGATTCGAGTAGTACCCATAATTTTATTCATTATAAGATATTCAAGGAATTGAATTTCTTCCTATATCCAATACGAGAGTGTCAATTAATGGTTGCAAATGGAGGAACCATAAATTTCTCTAGAAAGTACCATAATATCAAGCTATCCATGGGACAATATGTATTGAATACTCCAATGCTTTCCATTCCAATGGGTGGTGCTGATTTTGTACTACGAGTCCAATGGTTACAATCTTTGGGAACAATTACTTTCAATTTTCAAGAACTTTTCTGGAATTTTTTTTGGGAAGGAAAGGAAGTTGAATTAAGGGTATTGAAGGGAAACAAATAAAGATAATCATCTCTAATGGCATGAAAAGGCTTCTAAAGAAATAACAATGAGGTGTAATATGTTCACTATAGGTTCAAACAACCAAATCATTTATTTATCTAGATGTCCAAAAAGTCTTGGAAAATCATTCTAAGGTTCAAGCATTGGAAGATCACATCGAGCATCAACAACAAGTTCTGCAACTCTTAAAGGATAACCTCACTTTGGCTACAAACATACAAACAAATGTCCCTCAAGCAAGCTAAGAAGGATAATAAATTATCACCAAAATACTATGGTCCTTACAAGGTGTTGCAAAATATTGATACTATGGCATACAAATTGGAGCTTCTTGCATCTTCTTGAGTGCATCTAGTTCTCCATGTTTCATGCTTAAAGAAGGTTATAGGTGACAAGCTCCGAGTTCAAACAATATTATCAGAACTTGATAAGGAAGGAAAAATCATATTCGAACCTAAAGAAGTCATGGAATCAAGAACCTAACAGCTATGAAATCAATCAATTTAAGAGTATCTTGTCAAGTGGAAGAAATTACCTGATGAAGACTCCACATGGGAGGATGCTAATTTTATACAAAAGCATCTAGAACTACTCAAGTGTTGAAGACAAGACATTTTTGGAGGAGAGAGGCATGTTAGGTCCTTATACTGCTAGTGTACCCCCTTATTTTTATTAGTGCAACCCCCTTATTGTATTGTTGTGCCCATGTGTTGGATTCTTGGGGCTTGACCTAGGTTCAAAGTTAGTTGCGCCAACCAACAAAACCATGAACTACTGGCCCTTTCGGCAACAACCCATGTAGCGTAGGCTATAGTCTCACCCAAATAATTATTAGGGGATGACATAACCAATTTTCTGCATCCAAAGGCCAGTGTGATAGGTTCAGGCTCCTAGGGCTTAGTTCTATCTTCACGAACCCTAACCCTTTCGTAATAGATAGTTACAGTAATTCACTTAAACAACATCTATGCCTTCATGAAAGTTATGCAACATTCATAACATGTATACATTATATTAATCTATCAATTTTTCACATAAGATAAGCATTCATTCATATAAATTGCAATATAGAATGAAAATATAGAAAATTGAAGAGGTAAAACTAGATACACATAAGCATAATTCTTGGATCAAAATTGTCTTTATTAGATGTCTTCATTCAAGTACAGACACTTTTTCCCTGTACACTCAACTGCAGGGGCCCACTCACTCAGCCCGCGGACTTACCAAGGTCTCTGCGCACTCAGCTGCATGATCCTTCCCCTTCACCTAAGTACATGAAATAGACCTTTCCTTCCTTATTACTTGCCCAAACAATGATCTTCTATTCTTATTATCTCCTAGACTCACTATGACTTTTCTATTTATAGCCTTTTCTTTTACAATACCATGGTCCACGAACCATGGGCAAGTCTCAAAACCTTCATAAAACCTAACCACCTAAGGGAATAACGTCCCTTTGAGTCTTACTATCTTCATGCTCCACTTCCAAAAATCATGGAGACTTTACATCTTTACAAAAAGGAATTACAAAATTTAACAAAATTTAACCCAAGGGACCCCATCCCAACAGGCCCTCAACAAAATTTGGTGAATCATCCTCGAGTCACTCAGCTGGTGCTTCAATTTATTCTTGGAGTTTGTGGAACTTCAACTTCAGAACATGCAGATCAGTTGTTCCCTGCATGGCTTCCTATTGCACTTCCTTGACTAATTTCTCTGTAGTCGGGCCTTCCACCACAAGGCCCATTGTCCTTTGAGTCTGTTGTATGCCTTTTAGCTTGCTTTACACTGATAGAGTGAGCTGGTTGGCCTCCTCTGTCCAAGGCTGTGTTATTTCCATAAAAATGGCCTCTTTTTGGTGCAACTCTTCAATTTCAGTCTGAAGCTTCTTCCCTTCCTGTGATCTCGTGAACTGATACGCTGGCGCCAAAGTGCATGCAGTCGACCTAATCTCATCAAATTGTTGTTGTTTTTCTCTAAGGTGGATGCCAATATTCTACAGAGTGGGGTCCTCTTGTAGATATGTCCATAGATTCATGTCCTGCTCAAAAAATTATGTGTAGTCCTTGACTACTGTGTCTAGTATGACCATTCCTTCCTTTATAGCAGCTTTCGCTACTCTTGAACCTCTAGCAGAATCGTCGGCTGCAACTTCAATTGCAACTCCAAAATTTGTAGTTGTAACTCAAATTAGACTCCACCGATTTCATCTTTGGAATCCTTAACCACTGTAACTAGCTTTTGTATCTTTTATGTGGACTCTCCATTAGCTGCAATATTAAGTTTAGGCATCACATTACATTCCTATGTAATGGCTGCTTCTAAGTGTTGGATGTGCATAGAAATTTCTTCCGTCTCCTTGAGTGGCTGCAACATTTATTCTAGAATTGTTGGTTATTTGTATTGACTTAATTAGTCACCAATAGCGGATGCTACTCCCTAACCCTTAGCTCATCTGTTACATCGTGTTGCAACTCATGTAGGGTTTGGATAGGGAGTGTCGTGAGGTTGATTCCCAGATCCTTGACTTGTGAAAGCTAGGTATTGGCCTCTTATGAGTGGGCACGTAAGGTCTCATCTAGAAAATGAATCACACGGAGATCCAAAGTCCAATCCGTGTCCAATAATATCGTGCTCACTTAATGCAGGCTCACCTGAATCTACACTCTTGTAGTTGGCCTGTTTGGATCTTCATATTGCGCAGATCCTTCTACACATTTTCCAGTGCCTACTGGTACTATTGTTCAAACTGGATCCATAGTTTAGTGGTAGTGTCCCAGACCTTGTCACCAATTTCATTTAAGTCCCCTTCAGTGAGGAATAACAGATCCACCTACGAGAATCTGGTCGAATTTTGCTTCTTTTGCAGCCCTGAGGTTGTTTGCTTCATTCGTTTCCTAACCATAAAGGTGGTTCCCTGCTCCGCGACCTTGCCCCCTTCTACATATGACCCTTATTGGTCCTGGGTGTGCTGTGAGTCTGACTCCTTTACCTCAATCGTAGTTTCCTGGGCTACCCCTTCTTTGTGAGCAACTGCCTTAGTAGCAACTTCCATCTGCTGTGTATCTTTCTCTCGAGCTGCAGCCTTGTTATAGACATTTTTGTGCCTTACAACTCCAAGCATGAAATGTCCATAAACCAAGGGCTCCTAAGTCCCTAAAAGTGTTGTTCTAACCCCTAAAGGAACAAGGTCAACAGATTACAGCTTCTCCCAGAAGTTCTCCACCAGAAACTGCTCAGAATAAGTCAAAACAGGATCATTTCAGCTGCTCCACTGGCTAGGTGCGTTCCATTGCACCTAAATACACTATGAGGGTGCGTTGCATTTCAAAATTCCCTTCTGTGGGGTGCGATGGGCGAGAAATGACAAATGGCAGTGTCATTCCGCGAGGTGGAGAGACAATGGAAGCTTCCAGAATCTTCTCCTATGACACTTGCCTCACTGAATTCGACCAAAGATGAGTAAGAGGCCTTCAGTCTCCAAGTGGAAGCAAGAACTGACAGAGAGAAGACACTAATCAAATCACAAGCTGACTTATCCTCCTTACAGATATATATATATATATATATGGATCCCTCATCCCAGAGATCCAGAGGCTGGAATTTTGCATATTGTAAGGAATTGTTGTTGGTTTTTTGAGACAAACATCAGAGTATTGGGTGATCTATGCTTTGTTTGAGGTGAAGAGGGGCTTCTTTGCTAGGAGGTTGATGCTGGGTCAGGAACCACCGGTTGTAACTCCTCCTGGCTCTTTTCTTGTTTATCAATAAAAACTATTTGAGTTTTTCCTCCATGCTTTTGTATCAGTGATGCTTGTTACATTTGTATGGTTAACTTAAATCTGATCCTAAGTTGTTTATGAATATAGATCCATGTCTTTGTATAGTGTTCTTCTTCTGTGATCTTGCAGGTACTTTGTGAAGCTGGGCAAGTAAGGGAGCAGGTAGCTGGAGACTGTCAAAGAAGAGAGGGATTGGATCAAAGGATTAGCGCAAGACACAGGTTGGTTCTTTCTATTCCTCTCTATCTATAGTTCATAAAGGAAATACAAAAGTAGTTTTTCTCTGTTTGTTTCTAAGGCAGCTATCACACCTTAGTGGGATAGAGCAGTTCTAAATAGACACTTTTCCCTGTAACAAAATGGAAACCATACTGGGGAGCTAATTAGTTTGTTTGTGTATCATTCTTTATTGTTTGTTATATATTTAAAAGTAGCATTCGAACTGCGTTTGCCAAAACAAATGCAAAGTAGACATCTGCTGCTTCAATCCATTCACTAGATCTGTTTATGATTTGAACAGCTGATTCACAAACTATCTGATTGCCCTTGTGATAGCTCTTAGATCCTCCTTAGATCTACCCTTGATTGTGCATTAGTGATTGCTTTTACTCGGCCAAAAACCAAAGACTAAACTGCAAACTGTGACCCGGAACCTGGACAGATTCTCATTTCTGGCCCAGCGCAGGTACTGTTAAGAGATCCTAAATTTCAGCGCACTTCCCGAAAGGGCAACCTGCGCTGCATTTCAGTTTCTCTGTGTTACAGGTGCGCTGATCAGACTAGCCCTGTGCAGCTGTGGTTCTTGTGCTTCATTCTCCCTAGTTCTATCTCTAAATTTTGCTGCCTGTGATCAGTATATGTATGTTTAAAACCCCTTTTTCCTTGCTGTTATTCCGCCTCCTTTGTACAAAAGAACTGTAGATGTTTTTGTGTGTTTGTTGAGTCGTTTACAGTTTTCCATTGCAAAAGTAGAATAGTCGTACTGTCGTCCTTTGATTTGGATCTGTCGCAAGTGTCGATTTCAATCATAGGAGAAAGTTTGATTACTGTTGATGGTCGATTATACTGTTACTATTGCTTTGGTCTGAATTTGTGATTTTCTAGTGTCAAGAACAAGTGTTCATTTCAAAATCGCAAGGTGTCGTAATCATATCTGTTTTTGATTTCGAAAAAGAGCTTGTTTATATTTGTCGCTTGAAAATAGATTCAGATTTGTACATCAACTTTCTTTTTAGCATCAATATTAAGAAAGTCGAAAACAAATACATGCATGTGCATTTGCATATAGACAGTCTGTTTGGCTTGATTTAGGAAAGTGCATTTACAGTGTGCTCTTTGCTCTTTGTGAAAAGATTTTGTCTTTCTTTTCCTCTAGTAGCTAGGATTTTCATTGCACAAAAGAGATAAAAGTTTGTTTATCATCTTTAGATTGAATTTTAGGAATTACATCTATATCTCGTGGTGAACCCAAAAGGAAAACTTCATAAGCAAGAACAACTTAAAATAAATTCAATGAATCTAACAACGCTTTGGAACTTAACGCACAACATTTAGAGGTCTAGGCTAGAGACGTATTCCGACGTTGTAAAGCCTGGTAACTGTTGTCCTCACTGATGGTTGGGTGATTCCTCCACTTTGAGACAATAAGTGCCAGTATGGACTTGTTCTCCCACGTACCATCGAGTATATTTTGGGAGACCCATATAGGCTTAAATCCTTTATCCTTAGGAAGTCGTGTCTTCCGCCCTATCAATCGCAATGCACTGAACACAGCATTCAGGAAGATTGACTACTGTACCGTAAAAAGTATTCTGCAGTTTTGCGATTGGTTTGGTACTCCCTCTACCTAGACCTCTAGAGTAGTCCCTTTCGTTCCTTTTCAGACTCCTTAATGGAAAAGGTCCATCTGAGCACTTGTCACTTTAGGCTCATTAAAAATCGAAGGAGACTAGAGTCATCTTTTGTTTTTTCTCGACTCTTAAAAACTGAAAAAACAAGTTGTGTCAAAGCGTCTAAAATTTATTTTAAATGGAATATTCATCACCCTTTCCTATGTTGATCTTGGTTTGAGAAAATGGAGTCTACCAACCAAGGAATTCCCCTTGGAGGAAATCCTAGTCCCTTCTCCTCTTGGGGAGATGTTGGTGCGCCCCATATGGCCACATTGTCGCTTCCAGGACTGACAATTGGTTTGCCTGTATGGCTCTTCTCAACCTCTGTCGTTCAGAACACCATTATTCCTGAACAATCGAATCAGCAATTAGACGAATCCAGAGTTACCCACCAACCTTCTATTTCCTCTAATTCTTCCTCTCCTCCTTCCTCTTCGCTTGTCGGGGCTGGTAAAGCCAAAAGTCAAGTTCCTAAGGAGAAGAAGGAAAATAAGAAGAAAGAGAAGAAGAAGAAGGAGCCAAAAGCGAATGGGGGCAAACGAGTGTCGTCTAAGAAAAATCCACACACTGCACTGACCAGGCCTAAATCGCCATGTGTCATTTGCAAGGGAGACCACTATCACAGAGATTGTCCTTGCATCCCTCGGATCTTAAGGGACTGGTCTCCCCGTTTGCACAACCCGGTGTCGTCAACCTCTGATGATCATGTTGAAAACACACCGTCAACTAGTGAAAGTGAAGCCCTAGGACAAAAAGGAAAATATAGATTTCCTTGTAAACTGTGCGAAGGCGATCACGCCATCCATCGTTGTCCCTTCTTAGACGAAGCTAAAAGAGTTTTGGATGATCGTCGGGTTTCATCATTACGACTTCCTCCTGGATATAAAAAACTCTTACCGAGTCCGTCGCTAGTTGAAAATCCAGCTGACCCGCTCAGGTGGTCGGCCGATGCATCTGTCATTGAAGATGAACCATCTGAACCCATACCAGACAAAAGTCAAAAGGTCGAGGCGGCAGTTGACCCAGTCTTTCCTTCAGAGGTTCCATCTTCAGATGATATAATCACTGAAGAGAACAAGGATGACACCGTCCAAATTCTTTTCATAAGCACAGACTCCAGCGAACATGGGGGCAATTTACCCGTTCCTTTACCGCAGGAAGGAAGTTCGTCAGAGTCATACCCGGCCATCTATTCGGTCCCACCTCCAAGCAACCTAGTTGTCTCCTTCGACTGGAATCAACTAGGCAGACTCCGTTTACCAGCTAGTGTACCATTCCGAATTATTGTTAAAATATATAGAATGGTTATGGCTGGTACCATCATAGATGAAGGGGCTTCTTTGAGTATCCTTTCCTCAACTGCTTGGAAAGCGCTTGGTTCGCCATCGCTTTTGCCTGAGATGAGAAATCTAACAGGTTTTGATAAAGGAACCAGTCGACCGTTAGGGATCCTTCCCAATGTGCCCATAACATTGAGAGGGAAAACCATTCACATGAACGTGATGGTAGTTCAAGGACCCCTGGATTACAATCTACTCTTTGGACGAGACTATATTTATTGCATGGGAGCAATTGTCTCCTCACTCTTTTTCCGCACAAAGGAAGAGTGGTCAAGTTCGTGGACCAGCTTTCATTCCCCGGATCATACAGAGAAAATAGTCATATACCAACCCTGAATGGTCTTTTCACGCAAGAAATTTCTCAATCCCCAGTCCGTCCACCCGATGAGCGCGAGTGATTCGGGGGACATGACTGAAACCCAGGGGGCATGCACCCTGGTCTGCTTCGGCAGGAAAACTTCGGGTATAGGGTAGGTTTCCACGAGAGAATATGACTAGTCTGTACTCCATCCGTGATTGGAAGAGGGGGTTATTCTAGAACAAGATTCTCTTGTCAAAGTTATGTGAGTGGAGCAGCCTCCTTCACTCACCTTTGTCTATTTCGATAGACATCGCCGAAGAAGTGTTTTATTTGCGCTGTGAATAGAACGATCTTTGGGTAAGCTGTAAGAGGTAGGCCTCTCTCAGTAAAAAAAATGTTTTAACGGAATAAAGAAGAGGTAACCTTGAAACTCTGTTTTATACCTGGGGGCATGCAAACGTTTTGGAGTGCAAGCAAAGAGCGATCATTTATCTATTTTTTTGGATTGGTCGTTTCCTGACTTGCATAAAGAAAGGATGTGGGGCAAAACTCTAAAAGTTGTCGTTTTACATGAGACATTCTTATCATACGACTGGATTAATCGAGCAGTTTTAGCACATAGTTCAAGCTCGTTAAAAAATAACTTGCATAAAGAAAGGATGTGGGGCAAAACTCTAAAAGTTGCCGTTTTACATGAGACATTCTTATCATACGACTGGATTAATCGAGCAGTTTTAGCACATAGTTCAAGCTCGTTAAAAAATAAACATAAGACATGAGCAAATGTTTCCACCCGCGTTTAAGCTCGTTAAAAAATGAACTATTCCCTGGTAAATAACCACCATGAATGTAGTACTTCAGCCATTAAAGCCTTGGTCGTGTTTGCACCATCACCTCCACTTTTTCATTGGCCGATCATTCACCTCCATTTGATTGTTTACCCATTTTGAGGAACATCTGTGAAGAGTGATTTCACTAGCCATCCTTGTGACACTGCCGTGATTGGAAAATTCCAAACCTTGCCTGGAATCAGCTGCTACCCGTTTTATCACTCGTTCCTCAAAAGACGAGTCTCCTTTAAGCTCTTTTCAACTGACTCGTAAAATATGAAAAGATTGCCGAGTCCTTGGCCTTCCAGCTCGTTAAAGGGACAGGAAGTGCTATCCCTCATCTAGATTTTAATCTTTTTGGACCTGAGGGATTATTGCACAAAAAGATCGAGCACTTGTTTTGTTCGGCTCGTTAAAACTATCAAAAATTCATCCCTTCTGTATTTTTTTATACTTTTTCGGACTTAAGGGATTAGATGACGAAAAAGGAATTTTGGAGTTACCTTTACGTTCCTTTTCAGACTCTCTAAAATTGAAAAGGACCGAGTTATCTTTGTCGTTAAAAAGATTAATAGCGACAAACTTGTCTTTAGACGAGAACGAGTTTCACTATCGCTAGGCTCGTTAAAACATAGCGATGGGTTTGCCCGAAGGGAAAATTATAGAACAAGCATATGTTATCCTCCTTAAGCTTGACAAAAATAAAGAGGTACTGGTCAGCAATGACTGGGGAAAATTGGGAAGAAAACTCAAAGAATCTTTATTGGTAGCAAGTCGCTCTTGAACATGACACTTCCACTCCGTGTTCGAGTCAAGTTGGGTTGTTTCATTCACCGATCACATCGCCATGGTCACGCCATACCATCCACATTTGGGGTTAATGCTACCAATCCATCACATCAGTGTCGCCGATATGTTCAAGAGAAGTCATCCAGAGAAGTTACCTGTGTCTCACCCACTACCATACATTATACTCCATCCTTTCATGACCGCCACCCTGAACATTATATCATCAGATCGCTTTCACCTCCATCAAAAATCATTTGCTCCGTTCCGTGTCATTGATGTGGAATTCATTAAGGCCCTCCTGTGACGGGTCACTTCTTGTCGACATTAGCTCATTACCCAAGAAGTTGATCTAGGAACACCCCATTCAGTACTTTGAAGCTTGCATGCCTCAATGGCAAGTTTCTCACTTCCGGTGACAGGTTTACATCAATGGCCTTCGACCAAAAGATTATGCGTGATGTTCAACGCCAAGTCCTTTATTCACACCACGTGAATTTTACTGCAGTACCTTGAGGGTCATTATCATTGTCGGTGATTCCTCTCGCGCTTGTTAACAGTTTACATCATTGACTGGTAATCAAGCGATGTATTTCCATGTTCGACTTCAAAACATTACTCACATGGATCGACTTGTACTTCGAGTGAAGATCGGACGAGATTGAAGACCCCGGATCTAGTTTCATCCGTCCGGGCTGCGATATATATTCAGGAAAATAAAGACATTAAATGTACATCATTGCTGCACAGATAATCATCCACTCAAAAGGATGATGGCTCTACTAGAATCATCAGTCTACACTCAGACGATTGTCTGTCCTATGTACATGAAAATGAATTTATAAAGCTGAGCATGGGAATGACCAGCTAAAGCTATAGTTCCATTAAAGAGCGTTTCCACGGGGTAGGACCTCCTCAGGGAATATAAGGTTTTCATGAGGCTGATCTTGAGCCGCCATCCAAGCACGAATACCTTCGTTCAGGAGAATATTTTTTGTGTAGAAAGTCTCAGATTCAGGATCTTCTGCTGCACGGATCTCCTGGGAAACAAAATCATAGGCACGTAAGTTTAGAGCTAGACCAACTACTCCAATGGCACTCATCCATAAACCGATCACTGGCACAAATAACATGAAGAAATGTAACCAACGTTTATTGGAAAAAGCAACCCCAAAAATCTGGGACCAGAAGCGGTTAGCAGTGACCATGGAATAAGTCTCTTCGGCTTGAGTCGGGTTAAAAGCACGGAACGTATTTGCACCATCACCATCTTCAAATAAAGTATTTTCCACGGTAGCACCATGAATAGCGCATAGAAGAGCAGCACCCAATACTTCGGCAACTCCCATCATATGAAATGGATTCAAGGTCCAATTATGAAAACCTTGAAAGAAGAGGATAAAACGGAAAATAGCTGCTACACCAAAACTAGGTGCGAAAAACCAACCGGACTGTCCCAATGGATAGATCAAAAATACAGAAACAAAGACAGCAATTGGAGCAGAGAATGCAATTGCATTATAAGGTCGCAATTGTACAGATCGAGCAAGTTCAAATTGACGTAACATGAAACCTATTAGACCGAAAGCACCGTGAAGAGCAACGAAGGTCCATAGACCACCTAATTGACACCAACGAGTCAAATCTCCTTGTGCTTCGGGACCCGTTCCATAGCTTTGCGCTATCCCAATCATATCATAATCTCCCTACCCCCGAAAGGCCTCCCTTTTGTCCCCTTTCGGGGTGGGCGAGGAGGGATTCGAACCCCCGACACCGTGGTTCGTAGCCACGTGCTCTAATCCTCTGAGCTACAGGCCCCGTCTCCGCTGGATTCGTTCCCAGGAGTCCCTCCCAAAAGGAAGGGATTCCTCTCTTCGGGGTAAGAGGATGCAGAAGCAAATTTATCGCATCGCTATGAGCGAGCGCAGGTATTGCGTTTCAAATAAAAGTAAAGTGTGGAGTGGGAAAGAAAATATGTAAGAAATGGGTTTCAAAGAAGACGACCTTCTAACGCCTCAGCTAGATCATGAAAATAGTATGAAGATAATGTATTGTATTGTATCTTATTACAGGTCTCCTCCCAGCATTGAAAGAACTTCGGATCCTCATAATAAAGCATTTCACCCGACACCAAAAGGTTAACGGCCTCATACTTTAGGGGGCAACTGTTATAGACATTTTTGTGCCTTACAACTCCAAGCATGAAATGTCCATAAACCAAGGGCTCCTAAGTCCCTAAAAGTGTTGTTCTAACCCCTAAAGGAACAAGGTCAATAGATTACAGCTTCTCCCAGAAGTTCTCCACCAGAAACTGCTCAGAATAAGTCAAAACAAGATCATTTCAGCTGCTCCACTGGCTAGGTGCATTGCATTGCACCTATATACACTATGAGGGTGCGTTGCATTTCAAAAGTCCCTTCTGTGGGGTGCGATGGGCGAGAAATGACAAATGGCAGTGTCATTCCGCGAGGTGGAGAGACAATGGAAGCTTCCAGAATCTTCTCCTGTGACACTTTCCTCACTGAATTCGACCAAAGATAAGTAAGAGGCCTTTAGTCTCCAAGTGGAAGCAAGAACTGACAGAGAGAAGACACTAATCAAATCACAAGCTGACTCATCCTCCTTACAGATATCTATATATGGATCCCTCATCCCAGAGATCCAGAGGCTGGAATTTTGCATATTGTAAGGAATTGTTGTTGGTTTTTTGAGACAAACATCAGAGTATTGGGTGATTTATGCTTTGTTTGAGGTGAAGAGGGGCTTCTTTGCTGGGAGGTTGATGCTGGGTCAGGAACCACCGGTTGTAACTCCTCCTGGATCTTTTCTTGTTTATCAATAAAAACTATTTGAGTTTTTCCTCCATGCTTTTGTATCATTGATGCTTGTTACATTTGTATGGTTAACTTAAATCTGATCCTAAGTTGTTTATGAATATAGATCCATGTCTTTGTATAGTGTTCTTCTTATGTGATCTTATAGGTACTTTGTGAAGTTGGGCAAGTAAGGGAGCAGGTAGCTGGAGATTGTCAAAGAAGAGAGGGATTGGATCAAAGGATTAGCACAAGACACAGGTTGGTTCTTTCTATTCCTCTCTATCTATAGTTCATAAAGGAAATACAAAAGTAGTTTTTCTCTGTTTGTTTCTAAGGCAGCTGTCACACCTTAGTGGGATAGAGCAGTTCTAAATAGACACTTTTCCTTGTAACAAGCCTGATGGGCCTCCTTCTATGCTTCTACAACTGACGTCTACGCGGTGGTATCTTCCACTACCTTGCTTGTTACTTTGCCTAGATTTTATGGGTAAAGCTACTCACCAGGACATTTACTAAAAATTTCTTGGACATCCCTCCCACCAATAAGACAAGGAAACTTATTCCATATCTTCTTCGGATCTAGTGGCGCGTGAATATATATATTGTGGAACTCAACCTTGAATTTGGTGTAGGGCTCAAATTGATCATGTAAGGTAGGTGATAACCTCAGTCTTTGGATGATCACCATGCACAGATCCATCTCCACTAGTACTTGAAACATATCAGTTTTTGTGACCCACACTACATCTTTTGTTGCCCAGAATGAAGTGAACTTCGCTGCCTCTGGAATGTCTGGGTCCTGAGAAGGAAACCGACTATCCTCTGGTGTCCTCCATGCTACTAATACTCCCAAAGGTAACAACGAGGCATAATGTAATGCCTTGCCATTATCCTAGGCCTCTCAAAAATTCTCCAAGAACTCCTTGCACAGGTACTAAGCCTAGTTGTACTAGAATCCTTTGGCATATTGCGCAGCCAAGCAGATCAGGGGTGTTAAAACCTTGTTTGCGTGAAAATTTTGCATGATATTGCATGCCAATATTTGAGTGGAGAACTACACCATAGGATCGGAAATGGAGAGGATGGAATATCCACAAAATTTTTAACCAACCCAAACTCACTCTTCATCTGATCTGCAAGTTTCTTCTCCTTCGTTTTCACTCTAAATGCTTCTAATGGATCCACACCTTGATAGGGGAGCAAGGCGATCTGGTGGATCAACATATCAGTAATTTGGATGGGTTATCCCATCTAGATACACCATCTTGCACCAAGGTGAGTAACTACTAAACACATACAATGTTAATGATGGTGCGATTGAAATGCGACACCTAGAGCATGTTTAGAAGGCCTGCTTTCTCAACTCTCATGATCGATTTCATAGGATCCAATTACGTAACCCCCATTTCCACATAATATATTTTTAACAAGTATTTGTTCGGCACAAGCTGAGGGAACTTCTAGTGATCTCCCACATCCCAATCCTCTAGCTTGAGCATCAGAATGTGGCCCAAAAACACGCCCTCAAACACCACCTTCTTTAGTAGCAGTGGTGTAGAGATCATAAATTTAACATTATCTGAGTCTTTAGGCACCTTGGTTGTGCCCTTGTGTGGTGGGATGTACTTCAAGAGCCGAGTCATAGGCTCAACCGCTTGGGCATCCATCTCCTTGATGCCTCTGCAAATTTCTTATTCATCTAAATCAAGGGGCTAATGTTGCTGCTTGGCTCCATCCATCTTGCCCTTTTGGCAGATTTCCATGGGATTTTTTCCCAGAGATTGCCTCACTGAAACTTTCTGTGGCTCTTTCTACTTTTTGTTAGTTGTAGAGGGCTAAGGACTAGGGGACCTAGTTGCCGTAGACAGAAATCACGTAGGAACAAAGGGCGTTGCTTCAACTGAGGGTGTTGTATCTGTTGTATGGGGAGTTTCAATCATGTTTGCTATAAATGCCTTATGAAAATCTTCAGGGACGTTAGCCAATCTCAACCTTAAGAAGAGTTCTTCCCGATCTAGTTCAGACATATAGTTCAACTCTTGGTGCAACACAAGGCAAAAATATTAAAATCAGTTCTCAGGATGAAAAGTGTTATAATGTGGGGTGGAATACCATATTTATAGGTTAGTTCAAATTTGAATCTAATCTTTCCCTCCAAATTTCTATCATTAATGCATATTTAGTGGCATATTTCCAAATATTTGTCCCATAAATGTGCGCTCCTCGCTCCTCCTTGTTACACAACATTTTGTCACTGTCCCTGTACTCCCTATTCCTTGATCCTGGAGGACCTCTATAGTGAACCTCACATGCTTTTCCTTCATGAAGAAATTCCCATTATGTACCTCTTCATGAGCAGATCATTTCCCTTTTGCACCATTGCCCCTGAAACTTCTATTTTGCCAGTTTACAAGACTTGGAGCTAATGGCCTTTGTCACCCCCGCACCGATGTGTAGATATTAGCACTAATCCTCACGCCGACTGGAGAAACTGGGCTGTGTCTCAGTCGCACCGGTCCTGTTATGGAAATTTTTTTAAATTAGAGCTGAATGTTCTAGCTCTAGAAGCTCTGTAATGGAAGTCTGGTAAATGGTTTGGCTAGATGGGGTCGAGGATGATAGTTTGGGTTCCTTTCCCCTATAATGATGGAACTATCTCAAGGGATAAGTCCTTCTCCCATGAGAAGAGGATCCATATCCCATCCATATTTCCTATATAAACCTCCCTTCTTCCCAAGCACAAAGTAGTCATATTCAAAGTTGATAGTTTTTGGCTGAGTGTGAATGTTATAGTTTCCAAGTGTTGATGCTATTTTGGAGTAGAAAAGCAAACTATCACTAGTTGTAGCTACCTGGTTGTGTGAGGGAGAAGTATGTTTTGATTTTGAGTGAAGCCTAAAGGAAAGAGCTTTTAAACTATTGTTGTTTGAATCCATCGTGGAATGCTAGCAGAAGTGTGTGGGAAACTGGTCTTGTTAGAGGAAGACTACAACGTCAAGAGGAATTTTTGTAACTCTTTGATATTAATATATGCAACTATAGATTGATTTCCTACATGTTTTGTAATATTACATATCCATATCTTAATATTTCTTGACTTGTTAAGTAGGTTGAATTGCAATTTGTCTATTATTATGTTTGTATGTTTTTGTTGTTTACTTGTTTTAGGAGCTTAAAGAAGGAAGTGAGAGATTGCTAGAGTGAGAAAGTGAGGACATCATAAAGAAACATAAGCGACCAAGAGGTAGGCCCTCTTGGTTGATTCTAACCTAAGGAAATCTTCCATAGAATGTATCTGTTGTGGCTAAACCCATTATCGGGCTAGAGGAATTCGTTCGTGTCTGCACTTATTATTTTACTTCCCCACAAATTGGCGACTCCACTGGGGAACCCAATCCTTTTGCTTGTTTTGGATTTCATGATTTTGTGAGAACTTTTCTAGTTTTAGGTTTTCCCTTTGGTTTTGTTTCTTTTCTCCTGCTTACTATCCTAAGTCTAAAATTCATAGTAGTAGATCTGGTCCTTGTTTTGAATTTTTTGTTTATTTTTACTTAGTTACCTCGGCCAACACACTTAATCCACTGACAGTTGCACCGACCAGTGCGAATTTCTGAGGAACAGTCTCGTTGACCAACCTCTGGCACTTGTTTTTAGTTAGGTAGTCACACCGATACCTATAAGTGAAGATTAAGGCTTGAACCCAATCTTGGCTAGTGTGTTCTGCCCTTGTGTTTTTGACCCCGTAAGCTTTTTGGACTATTTTCTCCCTGATTAGAAAGCTACTTTTCATTTGGTTTTTCTTGCGTGTTGGCTTGTCATATTTCTATTTGATTGATTGATTCATTGAGTGGCTAGAGACATTAGTGCATCTAGCTGGTCGCCCATTCAGCAGTTTGTGAGCTCACTAAGTTAGGTTGTAGGTGTGTTTACTCGCATTTGTTTTTGGTCCTTTTTACGACTTTGACCTTTTTTGCACAAGTTTGAAAAAGTTTTGTTTACTAGCTTGAAAATATCTTTCCGGCATAGATTACATTGTTGGCCTTGTGCTTGGTAAAGTCGGTGTTCCATTGATCTGAATGAACTTACCTTTTCATGTTTTCTTCTACTTGAAGAGCTCATTGTCTCGAAAACGTTTTCATTGAAAGATTGTATGCAAAATGTTTGTTTTTCTCATGAAATTCTAGCTTGTTGCATCATTATGTTACGATAATTTGCATCTTTTTAAAGACTAAAATTGCATCATCATTTGAAAAGGGAAGAGAATTTTTCATTTTGAAAGGACTAATAGATAAGTGCTTGTCAAGAAATTAGGAATTGGAATGCATTTTTCATTAGTTTATTTTTTGAAAAAGTAAGGTAGTGAAAGATAATTTCATTTTCAATTGCTTGATTGTTTGAATTTGATTGAGTATTTTCTACCCTCTCTAGTGTAGGCATTTCATCGAATTGAAAGGGTCTTATATCATTTGGTTGCATTCAAAAATTTTCGAGTAGCATCGCTAAGACCTGAAAACTAAAAATTTACTCAAGATCAACTCTAAAATGAATTCAATTAACCTAAGGCGCATTTGACATTAACGATCATATCTAGAAGGTCTAGGCTAGAGACGTGTTCTGGCATCTTTAAACCTAGCAGTTGTCGTTAGCTTTGGCATTAGACAACACTAGCACGGATTTGTGCTCCCCATACTGTCGAATGTATAACAGGATACCCCACTAGTCTGCAATCCTTTTTTCCTTACGATGTTGAATCAGCTACCTTGTGAACGTGATACACCGAACACAACATTCGGGGAGGTTCCCTGCTCGTACTTCTTGGTTCACTAGGAGGTATTCTGCAATTCATGGTTGCCTGGTAATCCTATTTACCTAGATCATCCAGAGCAGTCATTTGATCTTTTTGGCTCATTAAATTTAAAATATCATTCGAGCACTTGTCCTTTCGATCTCATTTCCAATTGAAAGTGATAGAGCCATCTTTGTTTCTTTCTTGACTCTTAAAAATGACAGAACATTAGTCTTTTATGCATGGTAATAATTGATTGCCCACGATCCAAAACATTCTATTAATATTTTTGACCAAATCGTGAGTTCCCTTAAAAGGAAATTTTAAAGCCTTGAAGTTATTTGTTCTCTCGACTAAGACAATGTCATCATGATTCCTCTTCCTCTCCTCCGTTTGAAAGATTGTTGGAGGAGCCATTTCCTGAGTTATCAGAGTCACTCGAGGACAAAAATGTTGAACTCGCAATTGTTTTGAGTGTTCAACCATTGTCATCTCGTCCTCCACCTACTTTCGATATAGGGTCATGTGCTGATCTTGGCTCGGAATCTCCAAACAATCCCGTTCAGACTCCAGAGAACTTGCCAACCACTAACAGTCAGCTTGGACTAGTTATCTATCCTCTGAACCCGACATTTTTCTGATATCACTGCAGCATCCTTATAGTCCATACGACTAGCCGCGTGTTCCTTTGGAACTATCCCCTAGTACATGTTCGGCCATTAGTCGTAGTTTGTTTTCAAACATGGAACCTAGAGGCGATGCCCCAGTCACATCTCTGGATGAGTCCGGAGTTTCTACTCCACACACTGTTGACGGGGAAGAATTTCAATTGCAGTTTCCTCCCAAAGGTTTCCCTTTTTCAGAAGGTATTCCCGCTAGCATGCCACCCAACTATGTGTCTTTGGGGCACTTAGTTTCAAGCACACCTAGTTCCTCATCACTCTACCATAATCCTATATGGGCGTTAGGTGTCAGGCCTACGTCAGATCTGTTCAACAGGAACACAACTCCCCAGCAGGTTGTTACTTCAGTCCTGATGCAACCCATCATTCTAAATACGCTTGTATCATCGATCCCAGTTACATGTCAGTCACAATCGATAGTATCAAAGATTTTCTCTGTCAGTTCTTCCGTCCCATTATTCAATGGCCAGAGTGTGCCACCACCTCGGGCGCAAAACCTAAATGTTTCTATGGTGTTAGGTGCCACTAATTTGAGTGGCAAGCTCACATGCTTGGTATAAACCATCCCTCTTCTGGTATTATTTATAACCCTGCTGATCCCACTAGATCAAGCAATGTCGAGTACCAACAGGTTCAGAATTCCATTGGACCATCTAGATCAAGAAATTTTCAGTATCAGCAACCCTATGGGGCTCAGGTCCAATACCAAAATCCTTACGTTCCATATGGTTCTCAAGGATTGGTTAATCAACCTTACACCCTCTGATCTGGGCGGTACATATAGCCTAGCTACAGCTAGATTCAGTTTGGAAATTTCTCGGGCACTGTTCAAGTAACCTTGCAATAGCAAGGACAACCTTTACAACAACTAGGACAACCCTTGTTACCGCAAGGGCAACCTTTATTGCATCAAGGGCTCTCCACGCAACAGCAAGGGAAAATTATCCTGCAGCAAGGTCACTTGCAACAATTGCAAGGTCAATCCTTACAATAGTCAGAGCAAGGCACGCAGCAACAGATGCAATATGCTCCACACACCTCTTAATCCATATCCTGACAAGGCCAACCTCTGCAACCCCAGGGACAAATTTTGCAACCACAAGGTCAACCCTTGCAACAACAAAACCAACCAGGGCAGCAACAACCCTTGTATACATACCAACAAGGTCAACCCTTGCAGGAGTAGGGTCAAGGTCAAGTCCTGCAGTATCAGGCCCAAAATCCTCTTGTCCTAGGTCAACAGGTTCAAAACCCCTACATCTAAGGGCGCCAGGTACAAAACCCCTACGTCCAAGGGCAACACATGTATCAACCTTATGCCCAAGGGATGCAGGTCCAAAACCCTCTTGTTTAAGGACAATAGGTTCACTAGCCCTATGTTCCAGGACAATAGGTCCCATATCCATATTTCCTAGGTCAATAGGCTCAACAACCTGTTAACCCATATGTTTCCTATCAACAACCTATGGTTGGATAGTTTCAAAGGTATTCAAGGTCAAAATCCTCCCTATGGTTAAGGTAATCCACAATGGGGGCAGCCTCAGATGCCATATTGCCAAAATCCCCCACTATGGGGCCAAAATCCTTACCAGCAAGGATGGGCTCCTCCATTTGGGCCTGCTTATTGGCCTCCCATGCCTTTTAACACTCAATTACCTTTCTTGGCTATACTCAAGTTGCCAGATGTATCGCGGCTTACAAATGATCTGATTCTTCATTTGCCATACTGGCCTCCAGTTCCATCCAAGATGCCAAGTGATTTCCTAAAGTTCGATGGAAAATCTAAAGAAGATCCTCAGGCCCATGTGATGACATATCACCTCTAGTGCTCATCAAACTCATACGTGGACGATTCCATTCATCTTCATCTTTTCCAATGAACCCTCACAAGTGCTGCAACAAAATGGTACATCGAGTTACCTCGAAGTACTTAGCATGACTTTAATTTGTTAGCCATGGCTTTCCTCACTCATTTTCAGTTGTCGATTCAATATGAAACTGGCACCTATTTTATCACATCGCTTAAGCAAGATACTGCGACACACATCTCTTATCACATCCATGAATGGATACATAGATGTCACCTGATCAAATTCGAGATAGCTGATCAGTTTCTCATTTAATGGTTTACCAAATCATTTGTAGCCTCAATTTCTCGCGATATAGCTATGGGTGGATGCGTCACTGAAGAGCAAGCCATCACTCATGCCCAGTACTTGGATCTAGTTTACTCCCAGTTTGGCACTTTATACAAGTTGTTACCAAATGCTCCACGATCAAAATCTGATCCCGCAGCATCAAAGTCACCCGTTGTTCCTACCGTTGACGGAGTTATTGGTTCATTATCCCAAACCCCTGCTAAAACTTCTTCCAAATAGAAGTTGGTCTCGAATACTACTCCTAACAGTTCATCTCAGAATCTAGCTGGCCTTGGTAAAACCTCAGAGGTCCACGTTGTCTAGTCTACCACAGCAGACAAATCCTTGAAAGGAAAAAAGAAAGGCAAAGGAAAAGCTAAAGTCTATGCCCCGAAGCAAGGTCCTCCCAAATCGTCTGCTAGAGAATCTTCATAATGGAAACCTAAGTATCCTTGCCTCATTTACAAGGAGGATCACTACACTAAGGATTGTCCTCGATGATCTAAAGTTATTCGCTTGCTCAAAGGGACCCCTATTGTCCTTAAAGAGCCATTTTCATCTTAGCAGACCCAAATGGTAGACCAACCCCGATCTGCTTCGTCCAGATCTCAATTGTTCATGATGAGCACGCCTATTAATGTGGCTACCCGATCGAAATATTATCAAACTCCAACTTCGATAACTGGGAAAGAAGAAGAAGCTACACCTTCTTCTTCTACCCCAAATTCTAGCCCTTTGCAAATTGAGCGCCCTAACCCTGATTCTGCTACATGGCCACCCTCTAGTGCTGTGCTGCAGAAATCCTCGTATAATCCCAATGCCTAAGCCGCTCAGCAATACAATATTGTTGAGGACTTGGCTCAGGCACCATCGACCATGTTGGCTCTCGAGGTACTCTAATGATGCCCATTGCAGCAGAAATCTTTGTTTTCAGCTATCGAGGGTATCGATCCCACTGATTCTCATTTGATATGTTTCGATATGGAGAACCATGTTCCATGTATCCCTCATCAGATTGCTTTTCTTATTCAAGTAGTCATTAATGAGAAGACCATCCGCCACACTTTCATTAATGAAGGTGCTTCCACCTGCATCATGTCAACTGCATGTTGAAAGGCTATTATTTCCCCTGCACTGAACTAGTCTCCGAACACTTTGGAAGCTTTCGATGGGCGTGATTCGAGATGCTTCAGTGTCTTACCTAACCTTTCCATCACCCTGGAAGGAAAGACAGTGCAGGTCGAAGTAGAAATTGTTGACTCCAATCTCAATTATAATCTTCTACTCAACCGAAATTTGACTCATGCCATGCATGCTGTGGCATCCTCCTTGTTTCGTGTGATCCATTTTCCCCATCAAGGGAAACTTTTCACTGTCAATCAGCTGTTGTTCTTTGCCTCTTTCTCCTTGGATGGAAATGTTCTGTATGTTAAGAACTCTGGTGCTCCCTATGAGAGTGTGGGGGCAGGTCTCTTCAAAGATTCTGCCTTAATCGGAATTTTTCCACTCCCACCTCCTCATATTGCCTCTCTCAACATGATCTCGGTAAAATCTAATCCCTGGTTCATACCTGCACCAGATCTTGTTGATAGTTGGGGCGAGGTTATGCCGCATAGTCCCGCCGAAGTCAATTACGTGGAAATTATTTCAGATTCAAACTCTACATCCTTTGATTCTCATATATTGAAGACCTCTCTCGATATGTACTCTCAATCCCCCTAGTTTGGCACTTTGGAATCATTCGATCCCTTAGCTGAGACCTTCCCCATTGATGAAGGTATCATGGAAATCATGTCCCTTGAGAAACCACCATGGATCAATACTCATCATTGCTCCTCATTCCTGCCTCACCCAACAGTCATGTCTACTACTTTTGAAGAGTCCTCTTCTCTTTTTTCACCACTGACTTTTATTCATGAAGTATGGTCGGAAGGAAATCTGGGTAATATTACCCAAACGATGTCGATTGACATTTTTATCAAACCCAGTGTCGTTGAACATGTTCATATAGGGGTATCTTGTTCTCTGGATGAGATCAAGACATATACTCGTCTATTTTAGGAATTTTGTGATGTGTTTGTATGGTCTTATGAAGAAATACCTGGCATCGATCCTAGCATTGTGGTGCATGAAATACTAATGTATCTGCATGTGAACCTATTCGCCAACGGCTTTACCTGGTGCACCCTAGGAAGGCCACTGCTATTAAGGTTTAAGTGGAAAAGCTTCTCAAGGCTGGGTTCATTTATCCCATCCCCCTTACAGACTGGGTGTCCAATATTGTCTTGGTGACTAAAAAATAAGGCACAATCCGTATTTGCATGGATTATTAAGATCTTAATCGTGCCTATCCTAAATATAACTATCCTACTCCTGTCATTGATCAAATCATTGATGCATGTTCCGGGAGCGAGATATTTTTGTTTATGGACGGTTTTTTTGGTTATAACTAGATTAACATCACATTGTTTGATCAAGAAAAGACAACCTTTATCTCCCCATGGGGTACATTCACGTACAAGAAGCTCCCTTTCGGCCTCAAAAATGTTGGGGCCACATTTCAACTGGAAATGTCCTATGCAATACATGATATTCGCAACGTTGTCCATCCTTAGTTGGATGACCTTCCTGCCCATTCTTGTAAGTGCCAAGACCACCCAGACCATCTTCGGCAGATTTTTCTATGCTGCAGATACTATAACATTCGGTTAAATCTACACAAATATGTTTTCTGTGTGGAATGAGGACGATTCCTCGGCTTCATCATTTTCAAGGATAGTATTTGCATGGATCCGCTAAAAGTTGAGCCATGGTAAATTTACCCCCTCCTTCTTCATTGCACCAACTCTAGAGCCTAAAAGGGAAGGCAAAATTTCTCCGTCGTTTTATACCCAACTATGCTGGGCTAGCCACAGGATTTACCTGGTTACTCAAATAAGGAACACCCTTTGCATGGGACGAGGTGGCGAAAAATCTTTTGATGATCTTAAGGCCATCCTCATAAATGCTCCTCTGTTGCATCCGCTGAACTATTATCAAGATTTCTTCCTTTACCTAGCCACGACCCCTAGCACCATTGATATGGTTTTGGTCCAAGACGATGACGAAGGTAGAGAACATGTAATCTACTACCTTAGTTGGAATCTCCTCGACACTGAAATGCGATATGCACATGTTGAGAAGTTGGCTTTAGCTTCTGTTCACGCTATTCAATGCTTTCAGCACTATATCCTTTTATGTATGACTACAGTGATTTCTGAATGCAACCCTGTGACATATATCCTGACTCGTCAGTTGCTGGGGGGCAAGTATTCTAAATGGATCGTTATCCTGCAAGAATTTGATTTGGTATTCACTACAACCAGATCTAAGAAGTCACTTGTTTTTGCTGAATTGATTTGTTCCCTCTCCTCCACGGCTCTCCTTGCTAGTGCAGATGAAAAACATCTAGATGAGACCCTTTTCCTGATTAGCACCCTTGACCCATGGTATGGTGATATCATCATCTATCTCCAAACCTACACGTTTTGGTCCGCATTGACCAAGGATGATTGTCAAAGGATTCAACATCATTCCCATCCCTATCGTATTATTGGCGATACTTTATACCGTGTCGATGTCACTTCTATTCTTTGTCGATGCCTCACGATCGAGGAAGCTGAAAGAGCTCTCAATGATTGCCACTCTGGGGCATGTGGTGGTCATATGTCTGGTTATGCTACAGCTCAAAAAATCCTTCACACTGGTTATTTCTGGTCATCTATCTTCAAAGACTGCATTCTTACTATTCATAAGTGCCACGAATGCCAAATTTACCAACACAAGCTGCGCGCACCACCCACTCACCTACACCCCGTCATTACTATTGGTCCCTTTGCCAAATGGGGCATCGATATGACATGTAACCCTTGTTCGGCCAGGGGGCATGGCTATATTATCATCGCTGTGGATTATTTCACCAAATGGGCCAAAGTGATGCCTACATATTCTGTAGATGGTAAGACGATGACTCAATTTCCTTTTAACCATGTTATTTCTAGGTTCGGCATACCCCAAGCCATTGTCATAGACCATGGCTCCCATTTCAGAGATTACATGATGGTAGAGTTGAAATTTGTATTGGGTTTGTGCCTTGATGGATCAACCCCATATTACCCTCAGGGCAACGACCAAGTCGAAGCCGTGAACAAGGTTTTGGTCACAATACTTCAACATACTATTGGGATGCACAAGTCAAATTGGCATCTCATGCTCTTTTCAGCTCTATGGGCCTATCTAACTTCAACCAAAGATGCAACTAGTTTAACACCATTTCATCTATTCTATGGTCTGGAAGCAACATTTCTGATCGGATGTGAAATTCCTTCACTCAAGTTAGCTATTGAACTTCTCCCTGAAAGATCACCTCAAGGGGAACACCTCTTATATTTAGAAAAACTGGATGAGACTCGTTGTCTCACTGCCTTGGTCATCGAAGCACAAAAGAAATGGTTCAAATCCCATTTCGATCAGTTGGTCTACCTTTGCGCATTCTCTGAGGGTGATTTGGTCCTATTATACGACCAAGCTAATGATAAGCTAGGGGCAAGAAAGTTTGAACCTATGTGGCATGAGCCCTATATTGTAAAATGTGTTTTATAGAAAGGAGCCTACAAGCTTATTGATTATGAAGGAAATCCTCTTGATAAGCCCCGAAACGAGATTTACCTCAAAAAGTACTATGCTTAGGTCATCTTCCATGGTCACTTATGTACATTATTGTGTGATTCATTTTTGTACAATGTGGTTTTGTGTGATAGTTTTCAAACATTTTTCCAATTTACTATGCTTTTATTGCTTTGTAGATGTTTTTGACTCCTCACATTGGTTTCACTGATTGTGCTTGCCGTAGTACCCGGAACCTATCATCTGTGGCATGGGCTATCTATGACCCTAATGGTGAGTTGATTGACCTTCAAGGTATCTACTTAGGTCATACAACCAACAACATTACTGAATATAGTGTGGTCATTGAACTGTTGTCAGAAGCCATCGCTCTGGGAATTAGAGAATTGGTTGTCAACCTGGATTCATAGCTTGTCATCCTTCAACTCAACGGGAAATATTTCATCAGGAACCCTCAAATATTAAGAATGTATCTTCCTATCCATCTAATGGAAAGACATTTTGATTATATTGCATATCATCATCTTCCTAGACACATGAATACATTGACAGATGCATTAGCTAATTACGTGTTGGATAGACATTTACGAAACATGTAAAAGATAAGACAATCCATTTGTACCATAATAGACAGGAAAATACAAAATACATATATATGGTGAGAATGTTTGATACATCATAACCCCAAAAAATAATATGTGTGTCTAAAATAACATCAACGGCTCACAGGCCTCATACATCCATGGCACGTAGGCCTCAAAAAATATGTAAGTGTTGGACCTAGGAACTAATCAGCATGGTGGTCATGGTAGCACGATACAACTCATGCAACATGACTCAATAGTCAGTGGATCCGAACTAGGACTCCTACTGTGTGCCTCTAGTACCAATGAGGCATGTCTCCTATCTGAGCATACTCTGGGATACCATGAGTTAACCCCTCAAGGTTCCTCGTGATATCCTCCTCGTTGTCACTCCCTTCTTGATAAGGGGTGACAACATCAATAGGATGGGGGACTCGCCTGTCTATTGGGGACATCCAAGCTAGCTGCTCTAGTCCAACATCTACATCAACAAGAGAAATGCTATAAGCACACATATACCAAAAACAATTAAAAATTCTCAAAATAAAAAATTTGAGTTTTTACCTTCGTCATTGAAGTCCTCTCCATTTGGTAAGGGCATATTTGGATCTCCATGGAAATCCATGCCATTGTATGGCAAATCCTCCACGACGATCTTTTGTCATCGTAGCCATGAGAAGAATGCATGTCAGTATGACATGTGCTGACCCCCAGTGTTCCTGGGCATCAAACGACTCTAACAGGCCATCCATGGATAGCGTGGCGCAGGAGGATCTACCTCAATCAACTGATACTGGAACACTGGCATTCATTCCAGGAAGACGGTCACAAGTACAGATACGAAGCCAAATTTCTTCAGATTCCCCACCTTAGCCTTAGACAACTGGTGCTTGATGTTCATCTTCATGCCCTCTGCCCAGTTGAAGATCACAGGAGCTGTGTAGTCAATAGCATAAAGGAACTTCAACTTGTTAGTCTCATTTTCTGCCTGGGACCCCGCCACTCTATTGATAGTCAATAGAAGCACCCTAAGTGTCAAATCCTGCACACTGGAAATCTCTATCTTCCTAATCTTGGATTTCAGGGCCTCAAGGTAGTATTTGACAAGCAAGGAATATATAATTTCCACGATTGTACGTGGCCCATAAAAGTTCACTAGCTAACCTCTGCGAGACAATCCAATGATGAAGTAGATATTTGAAGTTGTAAACTCCAACTCTTGGTCCCCAATGACAAAAATATCTCTATTAATGTCCCAAAGGCTTATCAAGTATCAAAGCAACTCGGGCTGGGCCCACATCCCTGGTGTAAGGAAGAATTTTAGGGGCTCGCAAGCCCTCAAAGCCTCCAGGCAATTTGGATCATTCATTGCTTGGGTGTCAACATCTTCATGTTCCCTTTCTTTCAAATCCACCATTTTCAACGATTCTCTCTTGTAAAAGCCGTTAATTTGAGTCAATATTCATCCTTAGCACATAAAATTCAAGATTAAACGGTCAGTTTTTGAGAACATAAGGTTTTGCCCTATCCATGACACTGACTTGCCTGTTTTAAAAATAGTTGCACCGATCAATGCGGATGGCTTTGCAAATCACCCTTAGCTGGTGTGATTCCGTGCCTAGAAATCGCGCCGACCGAGGGTGTAAAATATTTTCAAAAGCCTCCCTAAAAGCCAAAAAATGGCTAAAAACATAAATAAACAACATGAAAATTGAGCTTTTGGCTTTGGCTGTTACATGGAATTGATGGCTCATCGATTGACCTCCCAGATCTCCCGCAATCTGCTCCAGAACAATTAGGGCAAAAGTGGGTAAAAAGTCTTCACAACAAAGGTAAAATGGTAAATGGTAAAAATATATTTACCTTTCCCTTTTTTATTCATTTTTTCATGAAAATATCAGGTTTTGTAAATATTTTGACCTGTTTTTCCTCAAGAACTCGATAATACAATTTGCCTTATTTGTGCAGCAACAGGTAATGGATGTTCAACGATGATGATGAGTCCCATTTCGGCTCTTTTCTTGGCTCGTTAAACTTATATGAAAATATTGCCGAGTATTTTTTCCCTTTTTTACTCGTTAAAGAGAATAAAAAAAGGGGGTCCGCTTTCATCTCTTTTCCTACCCTTTAAAAGCTAAAATATGGCTAAGCCCTTGTCGTTTCGAACTCGTTAACGGATGCGAAACGTCGTGCGACCAGTATAAGTTTATCTCTTTTTCGGGCTGGGAGGCACTATTTACGAAAAAGGTACTCCTTGACTGAAATGGTAAAGCGGTTCTCTCAAGTATTGTTTTCTACCTTTTAAGGCTCGAGAGACACAAATGTATGGAAAGGGACCATGTGAATTTTGCTTTTGTGTGTCTTTTTCAAACTCTCTAAACATGAAAAAGATATCGAGTTACACCTTTGTCAGACACGCTAAACTATTAAACGACATCAGATTCGTCACCATGACGAACATGAGCTTCTCCTTCTTAGGGCTCGTTAAACTTACTAGGTCGGATTCGTCCTAAGGATGAACTTATAGTGCAAGCATATGTTATCCCCTTCAAGCTTGTGACTAAAAAATCATTGGGGTACTTGCCAGAAATGGTGGGGGGGAAATTTGGAAATCTATCAATCGTGTTGGCAGCTAACTCTTGAACATGACACTCTTTGCTTCGTGTCAGGTTGGGACATTCTCCTCTATATCTTTGACCTTCTTGGGTTTGGGTCGTTCATTTTTTCCTTCCATTTGATCTCTACCATGTCATCATGACCACCGATCCCATGGATCCAAAAGCTACCAAACTTCTAGTTGCGTCATCGACATGTTCAAGAGTTGTCATTCTGCAATTACACTTACCTCTAATTCTTTGTATCATCCAAGATTATTTTGCATCCTTTCGTCTCGCGTCGATGATGTGGGATTCATTATGTCCCTCCTTTGACATGGTTGCTTTCCGTCGACTTCAACTCATTATCTAGGAAGTTGACCGAGAGACTCCCTTCCAGTACCTTGGAGCTTGCATGCCTTAATGGTAGGTTCTTTGCACTCAATGACAAGTTCACATCATTAGCTTTCTATCTAGTGATTTCACGGGTGTCCGACTTTATTTCCTGTATTCACATTTCATGAATTGTGCTAATAGTACCTTGAGGACCATTGTCATTATTGGTGGTTTATCTCACGCTTGTTAACAATTTACATCATTGATTGGTAATGAAGCGACTTTCTAGCGTGTTCAATGTCAAGACATCCATTTGCATGCTAGGATATGTACTTTGATCGGGTCGTGTTGAAGTGCAAGACCTTGGACTTAGATCATAAAAGGTCCAGGTTTTGAAGTGGTGTGACATGGTTACGATGATATGCATGTCTCTTTTAGATGGTTGGCTGCGACCATACCTCATTATTGGATGGCTGCGACCATACCTCATTTTCATTACGATCCTCTTTGATGGATGGTTGCGCCCATACCTGGATCCATTTACATGATCATTCTTTGGATGGCTACGTCCATGCCACGATTCATGTATTATTTGACAGAGATCTCAGTTTATGTATATGTATCTGTACTTGCTTGCAGGTTTTCTGATGACAGACTGGTTCCCCACACTGATTTATAAAGAATTTCATCCCTCACTCTAGCTCAGCCTTCATGCTTTAGGATGCATATGTTACACAACATTTTGCCACTTTCCTTGTAATCCCCATTCCTTAATCTTGGAGGACCTCTATAGTGAACCCCGCATGATTTTCCTTCATGAAGAAACTCCCATTATGTCCCTCTTCATGAGCAAATCATTTCCCTTTTGAACCATTTCCCATGAAACTTCCGTTTTTCCAAGTTTATAAGACTGGTGCTAATGGCCTTTGTCTCCCTCGTGCAAATGTGCAGAGATTAGCACTACTCCTTGCACCGACCAGAGCAACTAAGCTGTGTCTCATTCATGCCGGTCCTATCATGGAAATTTTTTTAAATTAGAGCTGAAGCTTCCAGCTCTAGAAGCTCCATAACGGAAGTCTGGTAAATGGTTTGGCCAGATGGGGTCGAGGATGACAGTTTAGGCTCCTTTCCCCTATAATGATGGAACTACCTCAAGGGATAAGTCCTTCTCCCATGAGAAGAGGTTCCATCTCCCATCCATATTTCCTATATAAACCTCCCTTCTTCCCAACCATAAACTAGTCATAGTCGCAGTTGATAGTTTTTGGCTGAGTGTTAGTGTTATAGTTGCGGAGTGTTGATGCTATTTTGGAGTAGACAAGCAAGCTATCACAAGTTGTAGCTACCTAGTTGTGTGAGGGAGAAGTGTGTTTTGATTTTGAGTGAAGCCTAAAGGGAAGAGCTTTTAAAATATTGTTGTTTGAAGCCATCGTGGAATGCTAGCAGAAGTGTGTGGGAACCTGGTCTTGTCAGAGGAAGACTGCAATGTCAAGATGAATGGTTGTAATCTCTCTTTGATATTAATATATGCAACTATTGATTGATTTCCTACATGTTTTGTAATATTACATATCCATGTCTTAATATTTCTTGACTTGTTAAGTAGGTTGAATTGCAATTTGTCTATTATTATGTTTATATGTTGTTGTTGTTCACTTGTTTCAGGAGCTTGAAGAAGGAAGTGAGAGATTGTTGGAGCGAGCAAGAGAGGACATCATCAAGCAGGATAAGCAACCAAGAGGTAGGCCCTCTTGATTGATTCTAACCTAAGGAAATCTTCCATAGAATGTATCTATTGTGGCTAGACCAATTATCGGGATAGAGGAATTTGTTCGTGTCCGCGCTTATAATTTTACTTCCCCACACTCCTAACAGAAAATTTTCCATCCAATCATCTATAGTGCTTCCAACGGCTACTTTTTGACCAAGGTGCATGACACCAACCTTTGTGGTGCAACCACCTTGGTGTAGCTCCCCTCGGTGCCCCACTTTCGTCCATTGTGCAACCCTCTTACTTCGTCTATCCAATTTTTGGGCAATGTAGTTTATAGTCTCTTACTTCCTTGCAGTTGCTTAGAGTACTAAGACTATCTCATCGTCATATAGTCATTACGCAAGGGTGGGGTCACCCTTATACAAATTAGATCGACTGCGATTGACTCTACTTGGGAACAATTCACCATTCAGCTTCGTGAGAAGAACTATGCCACCATTTGTAATGTCCTTTACCACATAGGGTCCAAGCCAATGCATTTGAAATTTTCAAGGAAATTTCATAAATTTTTTGTCATATAATAAGACCAAATCATTAACATGGAAGGTGCGATGCTTTATATGTTGATCGTGCGATGCATTTTTGCGCTCCTTTTTCACCTGTTGGTGAAATCCTACTAAAAACTAATCCTCCTCCAATTCCATCAGTTGCACTGTTGTTGGGAAAAGTATCCAATTCGGAATGCCCCTATCCCACTCTAAGGTGTGATAGTGCCTTAGCAACAAACGAGGTAAACTAATTGAGTATTCTTCTTTATGAAATGTAAATGAGGAAGAAGGCTCTAACTAACCTGTGTCTTTCGCTAGTTTGTCGATCCAAATCACTCCTCTCTTCAGTAGCTCCCAGCTCCCTGCTCCTTCACCGGCCCAGCTTCACCGAATTCCTACAAGATCACAAGAGAGAGAAACTACACGAAGATACAGATATACATTCATAAAAAGCTCAAGATCAGATTAAGCTACACATGTAAGCATAACAAAACATCATTGGTACACAGCATGAAGGAGAAACTCAAATAGTTTATTGATATGATAATAAAGTCCAAGAGGAGATACAACCAAGTGAGTTCCGATCTAGCATCTACCTCCTAACAAAGGAATCCCTTCCTCTCCTCCAACAAAGCATAAATCACCCAATGTACTAATCTCAATCTCAAACCAACAACAATTCTCTGCAAAGTACAAAATTCCAGCCTCCAGAACCTCTGGGTGAGAGATCCATATATAGATGTAAGCAGAGAGGATGAGTCAGCTTATGTTTTGACTTGTGGCTTCTCTCTGTCAGTTCTTGCTTCCACTTGGGGGTTGAGAACCTCTTACTCATCACTAGTCGAATTCATTGAGGCAAGTGTCATTGGAGAAGATTCTGGAAGCTTCCAGGGCCTTTCCACCTCGTTGAATGAGCTTGCCATTTGTCATTTCCCGCTCAGCGCACCCTGGTAGTGCTTCCACCTGCGTTGCAGTGCACCTAGCCAGTGTAGTCTCTGCATTTCAACGCAGGAAACTAGTGGAGCCTCTGAATTGATCCTGAATTGACTATTTCTGAGTGGTTTTTGGTGGAGAACTTCTGGGAGAAGCTGTCATTGGTTGACCTTGTTCCTTTAGGAGCTGTAGCAACATCTTTAGGGACTTTGGATCCCTTTAATTATGGACAGTTCATGCTTATAGCTTTAAGGCACAAAAATGTCTATAACATGCACGAGGTGCTCCTCCATGGTATCAAGATCAGCCATATAGGTCAGTGTTGCAATCCGCAACATCACAACCTCTTACCCATGGACCAATTGGAAAGGGGTTTGACTGTCAAGTTTTTTCAAGTGTTCTATATGCCCACAGGACTGTTGGTATGCACACATCCCAGTGATTTCGCTTCACGTTGCAAACCTTCGTTAAAGCACTCTCCAAGATTTTTTTGAAGGCTTCAACTGTACCATTGGCTTGAGGGTGATATGGTGTACTTTTCTAATCATAGACCTGGAATTCTTCAAGCATCACGTCAATTTTTTCATTTAAGAAGTGTGTGCCCCTATCACTCATTAATATCTTAGGGTAACCAAATCGGGAGAGGATATACTCAAAAATAAACTTCACAAAGGTAGTTGCACTATAGTCCTTTAATGGTTGTGCTCCCACCCATCAGCTCAATTATTTGGTTGTTGTAATAATATATCGTGCTCTAGTCTTCTTCCTTGGTGGTTGGATTAGACCCAAAAAATCAATCGCCGATTTATCAAAAACTTGCAAGGTTACTTGTGGATTTAAGGGAAAATCGTCCCTATGCAATGGTCTCCTCGTCTTTTGGTAAGCATCACACGCCCTACAATATGCTTTTGCATCCTTATGTATCGTGCTAGGGTCCTATAATCTATAGGATCTCAAGGTTATTAAGAATTTCACAGTTTGTAGGTTTCAAATTGTTCATAAGATGTCAATTTTCAATTGATCTCATTAAAAAAAAAGAGAGAGAAAAGAAATGAAAAGAGGGTATATGAAAAGAAGAAAAAGAAAAAAAGGAGAAAAGAAAAACCCCAAAAAGTTGTTCAAATCATACAGTCTAAGCATGATTGAACAAATTTCAATTTATGTTGATTGGTTAGAAAATAAAGATATGCCAAACAGCTTAATCTTAGAAAATCAGTAGCTAGGTAGAAAATAAAATTGGTTCAACTATTTAATCTGGACCAAGAGGATAAATAAGTGATAGAGTAGGTTAGGTTTTGAAAGAAAAAGAGATATATAAAAAGAAAAAAAGAGGAAAGGGTCTGCAAGTCTACGTGCACCCTGTAAATGGAAGTAATGAAGAATGGTTGGCAAGATCTACGGAAGGAATGAATCTATAGAATGAAGAAATTAAGAGGCTGGAATCCCAAGTTGGTGTGCTACAAGATCAAGTTAAAAGAGCTGAAAACAATCACTTGTTAGAAATGCAGAGAGCAAAGGCATTGATAAAGAAGCTTCAAAATTCAGAAAAAGAATCCTCCATTGGAAATATGCTAGTGAGGGTTAAGGAGATCATTTGGCACAAAGTGATAGATCGTATGAATGGAATTTGGCCTAGCATCCAAATTATTTTTTAGTAGAAAGAGTTAGTAGAGAAAGCCAAAGAAGCCATTTCAACCACCAATACAGAGTTGGGAGATATGCCAGCAACAACTAACAAAATTATCAAGTTTCTGAATACAAGAAACAAATATGAGCTGGAAGAATTGTGAGTAGCAGATAGGATAGAGACCATACTACAAGTCAAAAAGGTGTTGACAAAGAAAAGTTTAAATATGCACCTTCAAGAAAAATGCGAATTTCTAGAGCTGACAATCAATAGGTTTTTTAACAGAATGCATCCCCTACATCAAAAAGGCGTTCCCTCTCTATTTGTTACAAATGACAAACTCATGGAGAGATGGGATTATGTCAAGAAATTACAAGGCATAGCCACAAATGCTGCAAATATATCCAATATCAAAGGAAAAATAGTAGGAAATGCTTTACTAGAAGCAATCAACAATCAAATTTACATTGAACATGAGCTGAAGCATGTGTTTTTATTCAAGCCATCATTTGCCAAATACATTGATGTTGATGAGGTTTATTGAATATTAACCAAGGTCAAGATCCTAGAGGGGGGAGCGTGGAGTGACTTATGTGACTACCAGGAAGAACGAGAAAAGAATGACTAGAGTGACCATATAGGCATGAGTCAACACCAGCCACATCAGCAGAACCACTCCAATCAAATTAATATTTCAAGCAACAACATCCCAGAAAGGAGGGACATATGTCCTAGTTTTTTCAACATTGCCACTCCTTGGCTACATTAGACAGTTTTTCCTTCATTGTAATAAATAATAGATTTCCAAGTGTACAAGGAAAATCATTGTAGTTTTTTGTTTAAATACTCCATGCGTTGGGAGTATTAGGGGTTGGACCCTAGTCATTGGAACGATTTTTCTATTTGCAGCATTGTAATTTGATCTAGAGCATAAATAAAAAGGATAATATGTAGGATACTTGATCTGTTTTGACCTTGTAATGTTTTTCCTTCTATGTTTAATGTATTTTTTTTTATCCATCCATGCATCTTTCAGTATTATTGTGAAGCAGAAATTATAGTTTAAGATATGATGTTGGAGCACCTCACTGCTATCTGTGTTTACAATTTGTGTTTTTCCGTGAAGTATGATTAAAAAATACCTCAATGCTTTTTAATCCCAACTAATATCATTTTTCTGGCATCCCATTTATCACTCTTCTTTAAATATCTATTAATGACGGTTAGCTTGCCCTACAAACACTCTGTAAGATTGATGCTACCAACCAGCCTGTGACTTCATAACCCAATGGAAAATATTAAAAAAATTACCTTTTCCCCAACCAAGTGAACAAACAAACAAACAAATATTTTATTCTTAATATTTAGCCTAAAACTTTATAGCACTAAAAACAAAGTTAAATCATAATTACATAGAGAGAGCCCTCTCTAAGTCCAAGAAGGCTAGGTCCTAGACTCATAAGTGGTTTGATGTATCTTTTGTGACTTTTGTCTTGCCAATCTTCAAAATCATAGAATGATAACATAGTGGTGACCATACTGGGGAACATTGAAAAAATATCCTTTCATTCGAATTTAGAGTACCCAGTTAAATAGCTTTGTATGATATTATAATTCCTAAGATTGGTTTATCTTTTGTTTTTGAATATTCAATTTGTCTGTGTGTTAGATCTAAACACTAGCTCCTAAAAGAATCTCTACTAGATCCCATCCAGATCCCAACCCTCCTACCATAGTAGATAATCCTGAAAAGATCCTAAGGAAAACTCCTAGAACTGAGAGTCAGACAAGTAGTAGATTTCTTCACAGAGCCAATTCACTCCCTCAAAACTTTATCACCTTCCAAGGTATGCAGTTTGATTTACACTTTGAAAAAGGTTTATTCAGGACTAAATCAAAGAATTGGACATTTCATATCATCTTTGATCCATCAATATTAGATAAGAGCATAGTGAGAGAACTTTCCTCACAGACTGAATCAGGTCTTCAACTCTTACAACATTTTGATACACTGCAAGATCTAGTGACATATCTCACCTCAGAAATTGATGATTATTACCTTCGACAGTTAGTAGAATTAAGTTCTTTAAACCTCACAACTTCCTCCTTCACATCTCCACCTGCTTATATTAAATCACCAAGCCCTACTTCCTCCATAATCCCCAACCCTTCTTTCATCCTTCAACATAAGGTTGCTAAGATTCCCATACTCTCATTCCCTCCTAGCACTAGTCCAACTTCATCCACTGTTCAACCTACTTCATCCATTATTCAACTTCCTTCAAGTGGTCCTCCACCACCACCACCAATCATGGCTGCAAGATATTCTCCTTTGGTGCTACTTGCACCATTGGCCAAAATGCCACCAGACTATCAATCCACAATTGTATTGTTTGATGGAACAGGTCCTTTAACATCCCAACAACATGTGGACAAAATGAATGATTGTTTTGACCTACAAGAGGTAGATGATCAAAGTATTAAGCTCAGAATGTTTTCTCAAAGTTTAGGAGGATAAGTTAGAAAGTGGTTCAAATCTTTTCTTGCAAATAGTATAACTCATCTCCTTGCATTTCAACAAACTTTTGTCAATAGATGGGAAGTCAAGAAGAACCCTTTACAAATTCTATCAGAATATGAAAATATTAAAAGGGAGGTAGGTGAAAGTGTACAGGATTATTGTGCTAGATTCAACAATACCTATAATGCAATACCTATAAATCTCAAACCACCCCAGGATTTAGCCTTGATAAAGTTCCCAGATGGTTTTGATGCAGATATGTCATACCAACTCAGGGAAAGAAATTCTCCAACATTAGAAGCAATGCAAAGAGACGTTGTGAGTGTAGAGGCCAACTTACAAGCTAAAATAGCTAGGATGAGAACTGAAAGACAAGTGACTTTTAAGGAAGAAGCTTCAACTTCTACTGCAGAAGCCAAAATTGATTCCTTGGTAAGGACTATGGAAAGGATGATGAAGAGAATTAGTATAAATTATAGGAATGTTCCTAGAGAAAATACACCCGCCCAACAAAACCGATATCCAAACCCTAGGAGAAACAATCCACAAATCAGACAAAGAGATCAAAGAGGCCTAGATCAATAAATAAGGCCACCATTTCAAGAAAATTATGTTGATGATACAAGTGTAGTTAAAGAAGTGGAGGAGAATCAGGTAAATTTAATGGGAACTAATGAATATGATTCTGTTTTTCTTACAAAAGAAGAACATGAATTGTTTTTGTTGACTCAAACCGCACTGGAATCTAACGATTATAAACACGGTTTTGAAAATGATATACTAGAAGTCCACAGACAATATAATCTCAGGAGCAAGAAAAATAATGATAACTCAAACATAAATGATCTAAATAATTCTGGTAGGAAAAATTTAGAATCTAATCCTAATAAAACAACTGAAAGCTCCAAGAGAAATGACAACAACTTAGAAAAGAGAAATACAGAAAATATTATCAAGAAAAAAATTGATGTCTCAACAAAAACTGTCCAAACAGAAATACCTACTACAAGTAAATAAGTTGAACTTGTAACAAATACCAAAGCTCACAAAACAGATTTCCCAAACTTGCTAAAGGGTCAAACACCCTTCAGTATTGAGAATGAAATTGCAAAACTCAAGATCTCTATTCCTCTTACCGAACTGGTGAACAAGAATATCTATAGGTGTCAAGTCCTAAAGGCACTCAATGTGGGAGATAACACAGATACAATGAATTTATATGATGACCAACCTAAACTCTTTTTTGGACCATAAGTGGATGGTAAGCCTCAAGAAGGGGTTGTTCCTCCATTTTATGTCAGTCTTAATATTCATGATAAGATCCTTCATAATGCCATGTTGGATTCAGGTGCATCATATAATCTCATGCCAAAGACTACTATGGAAAAACTTGAACTGGAATTTACTAGACCATACAAAGATCTCTATTCTTTTGACTCCAGCAAGGTTAGATGTCTAGCCCTAATTAAGGACCTTTGTGTCACACTAGCCCAGATACTAGCCAAAATTTTAGTAATGGATATTGTAGTAGCAGATATTCCTCTTAAGTATGGTATGTTATTATCAAGGTCTTAGGGGGCTAAGTTGCAGGGAACACTTTAAATGGATATGACATATGCCACAATACCAGTATTTGGTCAATCAAGGAGACTATATAGAGAAACATTAATGAAGTACATGGTGAGCAGTCAAGAAAGAGCAAACAATTATCCCCTCTACTCAGTTCACATTGATCTTGATTCATTTATTCTGTATAATGACAATGATGGAGACATAGATACATAGGTAAAATAGGAAGAAAATGAATTCCATGAAAAACATGATACTCAAGTGCCTATTATGCAGCAAAACCCTAAAAAAGAACCTCTTTGGAATATGACTTTTGATGGCTCATGTGGTAAAACAAGATCAGGGGCAGGAATCTGGTTATATAATCCAACAACTAATCAGGCTCAAGGTTACTATTATAAACTGAATTTTCTATGTACAAACAATATAACAAAATATGAGGCATTATTATTAGGCTTGAAGTTTCTTTAAAAGATAGGTGCTAAAAGGATTTCTGTCCAATGAGAATCTGAGCTTATCATTAGGAAAATTTAAGGACAATACTCGACTAAATACCCTAGATTGAGAGAATATCGAAATGTTGTAATTGATTTCCTCAAAACATTTGAAGAGCATCACCTTGCTATTATTCCTAGGCTCCAAAATGCTATGGCCAATGGACTAGCTTTTTCAGCTAGCACCTGCAAATTACCTCATCCAAACAAACAATACACAGTTGAAGTAAAACATCATCTGACAGTGCCTGGTAACATGAGATATTGGACAGATTTTGGGCATGAAAAACAAATTGAATGATTTTTTCAATCAAAAGATGAATTTGAAGATTGCAGCATAGATCTGGAAAGTGAAATAGACAATCACACTACTGTACATAGTGATTTGGGTCAAATTCCTACTGATTTAAATCAAATTACTGTTTATGAGGAAAATTTTCGTGTAAATAAAACTGTACAAAAAACTTAAATACATAAAGATCCAGAAAAAGAAGATTTCAAAGTATTGTAGCTCAAAGATAATGTTCTGCCTAGAGGACTTGCTCCTTTAGAGGAACTATTTGATTTTAATGATGTTGCTAGAAAACCAAAAATGGAACCAACAAGAACAAACATAGAGGAATGCAACATAGGTAGTGAACAAAACCCCAAAATCATAAAACTGTCAAAATCACTACCTCTCATGGCTAAAATAAAATATATAGCTCTATTCAAAGAATTCATAGATGTATTTGCATGGAGTTATGAAGATTTAAAATCCTATGATACTAGCATTATACAACACAAGATTCCAATCAAAGAAGATCAAAATCCCTTCAAACAGAAATTATGCAGGATAAACCCTATTCTAATGCCTCTGGTAGAAAAAGAAATCAAAAATATTTATGAGGCTAAGATCATAGTCCCAATTAGATATTCTAAATGGGTATCCAACATTGTGCCTACCAGAAAGAAAAGTGGTGAAATAAGGCTATGCATTGAATTTTTAAATTTAAACAAGGTTTCTCTCAAGGAAAACTATCCCTTACCGAAAATGGATCACATATTGCAGAGGGTAGTAGGTTCTAGTAGGATCTCCTTGTTAGATGGTTTCTCAGGATACAATCAAGTTCTAGTACATCCTGATGATCAAGATAAAACTGCTTTCACTACCCCTTGGGGAAATTTCATGTATGTTAAAATTCCTTTTGGATTAATGAATGCAGGTGCTACTTTTCAGAGAGCAATGGACATTGCTTTTTCAGAAGAGATTGGGTATTTCATTGTGATTTATCTCGATGACATCACAATGTTTTCAAAAACTGAGGAAGAACACTTAGCACATCTAAGAAAAGTATTTGAAAAGTGCAGAAAGTTTGGTATTTCACTCAATCCTAAGAAATCATTGTTTGGTCTTGAAGAAGGAAAGCTTTTAGGCCATATCATCTCTAAATATGGAATCAGGATTGACCCCAGTAGGATTGAAGGCATCCTTAAAATCAGTCATCCAAGAAACATGAAAGAACTTCAACCTTTTATTGGAAAAATCAATTTTTTAAGAAGATTCATACCAAATCTGGCTGAATTACTTAGGAATATAACAAACATGCTAAAAAAGGACACAGAAATCAAATGGAATGTGGAAGCCAAGCAATATTTTGACCTAGTCAAACATGCATTAACACAAGCTCTAGTTTTAATTAGCCTAGATTTTAGTAAGGATTTCATAATATTTTCTTTTGCATCTGAACATACTATTGTTGTTGTGTTGTTGCAGAAAAACAATAATGAACATGAAAAACCAATAGCATTTTTTAGCAAATATCTAAGAGATGCTTCTTTAAAGTACAATATCATGGAAAAACAAGCATTTTCTTTAGTTAAAGCAATCAAAGGTTTTAGGTTTTATGTTCTACATTCTCATATCATTGCTCATGTGCCCAATGTAGTGATCAAAGATATTCTTACTCAAAAATGGACCAGATGGGAAGAGAGGCAAATGGATAGGCATGATATTGGAATATGATATAGAAATCAAGCCCACCAAGTTGATCAAAGGACAGGGATTAGCCAAATTGATGGCCGAATCAATTTCAATACTTTAGACATCAACATCGTGTTTTCTTCGGATGGTCTTGAGGAGCTGGTGAGTCCACCAATATATGAGGCATATTTAAATTCTCCCTAGTATGCATACTTGTTATATGTTCTTTTCAATTTAAATTCTCCTCCCGGATTATCCAAAACCAAAACTAGATTTCTCAAATCAAAAGCTATCAAATTTTGTACTGTTGATGGTATATTGTATTGGAAAGATGGTGGAGGTGTTTTACTCAGATGCTTGTTAAAGGATGATGCTGAAAACGTTATGCAGGAATTCCATGAAGGTGACTATGGAGGTCATATTTATTGGAAGACAATTGTTAATTAAATCCTTAGAGCAGGTTATTATTGGCCTACATTATTCCCAAACATCCATAAGATGGTAATTTCTTGCCAAAAGTGCCAACTCTTTGAAGGAAAGAGAAAATTACTACGTCTGCCTTTGAAACCCATCTCTATTGAAAGCCATTTCCAACAGTGGGGATTGGATTTCATTGGTGAAATTCATCCTTCATCCTTTGCCCAGCATAAATGGACCTTAACTACCATAGATTGCTTCACCAAATGGATAGAATCCACTCCTTCAAGAGCTGATACTGATTATGTCATAATAAAGTTCCTTGAAACCAATATCCTTTCTAGATTTGGTTGTCCTAAGAAACTAATCACTGGTAATGCTGCAGCTTTCAAGTCAAGAAAGATGGTGAATTTTCGTCACAAATATCATTTCTCTTTGGGACATTCAACAAATTATTACCCTCAAGGTAATGGGTTGCCTAAATCTTCCAATATAATTTTGCTAAGCATTATTAAGAAGATATTGGAGGACAATAAGAAGTCATGGCACAACAAATTGATCTATGCATTATGGGTTGACGAATTGGCTACAAAGAAATCAATTGGCATGTCCCCATTTCATTTTGTTTATGGTATAGATGCAGTATTTCCTTCTTCCATGGGAGTACCAATTATGAAGATCATCTAGGAGATACAAAGTGATCCCAATGATATACAAAGGAGGATACATTAGATTATTCAATTGCAGCAATTTAGAGAAGAAGTATACAATAGAACTCAAGTTGTCCAAGAAAATATAAAGAAAATTTTTGACAAAAGAACCAAGATTGATGATTTCAAAATAGGAGACGAAGTGTTAAAGTGGGAATCAAGAAGAGAAGACAAAGGAAAACATGGAAAATTTGAGAATCTTTGGAAGGGTCCGTATATCATTTCAGCTTTCAAAGGGAATAATGCCTTTTTCCTCCAAGAATTAGATGGAACAAAATTATCAGGAGGTCCTATCAATGGCAGGATGCTGAAACATTATTTTTCATAAGCACAGAGACTTCCCCACTCCATTGTAAATATCACAGCTTTTAGGTTTAGTTGGCTAGTTCATTTAACAAAATAAAAGAAATCAAATTGAAGACAAAATAGATTTGAAAGACTAAAGGCTATTGGTCACGTGTTCTTGACACTTCAAGCTGAGAAGTGCCTTCCCCAGCTGGAGCCACTATTAGGGTCCTATAATCTATAGGATATCAAGGTGATTAAGCATTTCATAGTTTTCTGGTTTCAAATTGTTCATAAGATTTCAATTTTCAATTGATTTCATTAAAAAGAAAAAAAGAAAAAAAAGAGAAAAGAAATAAAAAGAGGGTATATAAAAAGAAGAAAAAGAAAAAAGGAGAAAAGAAAAACCCAAAAAAGTTGTTCAAATCATACAGTCTAAGCATGATTGAACAAATTTCAATTTATGTTAATTGGTTAGAAAATAAATATATGCCAAATAGCTTAATCTTGCCAAATCGATAGCAAGGTAGAAAATAAAATTGGTTCAACTATTTAATCTGGACCAAGAGGAGAAATAAGTGATAGAGTAGGTTAGGTTTTGAAAGAAAGAGATATATAAAAAAAGAAATATGAAAGGGTCTACAAGTCTAAGTGCACCCTACAAATGGAAAAGAACAACAATGTTAGGCTATAGAACAAGGGTAGGTAGATTGAAGAATAGAAGAACATATGCTAATGTTGTCCTAAGGTCGGAGAGGAAAATCAAAAGAAAAAAACCAAGGAAGGGGCACTATATTACTTTGATATCATTATTCCCCTAAACTTTAAATATTTAACCCCCTTGTACCTATAGTATGTCCCTCATTTATCACCTGATCCCACCATGCACTCACCTGTCACATTCACGTTTAATCCACCCACTAGCTATCTCTCCATCCTTGCTCACTCCGCCAGATCAAACGACCCATGTCCTCTTTCGGCCCCCCTTCACCCTCTAAAATTTAAGCCCGGGGCAGGGGGTGGGGGGGGGGTCTGAAGCCAATGGTTTTTTCTCCCCTATGTGTCACGCCCTCATGAGTTCGTACCCCCCTCTCTCATACCACCTATCGCTCCCCAGGCCCCCCGAAAAGCTGTATTCGATACCACAAACCACTCACTCATTTGATCGTTGGAGCACCCGCTACCTCACTGTGCCAAGCTGTCCCATCTGCCCAATCGCTTCCATTCCCACCATTGGGAAATAAATGGGTTGGGTCGTTAGCCAATGGACCTATGCCAAATTAGGCCAATCCAATGGCACGATGATAAATCATAAAATCACCAGTTACGTTGATTTCAAATTTTTACTGTCATTGTGCACTTGCAGGCATTTTTTCACTCTATCCAGACATTACCAAGAATGCACAGTGAAGCCAAAGTACAGTAATACAGTGTAGGATTACTCATTTTCTTGCAGAGATCATCATTTCCCACTCTTGAATCCCATTTCTATTTAAATCCCTTTTCTTTCTCCCTCACTGAAATCCCACTTCTTTGATCCCTTTCTATTACAGATTTAGCACAGGGCAATTTTTAGAGGAAAGCTGTAGAGAAAATAGAACAACAATGGCACCAAAGAAGAAAGAACCAGAAATATTCAACCCAATGGTGCACCCACCACTGGATTTAGATCATTTACCACTGGCCAACAGGGATTACAAGATCCATGAAACCCTATCAAAATTTGATCTGTTTAATATATATTGCTGGTGGGAGGACAAATTCATGGAGGAAATGGATGACATAGGCCTTTGGGACACCAACCTGCCTTTTTATATCTTCCCTAAAACACATAGTTTCCCATAATTGATCAGGAAGTGTCATTCATGTTACAATCCACAACAAAGAGCAGTGATGTCCCCAACAGGACATATTTTATTCACAATTGATGCTCAATCCATCATTTAGATGATGCAAGCCACGATTATTAAAGGATATATTCGTTTTTCACATGAAGTTCTGATTGAAATGTACCAAAATCTTGATTTCTCCAAGAGAGCTAAGCCATTGGAACTATTCATGGCTAAGAACACCTCTCTCCCAAGCAAAAATCCTCCTTATTCCTCCTCTGTTTTTCCTAACAGAACCAAACATATTCCCACAGTTCTTTCCTATTTACTTGGCTATTTTTCTGACCAATGGATTGATGAAGTTATTATAGCTTTCATGTCTATCCTCTCAACTGAATCCAAACCTTCTTCCCTTTTTAACTTCAACCAGTTTCTAGCAGATGCAATCCATGAACAATTAGTCAATTGCTTCACAGATGAAGTTTTTCATTACTCCTAAATGTTGCTTTACATGTTTTTATATTTTTAGGCAGACAAGTTCCAGTTTTCATTAACCAAAATGAATGAGGAAGGTGAACCTCAATCAGTAATATTTTGGACAACATCGGTAATGAAAGATCTAAAGGATTTCAGTTACAAGACATTTGTGGAAATGTTTGTCCACCCAGCAATGAACCTCCTCAGTGGGATAGCTGAACCAAGGATAATTGAAGATATAAAGAGAATTATGAAAATGTTTAATCAAGCCAGAACTAGTGATTGGTACTTGTACCAAAACTACACTAAAATAAGAGTGTATGGATGTGAGTTAGCGCCCTACATGCTGCCAAAGTTCCTCCCCATGAGGATCTTTGCATTGGAGAACATCAGATAGATGATTAGTGTAGATGAGATGCATTTTGTATCAAGTAAGAAGAAATCCCATTCAAGATCAAGTCTCAACGTGGTCCCTTCATTTGCAACAGTGGAGCTACAAGAGAGGAGGCAGACAAGAGATTAAGGGAGATGAATTTTTCTCATAGTTTCACATGGTCTTATGACCCATGGGGCATTATTTCTAAGAAGAGGGTGGAAAACAAGCCCACTGCCTACATGCACACTCAAAGGCCCGAAATCGAGAAATATATGAATCAGATAGAATGGATGCCTAATACATTACAGGATGCTGAGGAGAAATCAATCTCCTCTTCCAGTGCACAGACACCAAGGGAGCAGGAGAAACAAATTACTGAAGAAAAGACTGAAAAAGGAAAATAACAAGAGCAAGGGATAACGGGCAAGAGGTACAAAGAAGATCAGTCACCATGAACTGATATTTGCATGAAAGAATTCAGGTTGAAGTACAGGAAGAATCCTAGGAAACACATGGACATAGATAAAGGATCACCACAACAGATGGTGATCAATATAATTGATATTCCAGATTCCTCCCTAGCTAGAGGACAATCATTTCCTTCTACTCTGATTTCAGAAAGAAAGCAATCTCTTCAAGTGTCCTAATCTTCAAAGGTGTCTGAAGAGAAAGAATAGACCATTTTTGATACCTTCAGAGAAATCGAAATCAGAAATAAAATACTAAGGAAGAGCACCTATGCTCAGTTTTGGAAGCAGAGTGCAACTGCACAAGGTGGACTTCTCTCTACCTTTGACTCAGAGAAGGGAAAGGCACAAACATCAGAGCCCAAAATTCCAATAGACTACAATCAAACTTCTTTTGAGTTTGATGTCAAGAATGTCCATCCAATAGATCAGCTAGAGATGCACAAGAAAATAGGGGAAATGATTTCATCTCCTTTAACCAGCACCTCCATGAATTTATTCAAAATGCAGGTGGCCTCCCAGATGCTCAGTCTCAATTGAAGATGGATAGAATCTCATCATTATCAAAGGACACTAGGATCAAGTCTTTGGAATACTTAGTAATAAAAATTGGATATGATCCCTCAAATACAAAATCAGCTGAAGAAGTAATAAAGAAGAAAGAGTTAGACATTATAGCTCTTAAGAAGCAGCTCAAGTTGCCTACTACACATGACCCACTGACCAAGGAAATAAAGGAGACAGAGAGAATAAAGGATGACATGATGAAACTAATAGTGAAGCAATCCATCCAAATCAAATAGATGGAGAGAGATATGGAAAAGATGGTGTAGGAGAAAGAAAAGGCAACACAGATGGTTGGCACAATAGTGGAGGCCCTTCCTCTAACAACCTTACCCATGACTACTCCAGCAGGTATAGCCACAGGAGCAGGAAGCAGTGCAGAACAGTTGGCAAGATCTATGAAAGGAATGAATCTACAAAATGAAGAAATTAAGAGACTGGAATCCCAAGTTGGTGTGCTACAAGATCAAATTAGATGATTTGAAAATAATCACTTGGTAGAAATGCAGACAACAAAGGCATTGATAGAGAAGCTTCAGAAGTCAGAAAAAGAATCCTCCATTGGAAATATGCTAGGGAGGGTTAAGGATATCATTTAGCACAAAGTGATGGATCGTATGAATGAAATTTTAACTAGCATCCAAATTATTTTTTAGCAGAAAGAGTTAGTAGAGAAAGCCAAAGAAGCTACTTCAACCACCAATATAGAGTTGGGAGATATGCCAACAACATGTAACAAAATTATCAAGTTTCTGAATGCAAGAAATAAATATGAGCTAGAAGAATTGGGAGTAGCAGATAGGATAGAGACCATACTACAAGTCAAAAAGGTGTTGACAAAGAAAAGTTTAAATGTGTAGCTTCAAAAAAAATGCCAAGTTCTAGAGCTAACATATGTCCCAGTTTTCTCAGTGTTGCCACTCCTTCGCTACATTAGTCAGTTTTTCCTTCATTGTAATAAATAATAGATTGCCAAGTGTACAAGGAAAATCATTGTAGGTTTTTTTTTAAATACTCCATGCATTGGGAGTATTAGGGGTTGGGCCCTAGTCATTGGAATGATTTTTCTATTTGGATAATTGTAATTTTGAGCTGGAGCATCAATAAAAAGGATAGTTTGCAGGATACTTGATCTATTTTGACCCGGTGATGTTTTTCCTTCTATGTTTAATGTATTTTTTTTTATCCATCCCTGCATCTTTCATTCTTATTATGAAGCAGAAATTATAGTTTCAGATATGCTATTGGAGCACCTTACTGTTGAATTTGTTTACAATCTGTATGTTTTCCTATGAAGTATGATTAAGAATAATTGAATGCTTTTTAATCCTAACTGATATCATTTTTCTGACATCCCATTTATCACTCTACTTTAAAGATCTAGTAAGGATAGTTAGCTTGCCCTACAAACGCTCTGTAAGATTGATGCTACCAACCAGCCTGTGACTCCATAGCCCAATGGAAAATATTGAAAAAATGACCTTTTCCCCAACCAAATGAACAAACAAACAAAAAAATCTTTTATTCTTAATATCTAGCCTAAAACGTTATAGCACTAAAACAAAGTTAAATCATAATTACATAGAGAGAGCCCTCTCTGAATCCAGGAAGGATAGGTCCTAGACTCATAAGTGGTTTGATGTATCTTTTGTGACTTTTGTCTTGCCAATATCCAAAATCACGGAAAAATAACATATCATTGGCCACAAAATTCCTGTGCACAGGATCTTCTGCGCGGTTGCTCTTCCTGCATAGTGGCCTCCCCCTTCTCCACCATGTGCTTATATGAGGATGCTTGGTCATTCAAACTTTGGGACATATTAGTGTAGTATCTCATCAGAGCCCATTTTATATAGGTGTCCAGCGATCACAGAAAAGTAAGCCACACAAACCACCAACTCCTTCTTCTTTTGTGTAGGATATCCCTATGGGGCTGTGCCAGTTGTTAAAAACTAGATTATATTAGTAAAATGATTGTCTGCGACGAACAAAAAAGAGCTATGCATCAGGAAACCCTTCTTCCAAACTAGTAGTCTCATCACCAATTTCAATATGGGATAGATGATTAGGACCAGAATTCAACCGTCTAGGCTTCACAATCACCTCAAAATCGTACTCCTGAAAGAGAAACAACCATCTACAGATCTTCCCCCCCAATACAGGCTTATTGACCAGGTATTTTAGAGAAGAATGGTCTTTATACATATTGAAGTGTGCACCTAACAGATCTTGCCAAAATTTATGTAGCACATACACCATTTCCAATCCTTCACACTCTATAGTCGAGTAGTTATTCTTAGCCTTTGACAATTTCCTACTTGCAAATGCTATAGGATGATTAATATCGCCTGCACCTAGTTGGGTTAGCACCACACCTAGTGCAATACAAGAAGCATCCACATGAACATGAAACTCCTTTTTCCAATCTGGAAACACCAGAATGGGCGCGGTGACCATTTTCACCTTCAAGATGTCTAAATTGTTCTGACACTCTTCATCCCAACAAAATGTCGTATTTTTCTTCTACAGTTTCTCCATTGGCATAGTGACTTGCACATATGCCTTGATAAACTTTCTATAATACCCCGTATGGCCAAGTGTCATGCACAATTTTTTTACACTCTTCAAGGCCTTCAAATTGACAATAAAAACTATCTTTACAAGGTCAACCATTAATCCCTGCTTGTAAACCACATGACCCAGAAATAATCCATAAGGAACACAAAAGATGATTTTTTCCAGATTCAAGGTGATCTGATGTCTACAACAAGTGTCCAAAATAAGGCACAAACTTGCAACATGGTGCTTTACTAACCCAAATACAATCCAATCATCAAATTAGACTTCTAAGAAATTGTGGATGAATTCCTTAAAATTTGTAGTTACTACCCGTGAGAAGATCATAGGTGCATTCTTCAATCCAAATGGAATTACCGTGTATTGAAAAAATCCCCATTCTGTCATGAAGGTGGCCTTGTCGCAATCCTTCGGCGTGATCTTGATCTGATGGTACCCCGAGAACCCATCAGTGGACGAATAGGATTCCTACCCTGCGACTTTCTCCAGGACTTTATCTACAAATGGCATTAGGAAAGGGTCATGGACACATGCATCATTGAGTTTCCTTATATCTATGCATATCCATATTTCATCTCGTTTCGTATTTTCCTAGACTACCATAGGACTTACCTAGTCTGACTCCTCCACCGACTCAATGATCCCAGCCTCTAGCATTTTGTCCAATTCCATGCACACCTTTTCCTTATATTTGGGATTCAAATGGTATGGTTGATGTTTTATAGGCTCCGCGTCTGGCTTCAAAGTAATATTCACCACGCCTAGGTCCCCTACAATCCCCTTCAGATCTGAGAACTTGGTGGGAAACAAGTCTTGGTATTCACACAACAGTTCTACAACCTTATCAACTATATCCTCATCCTAATAGTCACCTATTTTAACAAAATTTGGCTTCATGTCTGATCCAATGTTTACCTATCTAGTCTTCAAAGGTTCTCCTATGTCAAGGATTGTTGCTTTGGGTCCTTCAACTTCGCGTTGTCCCTCAGACTTTGGAATGTTAATATTTCTAGGATTGTCTTCTTCTTCTTTTGCGGTCACGTTATAGCATTCGAGCACATTGCATGGCTACGTATTCAAGTTTGTTTGAACCCATTCTACTGGGTCCTTAGGCATTCTAAATATTTCAGCCTTAATTTCTTGGAATGCTTCGTCAATACATTCAAAGCCATCCTCAAAACTGAACATCAACAGGAAACTTTTGTTGAGGATATCCCACTTAGTTGTTCCATGGCATAACTTATTTTCTAGGTACAAATTCATCAGGATGGTATCCAAAGTGTGACAAGAGATGTGCACCCATTCAGGTTGAGGATTCTCTCCCCATGGTTTAGTCCACCGCTTCAGATTCTCACATGGATCGTCTTTTCCAGTGTAATTTTTAGTCATACATGTATTGGTGTACGTGAAATTTAGTTTCATCATTCGCTGGTATTCCTTCCAGTTAGTGAATTTTTCCTTATGCGTACCCCAAACGCGGGTAGGCATAGCATACAGTGCTAGATCTAATGTCTACAACTGATGTTCTTCTGGCATCTCCCTTCCGAACTTATCTGAAAACAAATTAACATCATATAAACCAACATATCGAGGTAGAGTTTGTACCTCCGTGGAAACACAACAAAGCGATTTTGTCAAAAAAGGCAATAGCCCCTCATCCAAGGCTCAAAGAGAAAAAAAAAAAAAAATACCCCCCACCAGGGGGTGGCGGTGACTTGGATTTGGGACTGTTAGTTGGTTGGTTGTTGCTTAGTCTCCATTGTAGAAGTTAGCATTACTCCTGAGGAGGGTGGAAGGGACGAAGCACTGAGGGGGTTGATGGTCAAAGTATGGGTTGAAGCGCTGGCAGATTAAAATATAAAGATAAAAAAAAATAAGCCTATGGGCCGTGGGGCCCTTTTTTTTCACGTGACGTGTTCCACTCTTGAAGTGCCTTATGGATTTTTTTTGCATCGTAGGGAGGAGACTTCGTGTAATATTTTATGCCAATGATCAAGCTCTTCATCATAATCTGAGGTGCAAGAGCTATCTCTATGCCATGTAATTCATCCATCTATTATAGGATTTATCCAGCCCTCATCACGCACATTGATATTATATATCTGATCCAGATCATCTTCTTCTTCATAATCATGAGCCGGTTCCATGTATCGTGCACCTTCAGTTGGATCTAAGGGAACAATTAATCGGAGCGCCTTCCTCTCAAATTCCATTCTTCATTTATTAATATTAATGGTTTCATCCATGTAAAAGGCCCAATCAATTCCCAATAGTGCAAGGTAAGGATTACTATCGTCCACTATCTCGGTCACTTCAAAATCAGCCAAGGTGCTCGCTCCTTCAATATCCACTGTAACCCCATACAGGTGCCCCATAGGAATGATGTCTTGTTGATTTTCCATGCATATCTGGATAGGATACCAATGCAACATAGGTCTCCCCATATTTTCCAAGTTTTTTTTGGTAGCACATTCACATCATATCCTAGATCGAGAATTACCTGATCCATTTCATAATCTCCAATCTACGCAGCTAGCCTCATTTCGTGACCTGTTTCTTTCTTTCTTTTTCCCACTTTTCGTATAATGCACTGTTATGGAGGAGTCTTGATCTTACCTGTACAACTATCAATTAACTCTTGGAGCCCTTCTACCACCTTTCTATCCCGTAATATCTTCATACAAGTCTTTAGAAAGGTAGCTAATAGCAAAGGATCTACGTCTTGTGCTTGATTGTTTCCGCCATATTCCTCCCGACTTCATGAGGTAGAGGCCTCAATGAAGCTATTTTTGGCTTCCATAAAGGTTTCCTTAGCTTGGTTTAGATTGAATCCAACTTCCTTCTTAATAGCCTTGCATACCCACCCTTCCATTTCTGGTTTTTTACCTTTATCTTCTCCAGTGGCAATACCACTTCGGGTTACTATATTAATGCTAGGCTCTTCTTCGCGAGGCTCCGCTCTCATCATCTGAATATTTTGTGTAGGTGTTTGATCCTTCTTGTCCTGCATCATGGCTATTAGTACTAGGAAATCTTCTATAACGTGATCAAATTGTCAGCAATACTGACAGGAGGGATGCGTTGGGTTCTAATAGTCATGCAAAAAATGAACTGCTTCTCCACAATTATAACAAACGACTTTTCTGCAACCCCTTCCAGCCCCTCCTCCTCGTTCTCTTCCTTAGCCCTATAATCCTCCGCACACTACACTAGTGCCCTGATCCTAGGGTTTATTTTCAATCTAAATTCTATACGTATGGGTTCGCTCCATCATCATTTCATAGCTCCAACAATTACACTCACCATGCCCAACTAATGTACATAAAGTACAAAATAACTATTATGGTGTGTGCACAAACTTTTCTAGGAGATGACAGTTGTCAATCACATGCTTCCCAGCTATCTGAAAGATAGCACTCCATAAGGCTACCCCCCTGCTTGATCCAATGATGCTTTCAGGTTTTAGAGGGACATGACCCCCTCACCCCCCCAATGATATAGTTCTGATAAATAGGACATTGGTCCTTGTCATGACCCAGGCCTTTACACTTCAGGAACCAAACTTTTGCACACACCTGAGGCTGAACTTCGCTTCCCTTCTTTAGGCTCTACAATTCCATGTGCAAGCTTGCTAGCCACAATTGAATTTGTTGGAATCCTATATTTGTATCCTACACTAGTGAAGCTTCTAATCTCATGGAGGTATCTATTGATTTTTCTTGTGTTCCTATTTTCTACTGTGACAATGGTAATCTTAGATGTGGTAGGAGCGAAGCAATGTACCAATCTCTATGCTTAGTATCTATAATGTTCATATTAGCCTGCTGAATTGGGCATTTCAATATTTTATCAAAGTCCCACGTGGACTTTTTTACCCTCTACTGAATCTCCTTGAGCTCTGTTACAGACTGGGCCTGAGATTAGAGCTTCTTGAAATCACTATTCAACACTTGTTGGGTCTCTAACATAGTCACGTTGGGCTTATTTGCGCAAAATTTGATGTACCAACTCAACTCTTTTTTCATATTATCATTGGTGATCTTATGTTCCTTCCATACAACATCCGTGACAAACCAAAATTGTTCGGGGTCTTCAGTTCCCACACCCTTAAACACAAGCATCTTCATTGTATTAGCCATGTTAAACGTGGAGGTGGAGGTAGAGGCAGAGGTGTAGGTGTGTGAGGTGGAGGTGGAGGTGGAGGTGGAGTGAATGGATGAGGTATCCCTGTGATACCCTGACTTATGATCTATAGTTCCCTTCACAACATTCTTGGAATATTACCCTCGTCGTTGCTATCAGAAGATCCTAACAGTGGAATGTAATCAGAGCCTGATTCTTTGTTTCTTCTTAATGCTCTCCCACTTTGCATAGTCCCAAACATCATTTTAAATGCATAACTCGGATTTCACACAATAAAATCTTAATCCAGGTCGTAAGAGATTTCAGGAACTTACTTCTTGGTCCTTTGAATAACCTTAGCTCTGCTTCACTGTAACTGGTGGACGTATCGATCGCGAACTCAATGATGAATCCTCCCATAATACTATCAATCTAGTGGTCAACAACCCGCATGATGTTATTTTTTGAAGCCTCCAAGTGCTTTACCAGTTCTAGGGTCCACACAATAGGGTCATCAAGCTTCCATGTACCTTGTCTATCCACCAATTTGGACAGACACTTGTGAAATTCATAGGGGAAAGAGCATAATAATATTTCCTATTCGTATGTGAATATGTATCTCTTTACCCACTCTTCCTTCGATAAGCATACATTTTTGTTCTCTTGAGCTTCAAATGTGTGCAACTTCCGATCAATCCACTTTTTGATCTCTTTCTTAGTGGGGAACCACTTATCACACATCCCTTAGCAAGATCTCGGTCTTGGCGATGGAAACATTTGTTGGCTTGTTGGGGCCTGACCAAGGTTCAAAGTTAGTTGTGTCAACCAAAAAAACCCTAAACTACTGGCCCTTTCGGCAGCAACTCACGTAGCGCAGGCTGCAGTCTCACTTGATTCAGTATTGGGGGATGAAAAAACTAGGTTTCTGCATCCATAGGCCTGTGTGCTAGGTTCCTTTGGCTCCTAGGGCTTAGTTTTATCTTCACGAACCATAACCCTTCAGAAACAGATAATTACAGTAATTCACTTAAACAACATCTATACCTTCAGGAAGGTTATGCAACATTCATAACATGTATAACTTATATTGATCTACCAATTTCGTGCATAAGATCAACATTCATTCATATAATTTGCAATACAAAATGAAATATAGAAAACTACAGAAGTAAAACTAGATACATAAAAGCATAATTGTTAGATCAAAACTGTCTTGATTAGATGTATTCGTTCAAGTACATACTCTTTTTCCTTGTGCACTCAGCTACAAGGGCCCCTGCACTCATCTTGCGGACATACCAAGGTCTCCACACACTCAGCTGCAGGAGCCTTCCCCTTCACCTAAGTACATGAAATGAACATTTTCTGCCTTAACTTACTTGCCCAAACAATGATCTTCTATTCTTATTATCTCCTAGAATCGCTATGACTCTTCTATTTATATCCTTTTCTTTTACATTACCATGGTCCACAGACCATGCACTCAAAACCTTCCTAACACCTAACCACCTAAGGGACTAAAGTCCCTTTGATTCTTACTATTTTCGCACTCTGCTTCCAAAAATCACAAAAAGTTTACATCTTTACAAAATGAAATTACAAAATTTGACAAAATTTAACCCCAGGGACCCCATCCCAACACCATGTAGTCCCCATGTTGTTATTATTGTGCCTCATAGAATACCACTATTTTTATTGTTGTGCCCCTACAATATTATTGTTATGTAGACTCTGATTATATTGGGACCCCTTAGGCTCCTATATATAGAAAGGAGGCCTTGCCATTTGTATCATCCAAGAATTGTTCATTTGTGTAATGTAAAGAAGGTTGCCCCCTTGAAGAGACTAATTTTGAAGTTGTTGATCTATCTCTTCTTTTATTTTGTGAGCTAGTTTTGCAACCCCTCTAGAGCTATTTGTGTTTTAGTAGACCTGCGACAGAAGAAACATCTGATCTCCAACCACTTGGAATTCAAGTGCACGAACAACATCGCAGAATACAAAGCACTCATCTTTGGTTTGCAAAGAGCCATTGACCTTAATGTTGCAATTCTCAAAGTAGTAGGTGACTCAGAAATTGTTATACGAAAATTACATGATAGTATACATTATGTCACCTCATCTGAAAATTTATCAGCAAGAGTTATGGTGTTTGATTTTTCATTTCCAAGCTTTTAACATTATTTTTGTTCCTAGAATAGGCAATGCAACTATGGATGAATTGGAAAATGTTTCTATTAGGTTATCACCACTTAGGGATGATTTTTCTATAGAAATTATTTATAAACCATTTGTCCCTGAAAATATTACTAATTTGATCATTTTCAATTATGACCAGCATGTATTGCACTTTATGGTGAATGTTGATGTATTCAAGGATGCATTTATCAATGAGTATGAGCACGAGAAGCATTGCAAGATGTAGCTTGCAAAAGCAAAAAGAAACCCATGCCAAAAGGAATAGTATCATTGGAAAATTTGTACAACTTGCATAATCACTTATGAGGGCCAATTAATGCAAAAACCCATAGCTCAACCCTGTCACATGAGCAAATAAATTTGGGAATGGAAAAGGATCCGAGATTTATCAGCATTGGCACTTGTTGCACACCATAGGAGCGACAAGGTTTTATCCACTTATTTAAGCAATACCGAGGTGTATTCGCGTGGATGTACGATGAGCTCAAAAATTATGACACACAAATAATCCAGCGTGTGATTCCAATCAAAGAAGGGGCCAAGCCTTTTCAAAAAAATTTGTAGAAGGTACATCTGACGGCTGAGCCTCTGATTCAAAAGGATTTGGGGAAATAACCGGATGCTCGGATCATATATAAAGCACAACATTCTACCTGGGTTTCGAACTTCGTCTCGGCTAGAAATAAGTTTGGGGAAATCCGCCTATGTGTTGATTTCCACAACTTGAACCAAGCCTCAAACAAGGGCCATTATCCCGTGTTTTTTATGGAACATATAATGCAAACAGTGTCAGGGTTATATATTTTTTATTTGTTGCATAGGTATTCTGGTTATAACCAGGTTCTAATTTCAGATCCTGATAGACTAAAGACAAAGTTCTGCACGAAGTGGGGTATGTTCGCATTTAAAAGAATTTCATTTTTGTTGATCAATGTCGATGAAACATTTCAATGCACCATGGACATTACATTCCATGAACTAATTAGACAGTGTGTAGTGGTCTATCTTGATGATGTCGCATTTTTTTTCAAAATGAGATCCGACCACATACGCCATTTCAAGAAAATTTTCGATCGATGTCGCAAGTACAAGATATCTCTTAATCCCAAAAAGGGTATTTTTGAAGTGTCTTAGGGTAACCTCATGGGCCATATCATTACCAAAAGTGGGATTAAAGTAGACTTGGAGAGGGCTAAAGAAATTACGCAGATTCCTTTCCTTGTGAACAAAAAAGTTGTGCAGTCCTTCCTAGGGAAAATTAACTTCCTCTGCAAGTTCATCTCCGATTACACTCCGATTGTGAAGCCAATACAGGAGATGGTAAAGAAGGATGCAATATATAGATGGGATAAAAGGGAAAAGGATGTGCTTTCCCGTATTGATAAATCCATTGTGGAAGCACCCACTTTATATAACCCATATTTCAAAAAATATTTCTTGCTCTACACTTTTGATTCTAACACTTCTCTCATCGTTGTGCTTACAAAAAAGGATGATCAAAAAAATGAACGACCAATATATTTCATGAGCACTAGCCTTCAAGGAACTAAAACTAAATACCCAACCATCAAAAAAATAAGCTTATGCAGTCTACAAGGTAGTGAAGCATTTCCGACCCTATCTCTTGAAAAATCATTGCATTATCTTTATGCCCCACCTAATAGTCAGATCATTGTTCATTCAGCAACAGTTGGGTGAGATAAGAGTGAACTGGATGACTCAGTTATAGGAATATGACTTAGAATTCAATCCAGTTCATACAATCAAGGGCCACAGTCTATGTCATCTAGCAGTGGAGGTAGTGGATGCAAAAGAGGAATATCTTTTTGGATGGGAGCAGGAGATCGAAATGTACAATGTTGAGTGATCTCCTCCCATGACCATCGAGAAATCTTGGTACGTAGATGTGCACCAATACCTTGAGCATGACACTATGCCCTCTCATTTATATTTATGATAGAAGAGGACACTTAGACTTAAAGCATTATCTTATCAGTTGGGTCATGGGGTGATTTTAAAAAAGCATCATAATGGAGTATTTCTCAGGTGCATAGAACCACACGATTCAAAGAAGGTATTGTGTGATCTCCACGACAGACTAGCCAGGGGAAATTTTGCTGATAACACAACCACACATAAATTTATGCGGGAAGATTTCTATTGCCCTACATTATTGAAAGAAGCTCATGCTTATGCCTGCAAGTTTCTGGTCTGTCAAAGGTGCACCAGTCGAAAGAGGAATTCAGCCGCCCCATTGCAGCCTATCACAGTGGAATAACCATTTCAACTGTGGGGCTTAGATTTCATTGGAGAAATATTTCCACATTTGTCAAAGAAAAGCTACTAGATTCTCACTGCTACATACTATTTCACATGGTGGACAGAATTTATTCCGCTTAAATAGGTGAACGATTAGGAAGTCATCAACTTCCTTAAGTAGAACATCATTTCCAGTTTGACATTCCAACTTCACTTATTTTCGATAATGCAACATATTTTTCATCATTAAAATTATATGATTTTGCATTAGAAAGTGGATTCATATTGAAAATTCAGCTATCTACTATCTACAGGGGAATGATCTTTTTGATTCCACAAATAAAAACCTTATCCGTATCATAAAAAATACCATCTTTTTTAAACAAAGGAACTGGCACTCCACTTTGGTAAATGCCTTATGGGTTGACCGAGTCATGCCAAATCCCTCTCTAAACACATCCCCTTACTTCCTAGTGTATGGAAGAGAAGCCAACCTTTCCACTAACATTTACTTTCCTGTTGTCCAACCTTTGCCAGAATCCCAAGGCAAGCCATGTTTATTAGTTTAGTGTAGGATTGCCACTCTTCGCAAGCTACAGGAAGAAAGGTGGAAAGCAAAAGAAAAAATTTCCCTTCACTCCAATCATATCAAGAGATGGTTTGACAAGAGCTCTACAGGGAAGAATAAATTTAGCACGGGTGACTTAGCCGTGAAGTGGGACAAATTCCACGAGGATAAAGGAAAACACACCAAGTTTCAATCCCTGTGGATTGGACTATTCACTATTCACGAAAATCTTGGCCAACACACATATTGTATACAATCACTAAATAGAAAGAATGACACTCTCCTCGTTAACGACCATGACTTAAAATATTATTTTCAATGATGATCTGGGGCTATGCCCTAGGATATGTACATAGTATTTTCTTTTTTGTTTTATTTCTATTTTTTTTTTCATCATGTAAATAAGTGTTGTGTGTGAGCAATTTTTTTTCCGTCTTCTTTGTGTGTGGCTAAATTAAAAGAGAGTCTTGTGACACTTGAACCATTGGATAAATTTTGGTCCATATTCCTCATGTTGGTTATATCTTCTGGTCGATGAAGTTCTAATGGAAAATACGATTCGTCAGTGGGGAGAATTTTGTTTAAACCATGAACTTGTGTCTATTCAGGAAGCTTTAAACCTATATTCAGTTTTTTATGTTCTAGTGTCTTCACGCTCATCAAATTAGTAGAAGAGGAGAATGGGAAAAATATAAACAGGCAAACCTAATCAGAGGTGTCTATATGATTCTCTGAAGGAACAACCTCTCCTGCTCTCAATAATTTGGGATACCTCTTGTTGGTACCATTTCATTACCATCCTTTTCTTCTATAAATCCATCATTTGTCTATCTTTTTCTCCCATAAACCCCTCATAGTCCATTGAAATTGATTAATCAAAGCATTATAATTGTTATTTTACATTAAATTTAATTTGTGAATTTTTATGTTAAAAATTAGAAATTTTCAACAAAATTACAAGATGTCATGACTTCCTGTAAATGGTTTATGATGTGACACGTGGCATGGCAGGAAAATCAAAACAAAGGATAGGAACATGATCTCGAATGTATATACATGGTGAAATATATATTCAACAGCGAATCTAAAGCTCCTGGATACATGGTCAATGCTGGTCACAAAAGCAGCAAAAAGCCAGAGTTGCCTAAACTGATTTCGTTTTGCTTTGGAAATCAGTTAAGATTAGAAAAGACAAAAATCACCTCTCTTGTAAAAGCAAAAACATCTACATGATAATGGATGTACATCCGATTATAGACTAGAAGGAAAAGTTAGTGAACAAGGATAGGAGACAAGCAGATAAAAAGACTGCGTATTGTATTGTCCAGAACGTTGTTGTTCTTGTGTATTGTTTACAGAACATTTCTCTTGCATGTGATTTAATTTCCAGAACTTAATTACAGGCATCATTTTACCATTACAGTGCTTATGCGTTAACGTTTTCATCACTTGAAGTTTCCTAAGTGTGCCATTGAAGCGTGGACGGGCCCTACATGGAGATTGGTATACTTTTATTTTCATTTCCATAGTGTTTTCGAATCTGAATAGTGTTGAATAGCGTTTAATGTTATTTTATTTCCTGTGATTTTATTGATTCGAATAGAAGTTCTTGCAAGTATTATTCATTGTGATAGTTTGAGAGTTCGATTGCTAGATTATTGAACAATATCTTGTAAAAGATTTGATCGACCATTGAATTTCGAAGTATCTCTGTGGACTCTGTTTTTATGCATCTGAGTTTTAATGTTCTTTTGGTTTTCATGAATTCTTAGTGTGTTAGCTGGAAAGAGCTTTTGTGAATGATATCCTTGTAAGAGGGTTGAAAACTCAGACTAGTAACACACTATTTCTTTAGAAAAGTTAATTAAAATAGATGATCTGAGTGCTAAAGTGTGAGAGGAAACATATTTCAATCTCCTGTAAAGGAGTGTCGTAGCCTGTCACAGTAAACACTTAGTTAGGTAGATGAGATCCTTTTAGGTCTATAGACTTTAGACACGTACCTCTAAGTTTACCAACCTTGGTTGATATTAAATCTAGTCTAATCTAGCACCCTAGATTGGCCACTACATTTTGGCGCCATTGCCGGGGAGGCGAAGCTAGAGGATTTCTAAAAAAAAAATATAAAAAAAAAACAAAAAAAAAAAACAAAAACAGAGATTTAATTGAGATTTAATTTTAATTCATCATTTTAGAAGTCATGTTTACTTATGTCTAGATCTAGAGATGATAAAGGTAGATTCATAAAAACCCCCCATCCAAAAACTAACCTACCACCAGAAGCAGACCCTTTAGGAAAAGTTGAACACACAACACCAGCTGGGAAAGTTACCATACAAACATTAAAGGATAAATAGAAATCAGGGCAAAGACTCACACTCATCGAGAGGAAAATTCTATTAGCACACGAATCACAGAAGAAACATTTCCCTGAATCCTCTATAAAAAGAGAGTAGCACAGTAACTCAACAATCTTTCCTTGAACTTCTCTTTGAAACAAGTGACACAGAAAAAGAAATTAAATCAACAAAGGAACCTATCAAAATGGCTGATGAAGGAGATGGATCAGCAAGAGGACCACCAAATCAAGGTCAAAGAGAGGAGGAAGAGTCAACCTTTAAATTTCCTATTCAAGGACCAGAAGAAGATGATGAAATAAAAATGAAAAACATACCTCCATCTGTGCTACCAAACTTTTATGGCATGGCTTCAGAAGACCCAGATTCATTCTTGTTTGAGTTTGACATAGTATGTCGAACATATGGTTACACAGATGATGCCCATAGGCTTAGAATCTTCCCAGCAACATTAAAAGCATCAACATTAAGATGGTTCATGGGGCTTGGTGAACATGCAATAACTGATTGGGATGGCATGAGAAGAATATTCCTAAAGAAATACCAACCTTATTATAGATTGAAAGATTCCAAAGATGATATCTTTAGGATGAATCAACAAGAGGATGAAAATTTAGAGGAGTACTTGGAGCGGTTTGTTTACAATTTACAAAAATCAAAACATAGAACCATGTCTCTTGATCTGATTCGAACAATATTTTTGAAGGGCATTCGAGAGGAATACTTAGATGATCTTAATTTGATGGGAAAAGGTGATATTTCCACTTTACCTTTCGAAGAAATTACTGAGTTATGTGAAAAGTATTCAAGGAGAAAAGCTATATATGGAAAATAAGTTCTATCATCCAAAGCCACAAAATCTGCTTCAACAAGTGTCAAAAGGGCTGAAATAGGAAACCTGTTAGAAGAATTCAAAACAGACCTATTAAGTACCAAATTGACACTCTGAAAGCCAAGAAAAGACAAGAAGAGGAAGATCAAATAATGGCTGACTTTTGTCCAAAGTGCCGGAAGAAACATGCCTTGAAAGACTGCCCATTAGAAAACATTCAAGTTTGTGCCTTTTGTACTGAAAATCATGATATATTTCATTTCTCTAAAGTCAAGATTTTGCAGAATTGTAATGTGGAAGAAGCTAATACAGATATGGAGAATGTGTATTTCATGGGCGCTAAGAGACCGTGGCAACCTAGACCTCCACCTCCAGGTATGTTTCCAAACCAAAATTTGCAATTTCCTGCACAAGATCAGATATATGCTCAGAATTCTTGGAATGTGCCCATGCCATGGCAACACCAAAATTACCCACAGCAACAATGGAGACAATTTCAGCAATACTCTCAACAATATCAACCATATCCTCAACCATACCAATAGTATTCTCAACCATATCAACAATATCATCAGCCACATTCACAATATCCTCAAACATATCAGCAATATCCTCAGCAACAAGTTTTTATCAACCCCAAAACACTCAACAAGCATTGCCTGCTCCTCCACCAATAAATCCACCCCACTTACAACTCCCATATAACCAACAACCTCCTAGACCCACTCAGATTCCTGCTCAGCCTGTACCAAATCCAAATAACAGAGCAAAGAGACCAGCCTATAATGTAGATGAGGGACCATCATATCCCACATTACCTTTACAAAATATCAATCTGAGGTCTAGTAAGGTACTTCAAAAAGAACCTCCAATAGCTGAAAAACAAGAATAAAATGAAGAAAATGAAAATGAAACTCCAACTCGAAAGAAACAAAATGATGACATCAAAAATAAACAAATGCAACCATTGCATCCACCACCTTTTCCAGAATGATTGGTCCAAGAAAAACTTCCCATGTCTATACCACAGTTTGATGTTTTAGATGAGCTAAAGAATGTCTATATAAAAATTCCACTATTGCAAGCCATAAAAGAAATTCCCATATATACTAAAGCAATCAAAGACCTGTGCCTCAAGAAGCCTACTAGGAAAAGAATTGATCCACAAACTATTCATGTTATTGGACATTTAGCTGGCCTTATGACAAACACCATTTCAATGGAAAAGTATGTTGATCCTGGCATTCCCAGAGTCACTACAATCATTAACAACATACATATTCCAAACACCTTAATTGATCTTGGCGCTGCAATAAATGTGATGACTCTTGAAACAATGAAAACATTGCAGCTCACAAACTTGCAGCACACAACAATTGTTCTAGAACTAGCTGATAGGTCTAAGGTGATTCCTGAAGGGATTTTGGAGGACATAATTGTCTCACTAGACTCCTGGGAGTATCCAGTGGACTTTTTAGTTCTTCAGCCAGAATATAATTTAGGAGGACACCCTATCATCCTTGGTAGACCATGGTTAGAAACTGCTGATGCATTCATAGGATGTAGATTGGGTAATATGATTATTTCACGAGGAACTGAAAGAAAACAACTCACTCTTTACCCATCATCACAATCACTAGTAGTAGCACACAATTTATGGCTTGACGATAAATACAATGACAAGGAAGAAGTTCAATCTGTTTTCAACATCAATCAAATATATGATTTTCAAGAACATAATAATGATGATTTGGTAGAATTGTTCCTTCCTCAACCTGATATTTCTGAAGAATTAAGAAATGAACAATACCATGCTGCAGATGAACTTTTTGCACAGAATTTTCAGGAAACATGCACCATTCAATCTTTGCAAACAACATTTCAGAACATTTTTCCCATTCAATCTATCACAAACACACAGAGCAAGACCATAGAGATTAGTCCAGGAAAAACTTTGAATATTAGCACTCACCTAGACTCATCTCAGGAGAAAAAATAGATCCAATTATTGAGAAAATACCAGAGAGCATTTTCTTGCGACTACATCGATATGCATGGAATTCACCCTGAAACATGCACTCACCACATTTATATGGATAGTAATATCAAACCAGTGAGGAAACCGCAAAGAAGAATGAATCCTATGCTTCAGGATATTGTTAGGGATGAATTACAAAAACTATTGAAAGTAAACTTTATTTATCCTATCTCTGACAGTTAGTGGGTATCCCCATTGGTAGTAGTGCCCAAGAAAAATGTCAAGTGGCGGATTTGTGTTGATTACCGACAATTGAACAAAGCAACCCTCAAAGATTATTTCCCACTACCATTTATCGACCAAGTGCTAGACACATTAGCTGGGAAATCATCATTCTCTTTTCTTGATGGTTTCAGTGGCTATAATCAGATTAGGATATCCTTAGAGGACCAGGAAAAAACCACTTTTACTTGTCCCTGGGGCACTTATGCCTATAATGTTTTACCATTTGGACTTTGCAATGCTCCAGCTACATTTCAGAGAGCTGTATTAGCTATTTTTGCTGATTTAGTTCATGACTGTGTTGAAGTTTATATGGACGATTTTTCAGTATATGGTAATTCATTTGAGTATGCATTAGAGAATCTTGAAATTTTTTTGAAGAGATGTATTGAAGCTAATCTGTCCCTGAGTAATGAAAAGTGTTTTATGATGTTAAATCAAGGGATAGTATTAGGACACTATATTTCTTCTCAAGGCATTAAAGTTGATCCATCAAAAATCCAGATCATTGTCAATTTGCCAATTCCGAAGACTCAAAAAGAGGTAAGAAGTTTCCTTGGGTATGCAAGCTATTACAGAAGGTTTATTGAACATTTTAGTAAAATAGCTTCGCCTCTGTTTAAGCTTCTAGCAAAAGATACACCTTTCAACTGGAATGAGAATTGTCAGCAAGCTTTTGAAACACTCAAGGAAAAATTATCAACCACACCAGTCTTAAAAGGACCTAACTGGACCCCACCATTTCACATCTTTACAGATGCACCTGATACTGCAGTAGGTGCCTCATTAGGCCAAAAAGAAGATTCTTTCAATTATGCCATCTATTTCATTAGCAAAAATCTAACACCTGCAAAATTAAACTACACAGTCACTGAAAAAGAAATGCTTGCCATCATACATGTTGTGAATAAACTCCGACATTATATAACTAGTTATGAGGTTTTTGTACATGCTGATCACTCTGCCATTAAGTATTTAATGAATAAACCAATCACTAATGGCAGAGTTACCAGATGGTTGTTATTATTATAGGAATTTAATATCACAGTGTTAGATAGACCAGGTAAGGAGAATCAGGTGGTAGATTTTCTTTCTAGACTGCAAAATCCAGGTGAGGTTGTTCTGGTTGAAGATTCTTTTCCAGATGAAAATTTATTTGCAATTTCAATAGTGAATCCTTGGTATGCTGACTTGGCCAACTATTTGTCCACAGGAAGAACACCTCCATATTTTACTCCAAAGGAAAAGAAGAGGCTGACCAAACAAAGTGCTAGATACTCATGGGTTAATGGAGATTTATTTTACATTGGTTAGGATATGATTATTAGACAATGTGTAAGAAATGATGAAATAATTGATATTTTAAAATTTTTCCATGATGAACCGTGTGGTGGGAATTTTGCAGCTAAAAGAACAACATTCAAGATTCTTAGTCTTGGATACTACTGGCCATCTATTTTTAAGGATTCCAAGAAGTATGTGAAAAGTTGTGATAGCTGTCAAAGAATGGGCAGGCTAACAGCTACAGATGAAATGCCACTTCAGCCTCAAGTATGCTTAGAGCCATTTGAAAAATGGGCTCTAGATTTCATAGGACCCATCAGTCCAACTTATAAAGGTAAAAAGTACATCTTAGTATGTACTGATTACGTGACAAAATGGGCTAAAGCCAAAGCACTAGTCCGGGCAACTGAACAAACAGTGGTAAACTTCCTTTTTGAAGAAATTTTTGTAAGGTATGGAGTGTTTGGTCAATTTAGTGTGTCCTAAATTGCTATTTAAAATGTCAATCCAGGAGTTGTAAACTGATGAAGTGAAGTGCACTGTATGTGCAAGATAACTGTTTTCTTAGTATTTTTGTCGTTTTTGAGTTTTTAGTTTGTTTTTGGGTTTATCTTCTATGGATTCCTAGTATGAGATGACGAAATTGAAAGTTAAGTATGGATGGTAATGGTGATTTCTACAATGATTTTCCAAACTTAAAAGTTCTCAAAAAGAAGGTTTCAAACTAACTGTAATGAAATCAATTCTCAAAAGGAAATAAATGTACCAAAACAGTGAATTAGTGACAATGGCGCAGTATCCTTACTGCTGTATGAAAAAGAAAATAAAAACTGGACTTAAAACAACTCAAAGACTGAAAGCAAAGCAAAATAAATCACACTACTTCAACCCACATTCCGACCCTTCACCTTTCGACTCGCTCTGGCTATAAGAAGTAATCATAAACAAGCTAAGTAATATGATATCTAAATTGTAGGAAATTAAATTGCATAAAAGGAAGCTAAGATTTAACTACTCATTCATATTTCAACTCTTGAAAATGACATAAGTAATTCAATCTCTAACTTGCAGGAAAGCAAACTAAATCATACTACAACAAGTAATATTTTGATTCCTTACTAATTGAGTCGCTTGGCTATAGAAAGGAAATCATAAACAGATGAGTAATATGATGTCTAAGTGGCAGAAAAGTAAATAAGAAAAACAAAACTGAAAGAAATGACAATGTTGGAATTAAACTCAGTAAACAGGGAAAATTTTAAGAACCCCCTCTAAATTTACATGTATAATAAATGGGCGAATCTCCATGGTATATAGGAAAAATGGAAGGCGATTTTATCAATAATATGATATATATATATAATTTTTTGGCGAATCTCTCACCAGGCATGGCGAATATTTTACTCAATTATAAAATCTTGTGTTTATTGAATACACAAATGAAACCATTGCATTTCTTTAAAATATCTTTTGAAATCAAAATTACCGAAATTACATATCAATAACTTAGTGGGTGTAGGATAAAATTCACCCGTGCCATTCACAGAAAGCATGAGAAAAAACCTAATACTATATATAAAACCAAGAAAAATTCAAATTCATCACTTCTAGGGACCTTGTAACCACCCTCCCAATACACAAGTATGTTTCTGTTTGCAATTAGAAAAATTACCCAAATTACAATCTGTTTACTCTAGCATATGTTGGAAAGTTATAGAAGGATGACTAGTGCAATCAATCCATTCCTTTTAGCCCTGGATTTGTTTCAATTTAAAACAGAAGTATATGAATATACTTGTCCAATGTCTATGCTTTAAACATTCACCTTAATATGTTTTTACAATATAATTTCCTAAGTCTATTTAATATCTTCATTATCATAAAATCCAACCTATATCCATCTTAACTCCACATCTACCACTCTTAGGGGGATGAAATCTATTTATCCCTCTGAGCACTTGGTAGACCCAGAATTAAGATGGATCTAAGATGATAGAATTTCCCCTTTAAATAGTCTATGCTCACATGAATACCATGGTATTACCATGGGTCAATACCATGGGTTATCATAAACCTAGAGCTTAAAAATTACTATTAGTAATTTATAAAAATTAATAAAATTAATAGCTGATTTTTATTTTATTTTTTATTTTAACCAAGCTAAAATGTTTAACATACATTAAATTACAACATCCATTTTTACTCTTGATCCGATCAAATATTTTTTCACTCTATGCTAGTTTGCATATCACGATATTTGATACCTCTCTGGGGTTAGTAGATCCAAAGTAAAGATGGATCTATGTTGGTTTAATTCTCCCATTTAAATAGGCTACATTCCAGGTGAATACCATGGGTCAATACCATGTGCCATTTTGGTGAATACCATGGGTCAATACCATGTGCCATTTTTATTTTTATTAATACTAATATTAGGGTTAATAATGTTTTTTTGCATGGTATTAATAACAATCTAATCCATGGTATTTGTCCCATAGTATTTTGCCCATAGGTTTCACCTAAATATAACGCATTTTTTGAGTGTTTGTAAATATAAGGTGACTTATGGAGTAAATATAAAAAAATGTTTTATTTGTTTACCACACCTCTCGTTTATTTATATTTTTATTAATTTACCATACCTCTTTTACAAATATGGTATTTGGCCCATAGGATTCAGTTAAATAAAGCTTCTTTCTTCAGCCTTCATAAATAGAATGAGGGTTATGGACTAAATATAAAAAGAGGTTTTATTTATTTACCATGCGTCTAGTTTATTTATATTTTTATTTATTTACCATACCTTTTGAGTAAGTATAAAAAGACGTTTTATTTATTTACCATACCTCCAATTTACTTATATTTTTATTTGTTTACACCCTTGCATGTATATATGGTGACTTATGGAGTAAATATAAAAAATGTTTTATTTATTTACCATACCTCTCATTTATTTATATTTTTATTAATTTACCATACCTATTTTATAAATATGGTATTTGGGCCTTTGGCCCATAGGATTCACTTAAATAAAACTTATTCTTGAAAATGGGCGAATGGATTCACTTAAATAAAACTTATTCTTGAAAATGGGCAAATGGAAGGTTGTAACTCCTAATTTCAAGGGCTAAATTTACCTTTTTTACCCTCTCCCTTAAAATAAGGTGGGCTATTTGAGGTGATTTGTAAAAATGTACTATGATACAAAATATTCACCCACTAAAAATTTAAAACCCCTTAATTTCGCCAAAGGGCGAACATTCGCCCCTAAAATTTTCTATGTCAGTAAATGAAAATCAACAGAAAGGACAAGATGATCTCATGTCAGTAGTTATAAAAAATATGTAAATTTGCCCGGGCTGCCTACAAAAACCTGTAAAAGAAGCACTGATCAGCTAATAGTTATGAAAAAAACATAAAGGAAATATGGACAGCGATGAACATCACAACAGCGCAATATATATACAAGCAATGATTATAAAAATAGTAAATGAAAGCAAGTAAGAAACTATACAGAGCTTTGGTGTACAGGGGCCCTCTGCAACCTCAACCAGTCAATTACTTAGTCACAAATCGAATTCAGGAATGTTGTCTTCTCATATATTAAAGTGCAGTAATAAGACAAAGTAAAGCACAATACAGTGGGCTGATAACAACATTCAAAATTACATCTGAAAAGATAACTATCCAGCGTATACCAACGCGTTATTTATAAGTGAAAATGCTGCAACTAATTCCTAGATTTTATGCTGCCAAGAGACACGTAAATCTCCATGGCCTGAGATCTAGCGTTATGGTCATCATGACAGTTGAATCCATGGAGTGGTGGCTGCTCGATTCAGTTCACGGGATGATCTACAGGTGTGCCAATACCTCCGGAAACTAAGGATCGTGCCACGCAAACCTTAATGTGGGAAAAACAGAGCCGTGCCACCGCAAAACTCCTTGTTTGGCCCTTCCTTTGACCGTCGTTGACCATGACCGTTTATGAGTGATTTGGCTGAACTGAGGGAACACACTCCATGTACATTTCACTTGCAGCTTGCCCACGTGGTCGGTTTCTCCATTGGACACCTGTAACATAGCCTTTAACAAAAGGGCTACGGAAACTTGAGCTGGCTGCGGAAAGTGACAAGTTTCCGCAGCTGTTTCAACAAAAATCTAAATCAAACAACAGTCATAAACATAGTTAGGAAACCATTTCATAAGCTCTTTTTAGACTAATATGCAATGATTTGACAACTTGGTGGATGAAGTAAATGGAAAAAGAAGGCTGAAAGGGTATACAGGGAAGTGCAGGTTTGGGACTCAACATACCCCCACTGTGAAGGTGTTGCATGTCCTCATGCAACCAAAATTTAGTCATTCCCCTCTAATCCATATGTTCTGAAGCTTCTGCTAGGACATCTAGCCCTCTTTTCTTCTTCTTTGGTGCTGCCACCATCTTGGGTTTCCTTATTAGACATCTGAATTTAAGATTAATCAATGCTCTGCTCAACTTTTTGCACTTTTTCTTCATTTTCTTGTTTTTCTTTTGCCATAGTCCCAAATGAAGCATAGTGTTATCATGAATACTTTTATCTACTTTGATCTGTTCCTTGAGTGCTTCATTTTCTTGCTTGATATGCATGTTTAGGACCTCTAATTCAAATACCTCCTGCTTTAAGGACTGAACTTGTGCATCTAGTGGCAGAGTGGTACTTGGACCTGCAACTGATTTTTCTAATGATTCCAAGTAGTCATATACCTCCTGTTGATTTGGATCTACTTCAAGTGTCTTTCTTGGACTGAGTTCAAAATCTTGTGGAGGAGGAGGACTGCTCTCTAGCTTTGGCCGAGAAGGGCTTTCATCATGTGGAGGACTAGTTTCAATGCTTGGCTGAGGACGAGGTGGACTACGGCCAGCTGGAGGTTTCTCAGGTGTCTCTCCACCCAAGTCGATGAAGTGGGGCAATTTTATTTGTGTTTTAATCCCCTTTCCTCTTAGCCTGGTGCTTCTCCTTAGGTATGGTGGACTAGTACTCTTTTCTTGTACACTATGTTTCCCTTTTTCCTTTTTCTTTGTTATAGCAGCTTGAAGATGTACTAAACTTTCTGACAGTGGTTGATAATCCTCCTCTATAGATGGCTCAGGTGATTGGTAGACTTCTTGGATGGTCCTTTTTCCTTTCTCTTTTCTTTGTTTCTTGTCTTTAGTTCTGTTTTCTTCTTCTTTTTGACCAACTTCTTGAGTTTCTGTAGTAGGGGAGTCTTGGACTATGGTACTCTTTTCTTTTCTCCTACTTTTTCTTGGTGTCTTTGGTGTACTACTTTCAGAGGCCTCAGATGGCTCTTGGAAGTAGGTTCTTATCAAGAATTGTTCCCAGGTATTTTTGTTTTTCTTCAGTTGGTCCTCAATGAGAATTTTTACAAGTCCATGATGATATAGATGAGGTTCTATATTGCCTATGTGTTTTTGGACTGTAATACTCATCTTCTTCAAACTCAACAGTAAGAAATAAGGCAAATTAAGAGTCTGATTCTCTAAGAAATTCATCAACAGTCTAGCATGGTACATGTACATTGAACCAAAGCGTCCTTCACAAGTGACAAATTTTTGGATAACTAACAGCAGACTGGCCCATTCTTCCTTCAATGCATGAACAGTAATTCCTTTAGTAAACATAGTGGTGTCCATACCCGGGTTTCTTAGCATAATTCTCCATGCCTATTCATCCACGCTTTTGTTTTTGAACCATCGCTCACCTTCCTATGGTAAGCCTGTGGTAGCTGCTACTATTGTTTCGGTCACCGTGAGCTTCAAATCTCTAATCTCCACCATTTGACCGTCGAAAGGCCGTGCAAAAGCCTTGGTTACCTCTTTATTATAGCCTTTAAACTTTTGGATGAAGCGTAACCATTTGGCTTTCTTCAGCAAATCTTTTGCTTGAGGGTAACCTTCTAAATATTTCGGTCCTTCTGGCTCTGCCCTTAGTAGTTTTCCCATTCCTTCCTCTATTTTTAATTTCAACTGAGGATGCAATTGCGTGTGAGGATTTAGCAGAGGGAAGGTAGCTTGGTTGTAGGGTTTATGGTAAAATGCAGTGGCTGCAATCGGTAGTAGGTAACGGGAATGCTTCAGATTACAGGCGGAACAGAGGATGAGCAGCCGCAAATAAGTTCACAAATTGAAATGCATGTATATGAAAAGGATGATCTTTAATGAAATGGTAAGTGAATGGAGTGGAGTCGAGATCTTTTTTTGAATTAACGGCTGCATACGGGATATCACATGTTTTGATGGATGGCTGCGGAAAATGCGGGGGAGAGGAGCCATAAAGGGATTGGTCACATCTCATGAGTGCAGGTGGCAAATGAAAGTGCAGTCAACTTGAGTTTAAACATGAAAATCAATCATGAGATCGTTAACAAATGAATGCATGGTGTGTGGAGTGATATCGTGGAATAGGAGTGGGTAATGGAGCTATTATATCGAATCATTGCACATAGTAGAACTTTTTATGGTTTGATAACTATGCATAATCATGAATTTAATTGTTATTTGATAAAAAAATTGCTCATACCTTTGGAAACTTTGTCATTTCTTGCTCATAGCTTTTAACCAACTGTTCTTTCTTGATGTCTTGGAGATGCTCCATGTCTTCATGGCATTTGCTCAATTACACCTGCATTTTCATGATTATTGCACTAACATTTTGACTATGAATTAGAAAAACAGAGTGGTGGTAGCTGCGGAAATCATTTCTGGCTGTGGAAACTGGGACATCACCCACTTATCTGAACAAAGATAGTTAGAAAAGAACTAACTGAGTGAAAAAAAGTCCTGAAAGGAACTTTTATTGATGAAATGAAAATGAAATGAGTGGAATGGAGTGAAAGTGAAGCGGAGTGAAGTGAAATGAAAATGTGAATGAGATGGAGATGGAGTGAAATGCCAAATGAGGTGGAGCGAAGATGGAAAAAGAAGGAGAGGAGAGATTTTTTTTTGGAAAATATAGAGTGTCAAGTGTCCCTGATTTTCACTCTATATTTTCTATATAAGACCGCCAATCTATGATTGGTTTTCAGGCTTATACATTTTTTTTTTTTAACTAAAAGAAACAAAGGCTAGGCTGGTGGGGAAGAAGGATTCTTCTCCACCAGCCTTATTGCAGAATTCTCTTGGAACATCTTGGCAAATTCCTCTTTTGAGAGTGGCTTATGATAAATTTTCAATCGGTGGCCATTCACAATAAGAGGAGTCTGAAATTCATCAATGGTCTTGATTCTTACCGCTCCATTGTTAAAGACTTTGTCAATTTCATATGGCCCAAGCCAATGGATCTGAAATTTACCTTTGAAGTCTTTAAACTTGGAATCAAACAGTAGCACCCAATCTCCCTCTTGAAACTTTTTCTCTTTGATGTATCTGTCATGCCACTTAGCTCTTTGATGTCGAACTAGATCAGTCCTTAAAATTGCTTCTTGTGTGATCTCATCTAGCTCATTGAGCTGCTCCATTCTGTGCTTTTAGGCTTCTGATAGATTCATCCCCAACTAGACTGCCATCTTGAAAGTCTTGACTTGAAACTCAATGGGGAGCAGGACTTCTTTCCCATAAACAAGTTCATAGGGAGAATGTCCTGTTGTATTCCTCCATGTAGTTCTGTAGGCCCATAAGGCTTCAGGAAGCCTTTCTGCCCAATCTCTTCTGTGTAGATGGAAATTTTTGGTGATGATGCTCTCAAGAACTTTGTTTGTAGACTCCAGTTGGCCATTTGCTTGCGGATGGTAAGGAGTAGATTTTCTGCGCTTGATTTTGTATTCTTCCATCAGCTTCTCCATCAAGTTAGATGTAAATTGACTTCCCTGATCTATCACAATTTCTCTTGGGACACCAAAATGAGTAAAAATATCCTCATAAAGAAATTGAACAACTGAATTTTCAGTGGCAGAAGGCAATGCTTTGGCTTCTACCCATTTAGTGACATAATCAGTGCATACCAATATATACTTCTTCTGTTTAGATGGTGGATTAATGGATCCAATGAAATCTAAAGCCCATTTTTCAAAGAGTTCGATGAGTACCTATGGTTGTAATGGAATTTCATTTGAAAGAGTCGGTCTCCCAACTCTTTGGCAGCTGTCACACCTTCTGACATATTGTTTTGCATCTTTGAAAAGGGAAGGCCAATAATATCCTAAAGAAAGGATTTTATAGGCCATCCTTTTGTCAGCAAAGTGTCCACCGCATGGTTCATCATGACATGCCTTAAGGATGTCAGGCATTTCGTCTTCCCGAACACATCTTCTGATCACACAATCTAGCCCTGTTTTAAACAATTCATTAGAAATCCACGAATAATTCGAACTCTCCTGAATAATTCTTCTTTTTTCACTAGGAAATAAATGTGGAGGTAGCTTTCCTGTAACCAAATAGTTAGCAATATTTGCATACCAAGGAGTCTTAATAGTTACTGCAAATAAATACTCATCTGGAAACTTATCCTCTACAGGAGAATCTTCATTAGTATTTTGGATTCTAGACAAGAAATCAACTACTGTATTTTGTTTCCCTGGTCTATCCAACACAGTAATATTGAATTCTTGTAAAAGTAAGAGCCATCTTGTAACTCTGCCATTAGTAACAGGTTTGTTCATTAGATATATAATTGCAGAATGATCAGTATGGACAAAAGTTTCATAGCCTGTTATATAATGTCTAAACTTATTGATTGCATGAACAACAGCTAAGAACTCTTTTTCAGTCACAATATAGTTTAACTCGGTGGGAGTCAAATTTTTACTGGTGTAGTAAATGGCATAAGGAACTAAATCCTTTTTACCCAACACAGCTCCTAGAGCTGTATCTGAAGCATCTGTGGAAATATGGAAAGAAAGTTTCCAATTTGGCCCTCTCAAAATGGGTGCTTCAGATATTCTTGTTTTCAAAGTTTCAAATGCAGATTGACAATCAGTATCCCATTTGAATTCCCAGTCTTTTGTAAGTAATTTGAAGAGTGGAGATTCTATTTTGGTGAAGTTTTCAATAAATCTTCTATAGTATCCAGTAAATCCAAGAAAACTTCTAACATCTTTTTTACAATTTGGAATAAGCAACTTGGAGATGACTTCAAATTTTGATCTATCAACTTTAATCCCATCCCCTGAAATATGATTTCCTAAAACAATCCCTTCAGTAAACATCATAAATCATTTTTCATGACTCAATGATAGGTTTGTTTCTTTACACCTTATAAGGACTTTTTCCAAATTCTCTAATGCCTCTTCAAACGAATTACCATAAACTGTAAAATCATCCATATAAACCTCTACACAATCATGGATTAGATCAGAAAAGATTCCTAGTACTGCCCTTTGAAATGTTGTGGGTGCATTACATAATCCAAAAGGAAGTACTCGGTAAGCAAAAGTTCCCTATGGACAGGTAAATGTGGTCTTATCCTGATCTTTATGTGCTACCTGAATCTGATTATAGCCACTAAAACCATCCAAAAATGAAAAATACTTTTTGCCTGCTACAATATCTAATACCTGATTGATAAAGGGTAAAGGAAAGTGATCCTTGAAAGTTGCTTTGTTCAATTCCCTGTAATCAATGCATACCCTCCATTTACCATTCTTTTTAGGTACTATAACCAAAGGAGAAACCCATCAGCTATCTGAAATTGGATAAATGAAGTTTACATTGAGTAGTTTTTGGAGCTCTTCTTTCACTATCTCCCTAAGGTTTGGATTCATACTTCTCTGAGGTTGTCTGATTGGTCTACTGTTTTCCTCGATGTATATGTGAAGAATGCAAGTCTTAGGTTCAATACCTTTCATATCAGTATACTCCCATGCAAATGCAGTAAAATGTTTTTGCAAGATTTTGGTTAGCTCTCCTTGTTGTGACCTTTCCAAGTTTTTGTTGATATTCAATGTTTTACCTGGAAAGATCTCAATGGCGGAACTACCAAACTCTTCCATAGAGAAAAGAGACATTTGTCTAGATGACAGATACTCAATGTCAGAATCTAACTGAAATTGTGTGTGGTCATATTCTGAAGATGTTTCAAAGTTTTCTAATGTGTTCAGAATTTGACTATCTTCACTGACTTCAGAAATGGTAAAGACAGGTTGTATAGTATCCTCATCATCAACCCACCCATTATCTCCTATTTTTGTAATTGCTTTTGCTGGAGGATATAGATTGAATTTCTTTGTCGAATTACCATCAGAAATATACATATCCCCATACCTACAACTGATAAAAGCATCAGCTGTGGCTAGCCAAGGTCTTCCTAAGATGAGAGGATGCCCTCCTAAATTACTTTTGGGAGTTAAAATCATGAAATCTACTGGATATTCCCAAGAGTCTAAGGAGACCGAAATGTCTTCTAATACACCATCTAGTTTGATAATTGATCGATCTGCAAGTTGCAGTAATGTAGGTGTAAAAAGAAGATTAGGAAGTTTCAGCTGTTTCATAGTCTATCTACTCATAATGTTGATAGAAACCCCTAAATTGATCAAAGTATTTGGAATTTCTACCCCATTGATATGTGTTTTGACAATTGGACTACCAGGATCTACATACTTCTGCATAGTAATTTTTCCCATCATGATATCTGCAATTTTTCCTACCAGGTGGATTCTTCTTGTATCTCTTGGTTTCCTTCCTGGTATTTTAAGACTCAACTCCTTTATTGTTTTTGCTAGAATAGAATCTCTCTAATGGCTTGTAACAAGGGAATCTTGATACAGACATTCTTCAATTCATCTAGAAAATCATAGTCAGGCAACAAGATTTGTTTTTCCACCCCTTTGTCAATTTGTAATCTTTCAGGAAAAGGAGGTGTGGATGAAGATGCAGGTTGCTCAACTATAGGACTTGTGGGGGTTAACTCTTTTTATTTTTCTTTTTGAGTGCTTGGGTTTTGAAGAGATGCTTTAGAACCTTTATTGGCTTCAAGAGAATCTTCCTCAGAAATGCTTTGCTTTTGGGCATCTATAGAAGGTTTATCTAAAACTCTACCTGATCTGAGTTATACATCATTGAGAGGAACAATCATATAGGTAGGAAATTGTTGACCTTCTACCATGTAAGCATTTTGAGGGTTTTTTATTATTGGGGTTTGACAATGGCTGGGAAGGAAGTTGATTTGGCTTCTGTTGGAATGGAAGCAAGAGTTGAGAATTTGGATTCTGTTGAGAAGGTTGTTGTTGTTGTGGAAATGGAAATGATAGTTGTGGATTTTGATTTGGAAGTTGTGGAGCTTGTTGGTTTTGAAAAGATGGAGGATATTGATAAAATTGAGCAAATCTCCCATAAGGATTTTGCATGCCTTGTACCCATGATTGAAAAGGATTTTGAGGTTGGGACCAAGGTTGTTGCCAAGGATTCCAATTTGGTGGGGTTTGAAAGTTCATAGAGTTGTTAAACCCTTGGTTTTGTTGCCCCTGCCAAGGTCTCCTTGCAACAAAACATAGAGACTCAATTGTATTTGGATCTTCTTGAAAGACGGATTTGAGCCCAGGAATTGAAGGACAATCCTTGGTCTCATGATTCTCTGAACAAATCACACATGTTTCTACAACTTTTTCATCCAAGGGACATTCCCTTAGAGCATGTTTCTTTCTACATTTTGGGCAAAAGATGGCCAAAGCTTCGACTTCTACTTTCTTCTTATTTTGTATCTTAAGGGTGTCTAGTTGCTCACTAAGACTCCCTAAGATATCAGTTTTGAATTCATCAAGCATATTACCAATCTTAGCCCTACTTACTGATCCAGTTGTAGATTTGTTTGCTTTGATGAAAGAAGGATCTCTAGGCCCTTTTCCAGTTTTAGATTTTCCCCTTGAGAGATGGACACATAGCTCTGCTATATCATGAAGTGGAAGTTGAGATATATCTCCTTTTCCCATCATGTTCAAAATATCTATCTGTTCATCTCTAATGGCTTTTAATAGAAGGGCTTTCAAGGTTTCCTCATCTAAGTTACTCATTTTTTCTCTTTTCAAGTTGTATTGGAATCTTTCAAGTAAATCCTCCAAGTTTTCATCCTCTCTTTACACCATTTTGAATACTTCATCCTTGTGATTGGTGGGCATACAATGGTCCAGGTATCTATCCAAAAATGTTTGTTTCATATCATTCCAAGTCCTAATGGATTGGGTGACTAATCCCATGAACCATTTCAAAGCAGCTCCTTTCAATGTTGAAGGAAATAGTTTGAGTTCTTGAGAGTCTTCCAGATAATCATAGGTTCGACACACGACCTCAAACTCAAATAGAAATGTTTCAGGATCCTCATTTCTTAACCCATGAAAGTTTGGGAGGACAGATGGTGAAATATTTTTCATTGTTGCTCGAGAATCCTCATCAACTATAGGAAATCCGAATGAGTTATCTCCATCCCTATTTCCCCCATTGTTACCTCTACCTCCTCCATTATTTCCTCCTCCCCCTCCTCTACCTCTACCTCTACCAAATCCGTTAACTACCTCCTCTGTCATGATAGCTTCCTCAGATAATTCAGAGTCCTCTGGTTCCTCTACTAATGGCGAAGGAGGAGGAATTTCTCCCTCTTCTTCCTCATGTGATTCTACTTCTTCAATTACAATGTGTCTCCCTGTAGAAGGAAAGAAAGGCTATTTTCCTAATTCAGATTCGATGGATGGTGTGGAAGAGTCTCCTAATTCAACTACTGCCTCTTGAATTCCAGGAATGCTAAGGCTAGGAGTGTGAGTTGGAGATGATGGAGGCGTCTCTTGTCTATTCTTTGAAGTAGATGGAGTTTTGAAAATCGAACTCTTGGCTCTAGCTAAAAACCTTCCCCTAGAATCTCTTGCTCTATGCATGTCATTTTTTTATTTTTCTTCAAGTCGGGCTAATAATTCTCTTTCTGATCTTCCAGGTCACTCTAGGTGCAAGAAGAGAGCATACTCAAGAAACTTTTAAACCAATAACTTTCTCTTTTTTGATCCTCCAGTTCACACCAAGTGCAAGAGGAGAGCATACTCTGAGAGGTTATCAATTTTCCTTCCTTGAAATTTTTTATTATTTTTAAGAAATTGGCTACCTAGTTTCACTTCCCTGGCAACGACGCCAAAATGTTTGGTCAATTTAGTGTGTCCTAAATTTCTATTTAAAATGTCAATTCGGGAGTCATAAACTGATGAAGTGAAGTGCACTGTATGTGCAAGATAACCATTTTCTTAGTCTTTTGTCGTTTTTGAGTTTTTAGTTTGTTTTTGGGTTTATCTTTTGTGGATTCCCTAGTATGAGATGGCGAAATTGAAAGTTAAGTATGGATGGTAATGGTGATTTCTACAATGATTTTCCAAACTTAAAAGTTCTCAAAAAGAAGGTTTCAAACTGACTGTAATGAAATCAATTTTCAAAAGGAAATAAATGTACCAAAACAATGAACTAGTGACAATGGCCCAGTATCCTTACTGCTATATAAAAAAGAAAATAAAAACTGGACTTAAAAAAACTCAAAGACTAAAAGCAAAGCAAACTAAATCACACTACTTCAACCCACATTCTGACCCTTCACCTTTCAACTCTCTCCAGCTATAGGAAGTAATCATAAACAAGCTGAGTAATATGATATCTAAATTGCAGGAAATTAAATTGCATAAAAGGAAACTAAGATTTAACTACTCATTCATATTTCAACTCTTGAAAATGACATAAGTAATTCAATCTCTAACTTGCAGGAAAGCAAACTAAATCATACTACAACAAGTAATATTATGATTTCTTACTAATTGAGTCACTTGGCTATAGAAAGGAGATCATAAACAGATGAGTAATATGATGTCTAAGTGGCAGAAAAGTAAATAAGCAAACAAAACTGAAAGAAATGACAATGCTGGAATTAAACTCAGTAAATGAAAATCAGCAGAAAGGACAAGATGATCTCATGTCAGTAGTTATCAAAAATATGTAAATTTGCCCGAGCTGCCTACAAAAACCTGTAAAAGAAGCACTGATCAGCTAACAGTTATGAAAAAAAACATAAAGGAAATATGGACAGCGATGAACATCAGAACAACGCAATATATATACAAGCAATGATTATAAAAACAGTAAATGAAAGCAAGTAAGAAACCATACAGAGCTTTGGTGTATAGGGGCCCTCTGCAACCTCAGCCAGTCAATTACTTACTCACAAATCGAATTCAGGAATGCTGTCTTCTCATATATTAAAGTGCAGTAATAAGAAAAAGTAAAGCACAGTATAGTGGGCTGATAACAATAGTCAAAATTACATCTGAAAAGCTAACTATCCAGCGTATACAACGCATTATTTATAAGTGAAAATGCTGCAACTAATTCCTAGATTTTATGCTGCCAAGAGACACGTAAATCTCCACGACCTGAGATCTAGCATTATGGTCATCATGACAGTTGAATCCATGGAGTGGTGGCTGCTCGATTTAGTTCACGGGCTGATCTACAGGTGTTCCAATACCTCCGGAAACTGAGGATCGTGCCACGCAAACCTTCACGTGGGCAAAACAGAGCCGTGCCACTGCAAAACTCCTTGTTTGGCCCTTCCTTTGACCTTCGTTGACCATGACCATTTATGAGTGATTTGGCTGAACTGAGGGGACACACTCCGTGTACATGTCACTTGCAGCTTGCCCATGTGGCCGGTTTCTCCATTGGACACCTGTAACATAGCCTTTAACAAAATGGCTGCGGAAACTTGAGCTGGCTGTGGAAAGTGACAAGTTTCCGCAGCTGTTTGAACAAAAATCTAAATCAAACAATAGGCATAAACATAGTTAGGAAACCATTTCATAAGCTCTTTTTAGACTAATATGCAATGATTTGACAGCTTGGTGGATGAAGTAAATGGAAAAAGAAGGCTAAAAGGGTATATAGGGAAGTGCAGGTTTGGGACTCAACATGGAGTACCAAGGGAGATAGTGACCGATCAAGGTACTCAGTTTACCTCAAAGCTGGTCAAAGACATCACAGAAAAATATAAAATCAAGCACAGGAAAAGTACACCTTACCATCCACAGGCCAATGGCTAGGTGGAATCTACCAATAAAACATTGGAAGGAATTATCACTAAGACAGTAGCAATGAACCAAAAGAATTGGGAAGAGAAGCTCAAAGATGCACTCTGGTCTTACAAAATCACGTGGAAGAACACTACAGGATTTACACCATATCAGTTGGTGTATGGCAAAGATGTAATGCTTCCTATTGAATTTCAAATACACACTTATAATATGGCTGTAGATTCAGGAATTGATCTCAATGAAGCCCAACAAGAGAGGATTTAGCAATTGAACCAGCTAGATGAAATGAGGTAGCAAGCAGAGGAGACAACACTCCTAATGCAGAAACAAAGGAAGCAGTAACATGATGCACACATCAAAAAGAAACAGTTCAAAGAAGGAGAGTGGGCTTTACTCTTTGACTCTAAATTCAGAGATCATAAAGCCAAATTTAACACACACTGGATGGGCCCATATGAAATAGTTCAAGTTATGAAAATCGATCAGTCAAGCTTACTACCATTGATGGAGAAGGCAACACCTTTCTTGTCAATGGCCACCGGTTGAAACTCTATCATAAGCCCATCAGCAAGGAGTATTTTATTCACACTGTATCTCAACAAAGTGAGGTTGAGATATTGCAGTCTTCAGCTGTGATGTCTCTACCTTAGTTCATTCAACTTCATTTTTTTAAAAAGGAAAAAAAAACACCTAAAAAATAAATAATAATAATAATAATAAATGTAAATAAAAAAAAAAAAAAAATTAAAAATAAATACAATAATGGTTTAGATGTGAAAACCAGACTCTGGCACACTCTAACCCAGAATTCTTACTTGAAAACCAATCCTTTGGCTGGTAAGAATTCCTTGTTCTATTTGTTTACTGTTTGGTTCATCGCTTCAATAATGACTTGAGGACAAGTCACAGCTTTAGTGGGGGAGAAGCATCAACATTTTGTTTTCCTTATCTCATCTCCTCATTTGTAAATCTTCAAAGAATTTGTTTCAGCACTTTAGTATTTCAATAAAGGATAATTTGTTTCAGCACTTCAGTATTTCAATAAAGGAGTTGTTTTTGTTTTTGTTCTAATCAGAGGGACCTATTCAAGCAATATGCAGTGGGACCTGTTCAGAAGACTATGTTACCAGTACCAATATTAGAGGGACCTATTCAACAAACATCAAAGGGACCTGTTAAAGACTGCATTCAAGATACATCAGGCTACTTCAACAAAGTTTCAACAGAGTTTCAAAGGTTTCTCATCATCAAGGCTACATCAACACCAAGGATCAAGGAAGCTGCACAAACATTCTTCAAATTTCAGAGGGACCTGTTATATCCAATTTCATCTCAAAAGGGACCTGTTATGAACAGTGAAGATCAGTCCTACCTGTAATGAAGATCAGTCCTACCTGTGCATGCCAACTTTTGGTCAACCAACAAGTGTAATGTATTGTTGTATTTTTTATTTTTAACATTTAAAATTCTTGAATTATTTTAGTGTTAAATATGATGATTATGATTTCTTGTTATCAATTTCACATACCCCTATACCCATCACCCTTGTAACATTCCTAACTACTCAACTCTGCTATCATTTCCCAACACACTTTAGCCTATTACCATATTCCTCCTACGATTTTTAAATCTTTTTCCTATACCACCCTTCAAACCTTGTCATCGATCCATCATCTTTCCAATCGGCCAAGCACCAACAAGTAATGGACAAGTGGTGAATCATTGGAAAGACAAGTGTTCAATGATTTCATTCATTTTTGAATCGGCCAAGTTATAAAACGATTGTTTGACCCAAGTCGACTCATGCAACATCTATCTGTTATCATCACTCCAGCACTCCTTACAGGTATATGGCGTTCTCATGATTGTACCTGTGCAAACCAGTACAGCTCCTCTGTCTTTATGATGTGAATGTGCTATGCATTATCATTATAGTAATTTGGGTAAGGTCAGTTGTTAAGTTTCATTTCATAAAACTCTCAGTTCGTAAAGGGCGTTACCATATTAGTGTTTCAAACTCTGTGATTTCAAAGAAGGCCGAGACAGAAGACGCTACAAAGGAAGAGCATAGTAAATAGGCTCACCATGAGTTTCTACCTCTGCCCATAAACTGAGGACGTGAATCCGGTCGCTACCCAAGCAATTAAAGAATGAGAACTTGAGAATTGAGGGCGCTACCAGGTTGGTTAAGTGGAGCGCAGAACAGAGGTAAAAAATCAAGAGACCCTTGTTGAATTGTTGAGCATAAACAAAAAGGGTTAGAACAAGAGTTTCTTTTTCAAAATGACCAATAGAGCAGAGCCTGAGACATTTGATAGTTCCCAATATCATGATGACTGTATTACGATTTTAAGGGAAAAGCAATGGTTATCCTTCCTAGAGAAATTTAATGGGAACAATGAAGAAGTGACTAAGCAGTTTGCATTCACATTTAATGGAGAGAAAGCATTGATAGGCAACTTCTCTTTTAGGATTTCAGAGGATACCATAGCACAAACCTTGGGAATCAGTCCAGAAGGGGAAAAATATTTCAAAACAAAACAATTTAAGGAAAAATCATGGACTCAATTTATATCTAGGTTGAGGGTTTCCTCTGTCAACTAGAAGAAGGGTGTCCCTAGAAGCTCTGATGCACCCATGGGATGAAATGGTGTACATTATTCAGAAATTTGTTACATGTGAAGGTCGTTATAGCATAGTATATCTATATCACATCAAACTCCTATTGCACTTAAAAGGGAAATGCACCATCAGTTTACCTTACTTCCTCTTACATAGTTTGACTAAAATGGTAAATACCATTCAGAAACGAAAGGGTAATGAAGATAAGAGTTTATGTCATTTTGGGTTGATCAAAATTCTAATTGAATTTGAGTTGCAGAGGAGAGGAAAAACATGGAAGGAATTCTTAATTGTCAACCAAATTAAAGAAGATGAATAGGAACAACAACAAGAACGCACTGAGTTTATGCTTGATATTGATGAGGAAATCCTTGAGTGCAAGTCAAGGAATGTTCCTCCACACGGCAATAGTGTAAGGACAAGAAGGATGAGGCAAGAAGCTGCCCAAAAAATTGAGCAAGACAAAATCTTCACTACATATACAAGAAGATCAAGGAGAATACAAAAGACCCAAACACAAGATGATCAACCAGAGTCAAATGTAGATGCACCAATGGACATTGAGAGCGGTGCTCATTCACAGCCAAGACTGGAAGCAGAAATGGAAGTCGAGAGTAACAATGGACAAGGGAAAGAGCCAGCACCTGCAAACAAGAAACAAAGGAGGTTAGAAAAACAAATTGAAAAGCTAAAAAAGGAATTGATGGAGGAAAACATGCTAGAGAAGGTCATCAAGAAGGAGAATGAAATGTTGAGAGCTCAGAGCAAGAAGATTCAGTAGAAAAATGAGAAACTGAAGAAGCAAATCAAAGAACTTAAGGTTGATCAAACTGAAACATGCAAATGGGCAACCAAATGGTATACTCAAAAGAAAGCTCTCAAAGAAAAATACAAGAATATGAAACATGAGCTCCACGTCCAGAAGAATGCCCAAGCTCAGAAGAATATAGATGCATTGCTACAAGTGGCAGAGGCACAAGCAGGAACAGAGTATAAAGGGAGCACATCATGATTAGCATGAGGACATGCTAAATCATTGAGCTTGGGGGAGATGTTGGTACCATTTCATAACCATCCTTTTCTTCTAGAAATCCATCATTTGTCTATATTTTTCTCCCATAAACCCCTCATAGTCCATTGAAATTGATTAATCAAAGCATTATAGTTGGTATTTTACATTAAATTTAATTTGTGAATTTTTATGTTAAAAATTAGAAATTTTCAACAAAATGTCATGAATTCCTGTAAATGGTTTATGATGTGACATGTGGCATGGCAGGAAAATCAAAACAAAGGATAGGAACATGATCTTGAATGTACATACATGGTGAAAGATCTATTCAACAGCGAATCTAAAGCTCCTAGATACATGGTCAATGCTGGTCACAAAAGCAGCAAAAAGCCAGAGTTTCCTAAACTGATTTTGTTTTGCTTTGGAAATCAGTTAAGATTAGAAAAGACAAAAATCACCTCTCTTGTAAAAGCATAAACATCTGCATGATAATGTATGTACATCCGATTATAAACTATAAGGAAAAGTTAGTGAACGAGGATAGGAGACAAGCAGATAAAAAGACTGCGTATTGTATTGTCCAGAACGTTGTTGTTCTTGTGTATTGTTTCCAGAACATTGCTCTTGCATGTGATTTAACTTCCAGAACTTAATTGCAGGCATCATTTTACCATTAAAGTGCTTATGTGTTAATGTTTTCATCACTTGAAGTTTCCTAAGTGTGCCATTGAAGCATGGACGGGCCCTACGTGGAGATTGGTATACTTTTATTTTAATTTCCATAGAGTTTTCGAATCTGAATAGTGTTGAATAGCGTTTAATGTTATTCTCTTTCCTGTGAGTTTATTGATTCGAATAGAAGTTCTTGCAAGTATTATTCATGGTGATAGTTTGAGAGTTTGATTGTTAGATTATTGAACAATATCTTGTAAAAGATTTGATCGACCATTGAATTTCGAAGTATCTCTGTGGACTCTATTTTTATGCATCTGAGTTTTAATGTCCTTTTGGTTTTCATGAATTCTTAGTGTGTTAGCTGGAAAGAGATTTTGTGAATGATATCCTTGTAAGAGGGTTGAAAACTCAGACTAGTAACACGCTGTTTCTTTAGAATAGTTAATTAAAATAGATGATCTGAGTGCTAAAGTGTGAGAGGAAACATATTTCAATCTCCTGTAAAGGAGTGTTGTAGCCTGTCACAGTAAACACTTAGTTAGGTAGATGAGATCCTTTTAGGTCTATAGACTTTAGACACGTGCCTCTAAGTTTACCTACCTTGGTTGATATTAAATCTAGTCTAATCTAGCACCCTAGATTGGCCACTACACCTCTTCCACCCATAAAATGAATAAGTGCCAATGAAAAGTACTATAAAAATAAATAAATAAAGGTGAAAGAAGAGAAAGGCTTCTTGCACAGAGAGGTGAAGTAAGAACCTCTATTGGGGTACTATCCAAGCTCATTGGCAGTAGAGAAATGTTTGTGTTCCTGTAGTGACTCCATCGTCGTACTGTCTAGGCCCACTAGCAGTGGAGAAACACCAGAGATGAAAAATTATACTATGAAAATCTAAATCTTGCGAACTCCACTACCCTTCCCAACTCAAAACATTGTGATATCGTTGAATATTATGTTGTGTTTTACCAATAAGGTACAAATGGGACCATTTTTATTCACAGGGTAAGTGGGGAGACCAAATAAATCTACACGATGAATCAATAATCCATAAAGAATCACGACCCTACACGAAATAGTTAACCAAGGCAAAGAAGATGGAATTCTACTAGTATGTCACCATGTGTTGTCACTGCTACAACATCCTCCAAAATTTCGGCCTATACCCAATTTATAAGCCTTCCTTGGTTGTGTACATTGTCATCGCAAACATTGAAACTCATTCCATGTGTTTTCTTGAGGTGTTTCAGTCCCTTTTGCAAGATATCCTAAATGTCGTCTTTTCGCATGTTAGCAGTTACACAATGTGTATAAGCCTGTTATTATGATTTAAAGAGGTCATATTTGTGTAAATGAGTTTTTCTAACCATGTAAACATATGTTGCACTCATTTCCAAAGTTTCCAACACTTTCACACAAGTGTCGTCACAGTCATCGCAAAGTGTATCTTTAGTGTCACACTTGTCGTAATTTGTCTTAAAGTTGTTGCATAGAGGGAAACACATTTTTCATGTGTCCTATATGATCTATGTTGTTTTTCCATCAAGTATTCGAAGTGTGTTATCACAGTCTAAGTTTTATCACTACTCATATCAGCATCACCAATCCCACACTTAGCCAATTTTTTAAAAGCTTCCCAACCAAGAAACCTAGCTTCACCCAGCCTCCCTGAACTTTGCATTATGTAGTATCATTCCTCTAGCTATGAAATTTCCTCTTGACACTATGAAATTCATAGTTCCTGTCTCCCAGGATTGTTGCACTGCGCACTTTTAGTGCTCAAGCCCCAACCTTGGTTCCCAGAATTGCACAATTTTTCTTCCCATCCTAGCCTCAACTATGGACTACACAACATATAGCCTCAATATCATACCATGAGTCCCTGAGCTATGAAATTATGCAATGGCCAAGCCTAATTTGTCTCTTGGAACTACTTAATATACTTATCCAGTGCCCATCCCCTCAGCCTGCCACACTGACCTTCATAATTGTGCAGTTTTCTTCCTCATCTCATCCTGGACTACACATTGCGTAGTCTCAAGGCTCAAGATTCACCACTAAATACTTGAACTACAAAATTGCACAGACACTAGGCCCCTCTCCTAGCTTGTTACTTGATTCTGGCTTAGTCAATGCATCAATATGCATTATTTTAGACGAGGGGTTTTTCAGTCTGATGTCATCTCATCATGAATGAATTGCAGGTACATGTACCTTATCATAACATGGCAAGACGACGAAGAAGGAGATAAAGAAGGAAAACATGTTGAAGGACATCTTTGTATTTGAGTATGCAAGTTAATTAACTGAGAAAGAAAAGTGACACAAGTTTGAGATCACAACTCAATACTTGAAATCATTTAAGATTCCTTATCACCAAGTCATGCAGAGGTGAAAAGAAAATTATTCTCAAGATGACACTTAATACATAGCATCAATAGTGGCTTGATATTGCCACATCATCAAGAAGTCCATGTCAGTAGTGTCATGTCATGAGTTTTCACATTCCACACCATTATGGTGGATTATGTAATTCATGTTTTGAAAATGTATTGTAAAGTGAAAGTCCAAAGGAAATGTATGGAATATGAAGAGTCATGTAAAGTTGAAAAGTCATAGGAAGTCAAACTATCATGAGGGTGGATGAAGAGTCACAAGCAAGGTGAAGCATCATCTTGTCATTGTTATATATACACCCTCATTGTAAGAGCAAGGGACGTTTCACCTTGGCGCCTCCCGCAAATCATTAAAGAGACAAGCTGGTTCTTTTGAGGATTAAGGAGTAGCTCCAACACTCCACTATTGGAGCTAGTGGTGTCAATTGTATACATCTGTCTTGGAATTTTTACTTAATATTAGAAGCCTTATGGCCAACATATTCTTCACGCATGTATTATGGATATTTCTAGCACTATTCTATGAATATTTTTAATTCATTTTTGTTTTCGTCTATGCTAAATTAGTTAAACTATTTTGGTTATTTTGGTACTTATCATATTGATAATGTATTGTAATTGTTATTATTGTTGTCAAATCCTCGTGGACTATTATGCTTGATGTTGTATGGATTCTTCCTATTTATGTGTGTCTCTACTAGGGTGGTACCACTACCTCTCTCTTAGAGGCTCACTTCTCCTCCCCCTCCGTAGTGAAATAAGTTCGACACACATATGACCAAACACTCACCAGGCACACCCCTTTCCTTTTTGAAGGAAGATTTCAACTCCTCTCTCTTTCTAACAGTTAGAGCTAAGGCACATCTTTAAGACAACTGGCAACGGGGCCATATTCCAGATGGGGTTCCTATCCCAAAAAGTGTGAGGTATAATTGGGACCACATATTGGGGATACCCCTTGAGTTTTGGCGAGTCCAACACTATCATCAAAATTGAAAATAATAATTGATACAAGAACAATACAGATAATTTAAAAAAAAGGGTAGAGATGAAGAGGATGACATAAGAAAGGTGTAAGCGATAAAGAAGCAATGAAATATAATACATAAGAGAAACAAAAGAGAGAGTATATAGTAAAAGTATTAGTGAAATATAAGAGAGGTATGGGAAAGTATATAAAGATAAGAGAGAAGAGAGGTGAGGAGAAAGTAAAAAATATGGGAAATTACAAAAATTAAAGTATGTAATAATATGATATAAAATAATGTACATACATGCAAAAGAAAATAATGTGGTGATAGGGTGTCTCTCTTATGAGGCAATATTTCTTAATGTTATTCTTAATGTTATTGTTCAATGGATTTGGTGACATAAATTATGACCAAGGATGAGTGGTAAGGGTCATGTTGATTACTTGTATAATTTTAAAGTGTTAATATGGAAATTTATGAATACTTGTAATTGGTAAGGAATGACAAACAATAAATGGTGAAATGTTAGGCCCCTATACTGCTAGTGTAACCCCTTATTGTTATTAGTACAACCCAATTATTATATTGATGTACCCATGTAGTGCCCATATTGTTACTAATGTGCCCCATAGAAGCCCACTATTGTTATTATTGTGCCCTTACATTATTATTGTTATGTCGGCTCTAGTTATGTTATGACCCCTTAGACTCCTATATATAGAAAGGAGGTATTTTCATTTGTATCATCCAAGAATTGTTCATTTATGTAATGTAAAGGAGGTTTCCCCCTCGAAGAGGATGAATTCTAAGGCGTTGATCTATCTTTTCTATCTTTTCTTGAGATGGTTTCATAACATTTGGTATCAGAGCTTTGGATTCTAGGGTTTCGCTGCTCCAAACAGGTCATCATGGCATTTTCGCTATAACTTTTTTTCTGTGATGTTTCAGAAGTTGCAAAAAAAACCCATTTGATAAGAAATCGTGCTGCACCTTGGGTCCATAGTTTAGAGCTTTTCGCGTGATATTTTTGGAGATATGATCTGAGGAAGTTGGTCTTTTTGCAGACTCCTGAATTACATTCAAAATAGGTGATCTGGGGAAAATAGTCATAACTTTCTCTCTGAGCATTGGATTGAAATTTCATAAGAAGGTACAGAAAGAGAACCGATTGTAGCTTCTTTTATGCATTTTTCAGATCCATAGGTCAAAAAATTGACACGTGGCACTTCATACAAGTTCACTCTTCTGGAAAGGTCTATAATCAGGTCATCTTGGGAGATTGTGCATAACTCTTTTTTTGGGAATCCAATTTGGATCAGACTGGTGGCATTGGAAAGAGGACACAGAGGGCTACTACAAGTAGCAATTTCAGTACTTAAATATCCGCAAGTCCATAGTTACAGTCGTTTCAAGTTCGAGGTCCTAAAATCAAGAAAAAGCAAGATGAGGAAGTTTGATGGCAAGGATCCGGTAAATTGGATACTTTAGATGGAGCAATATTTTGATCTACATGGTGTACCACTGTTACAAAAGGTATGTATTGCATCTTCATATTTAGAACCAGATCAATTTTTATGGTATAAAGGGCTTTGTTCTCGTAAAAAACTTGTTACGTGGTCAATTCTCATGGAGGAAATGATCAGAACATATCTTGTAAAATATTGGCAAGAATGACCACTCCTCAAACTCTCAAGATAGAAGGAAATATCAAGAAGAAAAAGGTGCAAGAAGTGAAAGATCACATCAAGAAAGAAGAAATGAATCCAACCATATCTTGTAATTCACTGGTCAGAATTACCACTCCTCAAACTAGCGAGACAGAAGGACATATCAAGAAGAAAAATGTTCAAGAAGTGAAAGATCACATCCAGCGTCAAGAAATGAATCTGACCATATCTTGTAAAGGATTGGAAGAAATTACCACTCCTCAAAATCTAAAGATAGAAGGACATATCAAGAAGAAAAAGGTTCAAGCAGTGAAATATCACATCGAGCATCAACAACAAGTTCTCCAACTTTTAAAGGATAACGCCACTTCGGTGCAAAATCAAATGAAACAACAGGTAGATCAACATCGTAGTGAAAAATGTTTTTATGTAGGCAATTGGGTATTTTTACTGCTACATCTAAAGCAAGCTATTTATGAGAAGGAAATGTTGGCAATACTACATGCACTTAAAAAATGGCGACCTTACCGAATGGGAAGACTCTTCAAGGATGAGGATGTGGAAGCATTGTTTTGTGCTATTTCTATTATCCAACCAAATTGGATAAACAAAGAAAGGAATGAATGGAAGAAGGACAAAGATGTATGGCCACTTATTCAAAACTTGCAAAAGATCCCAATTCAAACAATATTGCCAGATATTGAAAAGGAAGGAAAAATCATATTGGAACCCGACAGCTATGAAATCGATCAATTTCAGAGTATCTCATCAAGTGGAAGAACTTACCCGCTGAAGATTCCACATGGGAGGACAAGAATTTTATACAGAAGCATCAAGAAATACTCAAGTGTTGAGGACAACACTTTTTGAAGGAGAGGGTCATGTTAGGCCCCTATACTGCTAGTGTAACCCCTTATTGTTATTAGTACAACCCACTTATTATATTGATGTACCCATGTAGTGCCCATATTTTTACTAATGTGCCCCATAGAAGCCCACTATTGTTATTATTGTGCCCTTACATTATTATTGTTATGTCGGCTCTAGTTATGTTATGACCCCTTAGACTCCTATATATAGAAAGGAGGTATTTTCATTTGTATCATCCAAGAATTGTTCATTTATGTAATGTAAAGGAGGTTGCCCCCTCGAAGTGGCTGAATTCTAAGGCGTTGATCTATCTTTTCTATATTTTCTTGAGCTGGTTTCATAACATGAAAAATGTTTAAAGGTTTTATATTCAAGAAGGAAATAGACTATATGATAGGTTTACTTTTATACATGATGAGCCAACACTTAACATGAAGAGTAAGAATATTTTGTACTAATGATGAGTTATGATATTGGATTAAACACGCCAATATGCCTAAGAGAACATTGTTATCTTAAACAAGGATGACCTAGTGTTTATATGTTATTAGGTATAATGGTGCTAGAATGTGTTATCATTCTGTGATTTTGAAGATTGGCAAGACAAAAGTCACAAAAGATACATCAAACCAATTATGAGTGCAGGAACTAGCCTTCCTAGACTTAGAGAGGTCTCTCTCTATACAATTATGTTTCAACTTTGTTTTTAGTGTTGGAATATTTTAGGCTAGATATTAAGAATAAAAAGATTGTTTGTTTGTTTGTTCATTTGGTTGGAGAAAGATATTTTTTAAACATTTTCCAATGGGCAATGGAGTCACCGGACGGGTGGTAACATCAATTTTACAGAGCGTTTATAGGGCAAGCTAATTGTCCTCACTAGATCATTTAAAGTAGAATGATAAATGGAATGACATATAATTATATTAGTTAGGATTAAAAAGCATTTAAGTATTTTTTAATCATACTTCAAAAGAAAACACAGAGATTGTAAATACAGATTGTATTAAGGTGCTTCAATAGCATATCTTAAACTATAATTTATGTTTTACAATGAGAAGTGAAAATGTATGGATAAGTAAATAGAAATACATCAAACATAGGAAGAAAAACATCACCAAGTCAAAACAGATCAAGTATCCTATAAATTATCCTTTTATTGATGCTCCAGCTCGAAATTACAATACTCCAAATAGATAAATAATTCAAATGACTAGGGTCCAACCCCTAATACTCCCAATGCATGGATTATTTAAATAAAAGCTACAACGATTTTTCTTTTAGAATTGGCAATCTATTATTTATTACAATGAAGGAAAAGTTGACTAATATAGCTAAAGAGTAGCCATGCTGAGAAGACTGGGATAGGTGTCCCTCTTTTTTTAGAATGTTGTTGCCTTAAGTGTTAGTTAGATTGGAGTGGTTTTGCTGACATGGTTGGTGCTGACTCAAACCTGTATGACTACCCTAGTCATCCTTGTCTTGTTCTTCCTGGTAGTCACATAAGTCACTTCATGCTTCCCCTTCAGTGATCTTAATTTTGATTAAACTTCGGTACACATCATTAGCATCAGTGTATTTGGAAAATGATGGCTTGATCAAGAATACATGCTTCAGCTCATGTTGAATGTAAATTTGATTACTGATTTCTTCTAGTAAAGATTTTCTTGTTATGCTGCCTTTGATGTTTGACAGATTTGAAACATCTGTGGCTATACACTGACGCTTCTCGACATAATCCCCTCTGTCCATGAGTTTGTCATTTATAAAAAAATAGAGAGGGAAGACCCTTTTGGTGCAGAGGCTGCATTCTATTAAAAAACCTATTTACTGTCAACTCTAAAGCTTGGAACTTTTCCTTCAGCTACACATTTAAACTCTTCTTTGTCAGCACCTTCTTGACTTGTAGTATGGTCTCTGTCTTGTCTGCCACTCCCAAGTATTCTAGCTCATATTTGTTTCTTGCATTCAGGAACTTGATAATTCTATTTGTTGTCTCTAGCATATCTCCCAACTCTGTGTTGGTGGCTGAAATGGCTTCTTTGGCTTTTTCTAGCAACTCTTTCTGCTCAAAAATAATTTGGATGCTAGGCCAAATTTCATTCATCCGATCTATGATATTGTGCCAAATGATTTCCTTAACCCTCCCTAGAGTATTCCCAATGGAGGATTCTTTTTCTGACTTCTGAAGCTTCTCAATCAATGCCTTTGTTCTCTGCATCTCTACCAAGTGGTTGTCTTCAACCCTTTTAATCTGATCTTGTAGCACACTAACTTGGGATTCCAACCTTTTAATTTCTTCATTTTGCAGATTCATCCCCCCCATAGATTTTGCCAACTATTTTGTACTACTTCTTGCTCCTGTTGTTGTACCTGCTGTTATGCTCCTATACCAATAGGTGTCATATTTCATGATTGACTGGTAAAATGCCAAATATGTTCATCCTTTCCATGATGCAAAGGTTCCATATTTTGAAAAAATAAAAAAATGAAAAAATGAAAAGAGGGTATTCCCTAAAAGAAAAATCAAAGGGCAAAAAGATTGAAATGGTCAAAAAGAAAGAAAATGAACCCCAAATTAAGAAGACCAGGAAAGTGTGCTAGTCCAGAATGCCACTACTATTCTATTTTTGCAAAGATTTTCATTGTGTGCAATTAGTTAACTCTTGCTATAGTTGATAGATAGCCAAACAACTTAATCTTGGCTAGTTCATGTTTAAATTTCTTGTCTTAGATATAGAGAATAAAATCTGTCCAAACAGTTCAAGCTTGGCAGATAAGTAGTTAGGTAGAGAAGAAAAGGAGCTCAACAGCCAAATCTGAGCTCCTGGAAGAGATAAGGACAGACTTAGATAGGATGGCAGTTAAAAGAAAAGAAGAGAGTAAGGGTTTGCTAGTTTAAATGCACCCAAGGAAAAAGGAAGAAAAAATGTTAAATAAAGTAGGCTGGGTAGGCAGTTTTGATGTTGCAGAAGCAAGTTTATGAGTAATTTTGACTTTCAAAGATAATTCATCTCTCATTGATATCATAAGTATCATAGCAAGGTGTGGTTACAAATCAGGTGATGCATGTCTAACTTCCCTCCATACTTCTCCCAAAATCACTCATTAACCTCCCCTCTAAAGATGTTGGGATCTGCTCAATTCTCTTTAATCACTCCATTTCATGAGAAAACCAAAGGGAAATGGTATTCCTGTTTAAATACTAAGAAGCCACATTTCTTATGTAAAATTCCTCTTGGTCTATCATCCTGAGTTATCTAACTTCATAGTTTGGCGCCTTTCATCTCCCTAAGCCTAAGTTTTTGATGTTACAACTTAGTGCTTTTTGATTCAAACTGATCTTTCGTAGTAACATATTAACCATAATATATAAACCCTTATATTTTCCCCCATGCCTGCATTATATAAAATATATAAAAAAACCCCAAGAAATTTAATATCCCACCCCAGTTTAGTTATAAGCCATATTGCTTTATTTTCGAGAATTATAGGTTCACTTGGAACTATGTAATAACCCTCCGTGTGCACATATGCCAAAGCTAATTGATATCTGGTCAATTAACCATTAAACGCCCAAATAGCCAATCAGTGCGCCCCGATGTGTTTAAACCCATTGTTTATTTGATTGGGCCCCGCACCATAGCCCTCCGCCAGCTCTATTGACGGAGAGCCTTTGGATCCGGGCCTTCCCATCCAATGGCCCAGATCCACATCGTGGCACCCTTCCATAGCAAACTTTACCGCTCTGGGAATGGTAGTATTCTCACCGTACCTTGGGACAGGTGGCGCTCGCCCACAATGCTCGCTGCCCTCCAGCCCGATACCACCTTTGCCAAAAAGTGGTGCGGGGCCAAACCGCTTACCGCCCCCGCTACCTCCCCGCTGATGTCATCGCCACCTCATCCATGATGTCATCGCCGCGTTAGCACCACATCACCCTACTACACGACAAAACACCACGTCATGCTGACATCATCCAAAAAAAAAGGCGCCAAAAGCCCACAAACAATTTTTTGTTAAAAAAGATGTGAAAACGTCATTTTCACTCATTTTCACTTGTTTTCTCTACGCGAATGTTGCATGTGATTTACGTCCAAAGCAGCGCTCGACCATACAGTCTACCACCAAGCCAAACAGAGTCCACAGTCTAGCCTTCCATCTCATCCTGCAACCTGCAATCCACACAGTGTGTTGTTAAAAACAGGTATTTACCTTAATTCTGTTCCCAAACCCTGTGAATTTTAGCTTTCCTCTGCAAAATTGTCCAAAGGACCCAAATTTGAGTTGAATTCACTGTACTGCCTTCAAATATACGCACTAGAACCATTGTTATTTTTCCCATTTGTCTGCAAAAGCCCCACCCCCAGTTCAAAAGCACAAAAAATCGAAAATGGAGGCCCCGATGGCCCTGAACATTTCTCCCCTTAATGTGCCTCACAAAGAGTTAGAATGGCTGCCCTTGGCTGATAGGGATTTTCAAATACAAGAATTAACTGCTTACAAAAACCACCTCCAAGCATTCTGTGAAATTAGGAACAATCACCCAAGTAAAACTGATCTCTATGGGATATGGGAATCCAATCTGCCCAGGTACTACCTCCCCTCAGTAAATGTATTCCCAAATGTTATCCACCTATGTTGTTTCAATTATGAACCTATCAAAAGAGTAGTTATGACTCCATCTGGAACTGTCCTCTTTCATATAACTCCTGAGTCCATAAATGAAATGCTACACTTCAAACCTACTCAACCTCTGGCTTGTCTTTCTATGGGATTCTTCCTTGAGCAGGACTCTAAACTGACCAATGCAGAGATAACCAGTGTTGTTCAAACATTTGTGAGACTAGATTGCCAGCCCAAAGAGCCACCTCCCTTTCACCATGTCTGGTTTAATGAAGATGGAAGATTCATTATTGATATGATATCCTATGTCCTGGGATTTAAGACAAGTGAATATGTTGATGAGACCATCTTAGCTCTGTTGTCCATGTTTACTCTAGGACAGCCTCCTGCTATTAAATATGACTTTGCTACTTTCATTGCCAACAAGATCCATGACCAATTCATGAATCTAGACAGAGAAGGAGTCTTTAAGTACACATCGTATATATATCATCTTTTCTTGTACTACCAAATAGAGATTTTTCAGTTTCCCATCAGAAAATTGGATTCTAAAGGAGAAGAGAGGTCTGTGATCTTTTGGACCTCAGTTTTCCATGAAGCCCATAACTCTCCTTACACTTACTATGAATTAATTGATGTGTTTATACATCTGGTCTCTTCTCTACTGATGAGAACTCCTCCTCCTAGACTCTCTGGTGATATGCAAAAAAATTTACAGCTCTGCAAAAGCTACAAAATAGGTGACTGGTACTTCTACCAAAATCACACTGAGATCAGGATATATGGCTGTGAGTTTTGCCCTTATAAGCTGCCCAAATATGTGCCTATGAGACTGTTTCCTCTAGAGTATTTCAGGCAATTTATCAACTCAAATTTGACTCACTTTTACGGTGCAAAGAAAAAAGCTCAGCTGAAATTAAGAAACCAGCTAGGCCCTTTTATCATTAACAAAAAGGAAGCATGGCAAGATGCTGACAAGATATTGGGTGAACAACTCAAATTAAAGAGGAGCTTCTAGTGGGTACCCTATGACCCAAATGGATTTATCTGTGAAAGAAAAGTAAAAAATAGGCTATCGGCCTATAAACATTGTAGGATCCCTGAAATAGAGCAATTTTCTAATCGAGATGAGTGGGTAGAGGGCACATTAATTGAAGAACTCACTAAGGAAGAAAGGATGGAACAAACTATGAGAAATCTTGAAAAGACCCTTGACCTGGACTCTTTTGGATAGGTGTCTTTCAAACTGCCTCAGCAAACCGGAGTGGGCACATCATCTGCTAAAACTTCACAACAACCTACCCAAAAAAGCACTACACCAGCTGCAAGGACATCTAGAGGCAAAGAAGTGCTGGATACAGAGTAGCACATAATGACAGATCAGCCAGCATCATCAAAGGAACAGGGCCAAGGGATAATTCCTCCTATCCAGTCCAAAGCACCAGAGATACTGGCATTATAGACTCCTCTAAATGAGGAAAGGGGCAAGAAAAAGGACAGAGAAGAGACCACACCTGTAAGTGGACCAGAAAAGCAACCAGGAGCAAAAAGGCAAAGAATAAATCCTCTACCTGAAGAGGAAATTACTGAGGAAACCTTAAAGAGTTTAACACGTGAGAGGGCAACCAACTCACAAACATCCCCAGTGGTAGAAACATCCACCAACTCCCACAGGCAGGGCCTAGAAAGGCAGCATAGTGTGGAAGTTTCATCCACCAGACCATCAAGCAAGTAGGCCTCAGATGTCAAAAGAACATTCACAGAGATTAAGGCTAGAAATGAACCATTGAGGATGCAAGTTTATGACCAATTTCTCAAGATAACCCCCACCAACCAGCAAAGGTTAATGTCTGCATATGACATTAAAGAAGGAAAAATGATCTTGAGCCACTTTAAGCCCAAAGTGCAGCAACCACAGTCAGAAGTTGTTTACACTAGAACAAATCTAGAGGTCCTTGCCAAAGACATTCATCCTATGGATCAGATTGGGTTGCATAAGCAAACTGGAGAGATGGTCTACTCTACATTGGCAGATAAGGCAATGTTAGCTCACAGATTGCAGAACTCATTGAACAACACATCTACCCAACTAAATTTGGAAAAGGCATCTTCTTTAGCCAAGGACAACAGGATAAAATCCTTGGAGGATATTATCATTGAGCTGGGACATGATCCTAAGGAAGCCAAAGGAATAAAAGCATTGATTAATAAGAAGGAAGAGGACATTGCTGCCCTCAGGAAACAATTGAAGCTGCCTATTACCATGCATCCACAAACTATAGAGGTTGTGTAGAAAAATGTAGAGGAGGACGTGATGGACTTGCTGATAAGAATGAATCAAAGATTAAGTGAGACAGAGCAGGAATTGGAGAAAGCATTACAAGAAAACAGGGAGTGTCGACCTCCCAGCCACCTGAAATAACTCCAGCAGTTACAACTGCCCCTCCTATAGTTACAACAGAAGTGCCTCCCACTGGCCCGGCATCAACAGCAGGTACTTCAACAACAACAACAACAGCAGGTAGCAGCACTACCATGACCACCGAGGAGTTGATAAAGGCTATGAAGGAATTAAAACTCCAAGTATCAGAATTGAAAGATGCCAAAGAGAAATTGGAAAAATTGGAAGTGATTTATGACAAATCCAAAATGACTGTGGCAGAAAAGACAAGAGAGGTGAAAGCATTAGAGAACAGGGTAAAAGCATTGGAAAACGACCTCTCTTTAGACAAGCCTCTGGGTGAAATCAAAGGCATTTTGTGGGCTAACATCAATGAATCCATTTGTAATATATGGAGATCTATTCAGATTATATACGAGTAGATTGACTTGATAGCAGCAGCCCAGGTGGAAATTCAAAAGGCCAGAAATTTATTGGGACATATGCCCAAACAGGCCAACAGTTTAATACATTTTTTGAACACTAAAACCAGTGAAGAATTAGCAGCACTGGAAATCAGAGATAGGACAACCACCATTTTAACAGTCAAAAGAGTTTTGACCATGAAAACCCTAATGCAAAACTTGGAGAGGAAGAGCCAGGACATGCAAGTGGAGGTAAATTATTTTATAGAGAGCTTTGCAGTTTTGCATGAAAGGGGCTTGCCAAGTCTATTGGGAAACAATGAACGCCTATTGAGACAACCTGAGTACATGCACGGGTTGAATAAACATGCTGCTAATCAAGTAAATGTATCACCAAGCACTCCAACAGAGAAGACCCTTCCATCTGGCCAAACTCTCTACAACAATTTGGAAAATCTCTTCTATATTGAGCATGAAGTGAAACATCTCTTTATAGTCCAACCCAACTTCTACAGATACACAAACACTGATGAAACTTTCAGAAAGCTACAAAGACATTAGTTACCAGAAGAACAGTGGTGGCAAAGCATGTTGGAAATCCTATAGGCACGTTTCAAATTTTGTTTCACCCAGGATACAACAGATGCCATAAAGTAGAGGGAGGAAACGGATGAGAGTTGTGCGGGCTAGCAGTCTATCAAATCAAAATAGATATTCCCGAGACAGTTGAGCCAGCAGCACGGAATATCAGCAGAAACAGCCACTAGCCGACTCACTGAGCTCACAGTCAACACATCTCACCAACTGAGCAGCCAACACAACAGCATTCACTTCTGCATTTATTTCTCCCTATTCCCAAGATCATTTACTTCTCCTGTAAAGTAGGTAGAAGAAGTTATTACTAGATATTATCTCTTTGAGATATTTTGTAAACATTTTTGTACAAATACTTCCCCAAGCGAAGTATTAGGGGTTGGTGATACATTTCTGGAACTGCGCTGTAACTCTGAAAATCTTCTAAATACAAAAGCTGTTGGAATCCATTATCACTAGACTCTCTAGATATCGAACTGACAGCAGAGGACTATGTTACAGAATTCCTGAATCATTTTGTGGATCAATAAGTCTCTCTTACTCATGTTTTCAATTTCTATGTTTACTATATCATATATGTTTCATGATCTGAATAACAGGGAAAAATAATAACTCAGAATTTGTTTGCAAGCACTCTGAGTTCAATCTCTGTTATTATTAATGTTTTCTTCAGAATTAGCATAAGCAGGAATTCTTAATTGCTCCTGTTTCCCCTAGTTCTTACATCTTGTATATTAGCCTAGGGAATTCTTAACTGCTCCCTGGCAATAATCATCCACTTTCCCTCTATCAACATGATGAAGGATTCTTAATTTCCCTTCACCCATTGGCTCCATCCCACCTGATTCTAGCTTATAAATTGTTCCACGATTAATTACCTTGCTCTGTAGTACCACCCTCTGTCAAAGAAACCATATCCAGCAATTCATCCTCATAGACTCCATTAGCCCAATGGATCGAAATTCTCAGATTTTGTTGTAGATATGATACCAAAATATAAATATACCCAAGAATAACAAGATAGAAATAGATAGAAATGATTCTTTATTGATCAAACCCTTAAGGTAGGGCAACACCATACATTCACTCCTTAAGGAAGGAGAACACTCCACAAGCCATATGCCCGTTCATACAATAATTCTTCCCTTCCTATCTCTCCATGTGGAGTCTCTAGCCTCTATATAGGCCTCATACATACAATACCATGCATCATTACCATGGTTTCCTCATACCATCATCTAATACCATGGGCCCATTACATTATTATTAACTACTTGTGGTCCCTTACATGACATGGGTTAACCACCTTATTTATTACTATGGCCCGTACCATTATTACATTATTACCTTGGGTACCTCCCTTGGTACCCCATATTATCCCCCCTAGCTATATAACATTCCACCCCCCTAAGCATGTTTCGTCCCTGAAACATGGGAAGAACACAAATAATAAGATCTACTCAAAAGAGTAGTCCACTGATACCATGCACGTGCATCTATCCATCCAAGAAAAAGGTGAACCCTCGATCTCGCTGGTGCCTCGCTCACTTGAGATGGAAGTTGACTATGGCAGCTCTTCTGTGTTGATGTGTAGTAGGTGGATCTTCTCTCCTTGCTATCCTTCATGTGACTACTTGGTTTCCATCTTGATGGTTGTCTTGCGGGGTGATGTGGGTGATGATATGTTGAACTTTTAATCCACGATGGCTTTTTCTTGACTTCACCCTGCTATGGTGCCTGTTGTGGTGTTTTCAATATGACTTCAACCACTGAGCCCTACTCTGATGTATCATCACCTGTAACCTTTTCTTCTACAGCCTCTGTTTGTGTTTGATTGTCGATCATCAAAGGCTCATCATCTGATATGTCAGTCCCTTGAACATCTTCTGCTTCAGCCTCCATGTGTTCTACCTGTTTATGGATGGAAATATCCTGTAATGTAATTTTCTTCTTTTTATACCATAGCTTCAGGATTTTCTTCTGCATATTAATATTGATAGTACCCACGGATTCCATTCAAGGATATCCCAAAACAACATCCATATTATCCATCTCTGAAGCATAAAAATAACCATGAAACACATATTTATCCATAGAAATCTTCAAATCTTTGTACACTTGAACCTCCTCATTATCAACCTGTGTATGTTCAATTTGTTTTGCTGGGACTTGCAATTTTTTTGCCAAATTAACACTGATAAAATTATGTTTACAACTAGGATTGATAGAAACAATGATCTTCTCTTTCTGAAGCAATCCATGAATCTGCAATAAGGATATACTAGTATGAATTAACCCCTTATGTGCCTCATTCTCCTTTTTCCTAGCCCGAGACCATTTGTCCAAAAAGACTTTTTCAAATTCTGCATCTGAAATTTTGTTCAACCAGTCGTAGTTAAGTAATAAATTCCATTTTTGAGCCTCACCTCTCATATTAGACAGCATTTGAAACTTCCAAAATGTCCCATTTGTTGTCCCATATGTGGACTTGTATTTTTGTATGAATTCTTCAATAGTAGGACCCTCATCTTTTCCTGTAAAATATAGAACCTTGCTAGAAGCCATGAATGGTTTGGAAAAAAAATTCACTTACTTGGCGAAAATTTGAAAATGTCACAGTTTCATCAATATTGCTCAGAATCTCTATTATAACCTGTTTTTGGAAATGGAACAACCATTCTGCATCTGCCCATGTGATAGAAATCCTGATTCAGACACTGGAATTTTAGATCTGCGCTGCTACTCTCCCGCCATCACCCAAAATTTCTGCAAAAAGAGCTGATTTTAAATCAGCGATATCTCCCTCATCCGGACTCCGATTCGACTGATTTTTTTTTTGAAATTAGGTGTTTTTTCACCAAGATTCCAGATATACAAGTAGATCTTATAGATCTTGCACCAGGATGTCCAAATCTGTGCCGCAAACTTGCTGCCCTGAAAACTGTGTGCAACCCCACTGATTTTTAAATCAGCAATATCTCCTTCATCCGGACTTCGATTCAACTGAGTTTTTTTTTTGAAATCGGCTATTTTTTCACAAGGAATACAGATCTGCAATTAGATTCTATAGATATGGCACCAAAACATACAGATCTGATCTGCAAATTCGCCACTCAAAAATCCTTGCAAAAATTAAAAAAAAATTCTCCACTTTGGTGCCCAAGAAAGTGCTCTGATACCAATTGTTGTAGATCTGGTACCAAAATATAAATATACCCAAGAATAACAAGATAGAAATAGATAGAAATTCTTCTTTGAAATCGGCTATTTTTTCACAAGGAATACAGATCTGCAATTAGATTTTTCAGATCTTGCACCAAAACGTACAGATCTGATCTGCAAATTCGCCACCCAAAATCCCTGCAAAAAAATATAAAAAAATTTCTCCACTTTGGTGCCCAAGAAAGTGCTCTGATACTAATTGTTGTAGATCTAACCCAGAATATAAGAGAAATAACAAATATACCCAATAATAATAAGATTGAAATAGATATAAATGCTTCTCTTATTAATCTCAAAACCGTTAAGGTAGGGCAACACCATAAATTCACTCCTTAAGGAAGGAGAACACTCCACAAGCCATATGCATGTTCATACAATAATACTTCACTTCATATCTCTCCATGTAGAGTCTCTAGCCTCTATATAGGCCTCATACATACAATACCATGCATCATTACCATGGTTTCCTCATACCATCAACTAATACCATGGGCCCTTTACATTATTATTAACTACTTGTGGTCCCTTACATGACATGGGTTAACCACCTTATTTATTACTATAGCCCATCCAATTATTACATTATTACCTTGGGTACCTCCCTTGGTACCCCATATTATCCCCCCTAGGTATATAAAAAAAATTTCTCCACTGTTTGCCCAAGAAAGTGCTCTGATACCAATTGTTGTAGATCTAACCCAGAATATAAGAGAAATAACAAATATACCCAATAATAATAAGATAGAAATAGATAGAAATGCTTCTCTTATTAATCTCAAAACCCTTAAGGTAGGGCAACACCATACATTCACTCCTTAAGGAAGGAGAACACTCCACAAGCCATATGCTTGTTCATACAATAATTCTTCCCTTCCTATCTTACACCCCTATTCTATTGAAAATCACCATCCAAAAACCAAACAAACCCTTGTACTTCATAACTAGCCTAATATACCTCAAAACAAAGCTAAATCATAAAGAGAGAGCCCTCTCTGGATGCAGATTGGCTAGAACTTCAATCTAAAAGATTGGTCTATGGTTACCTCGGCCGTATTCCCTTTTCTACAACTTTTGGGGAACAACCTGAGCGATAACATCATTGGCGACTCCACTGGGGGCTGAATGATTGTTTGTTACTGCTGTCTATTTTCTAAAGCTGCAGATGGAGCCTCAAGTTAGCCAAGTAGCCTTTGAAACTGTTTTTGCTATGCAATTACAGGAGTAAATAAAAGCTGCTTCAATCTATCTCTAGCCTAGTTTTAGGCTTTGAACATATGTCTCAAAGACTTGATCAATTTCCTTTTTTCAATATATCTTTAGGAAAATTCAAGACTCTCATAATTTAAAACTTCTGAGAAACATATTATTAAAAGTTGTATTCTTCAAAATATTTCAAGAAAAAACCAAAAATATAGTCAGAAGTTGGCTCCAAAGAAGAAGATCTATTATACTAGATCAAATCTGGATCCAAATCCTTCACCTACCTTTGAAAATCCTAATTTGATCCCTAAAAACCTTAGAAGCCGAGATAAGCAAGAATATTCTGTTGATTTACACCGTGACACATCTCAGCAGAACCCTATCCAAACTGAGCTTACTGCTGAAAAATCACAAGTCCATTCTGCCATTATTGTTGCTTCTCCTAGTTCACCATTAGTACTTCAAACCATCTTTTCCACTCCCCCATCCACTACACATATCTCAGTTGTTATCCCTGTTCTTCCAGCTGTCACACTTTTCTCTGTAAATATGGCAAACCGATATGCTCCCCTGCAGTTACCTGCAAATCTCGGGGCTATGCCCCAAGATTATCAAAGCAAAATTACCTATTTTGATGGTGTTGGCACTTACACAGCTCAACAACATACCAAGAAGATGACAGACTATTTTGAGAACTATGAAATTGATGATGATGATGTCAGAATGAAAATTTTT